>JAPWTK010000013.1:3432500-4007500 GCA_029963805.1 Aromia moschata | reverse complement strand
AATATAAAAAATGATAGATCAAGGCAGAAGTAATTTTTTAACAATGGAACAGAAAATGTGCAATTCTGTTAGCCTTAATCTGATATTTTATATGGCAAGGACCAAGTTCAATTGACATCTGAAACGGAACAGCACTTAACAATGTTGATTGAACAATAATTGATGTCTACCGTTTTCATGCACCATTAAATGCCACTCAGTCAAGGACTAAAAATAATGCATTTTGCGAAAGTAAAGTTCGATATGGGTTAAATTTTTTGAATATTAATTAAATATACATTTATTCTTGGTATGTAGTAGTAGCTAAAATATGACCTTGATATGACCATATTTGTGGAATACCTATTATAAACTGTCTTAATTTTGTATATAAATTTAAAAATAGACGGGAATAGTATTTTAATAAATGTTCTAGAGTACGATTTTGTAAAATGACATGGAGATCACTAAAATTAAAAACAAATAATTATTTTAACCTGTTTATTTTAAAAGAGTTTATCTTTTGTTTAATTGTTCATCGATTTTCAATGGATGAATTACTTTCTTTGCAGTATCTACATGTATGTAACGTGGATAAAAAACGAAGTCATATGGAAATTTGAAGGTATGTCGTCTCTTGTTGCGGCTGTTTTTTGTGCATGGCACTATAGGTGTTAACAGTTAGTCATCCATCTTTCTGTTATTTGATCATTTTCAGCATCCAAGATCATCCGATCATCCACCAAGATCATCCGATATCACTCAATGTGACTTCTTTTTATGGCCTCATCTTAACAACACAATTTTTGTCTTCAAAACATTGTCTTCGCAGTATTCACTTTTTTTTATTTTCCGCTTGAAATAAATTGTATTCCTTTACATACTTTTTTCTTCAAATATCCGAAGAAATATGTTTCTAGATTAATTAATGCTAATTTTTGTCAAAAATTATTAGATACTGGTCTGTTGTCCAAGAATTAACTTTTCGAATAAATTAGACGATTAATTATTCACATTTTCTATTTATAGAATAAATTTCATCATTTGTTGTTTACAAGGAAGAAGTATTCGAATGATTTGCTTTCTAAGATGCCTTTGAACCCGAATCTTACGAGAATCAATTAATGAAAATCGGCGTAGAAAACGTAGTAAAACCTGATTTCTTGCACATTATCTTTTGCATTAATGAGGGTTCACGACCGTAATAAATTCAAAAATGATTACAAAACTGGCCTGGGTCTTGTGTGTTCGATAGTCGCGGCGAGAAATCTGCCCAATTTCCGGGCCCTTGGGCCATCCTCGGCCTACTTGTACCAGAACTGTACAGACGAAGATTAATTAATTCGATGCGAATGCCGATATTTCTATTTTCCTTGTCCACAGTATTTTTTATATATAAAATGCCCAACACAAATCCATAACACCTGAAACATAATATATATTACATATACAGGGTGTTCCGTTAATAATGGTAGAGCATATATTGCAGTGAGCTGCGACAGGGACGGAATAACCATCGACAAGCTCTGCCGATGCCCGTTTCTATAGCAACCTAGCAACCGCATTGCCATCGTACACAAAGGCCTGTTATGGGTTTGTTTTCATCTCCTCATTATTTTTCACTGTTTACGCGGCCTTGCGGATCATCATCATGTAATGTGAATTTCTGTGCATTTATTTGCGGGGTAATGTGAAAATTCATGCCACGAGACACAAAATCCACACGAGAATGTTGACCAGATATAGGACGACATATAGAATATGTGTTTACGAGAAATGCTGGATACAACTGTTTGAAAGACATGTTAACCTCAGAGGGTGCACATCAAGAGTTATCTCCTAGTCTACTAAAATATGTCCATATGTTAACTTCCCCTACTGTCATTTGGTGGCAATAGACGTTGAAAGGACTTTTTTGCTTAAATAAGATACAAATAAATCACATGAAGTTATTTTATTTATAAAAAGCTTACTTCATATTTCCATGAAATAAATAAATAAGTAAGATGTTATAAAGAGGGTTATATAATTTAGATATTATGAATAAGAAAAAAAATAATTGACAGTTTTAACAATAATATATTAAACAAAATAATGTTGACAATTCTCAATAACACGATGTTCCGCAAAAACTTATGGGCCATTTGTAGTCGTATGGTTGTGTGTTTTTTTCTAGACTATTATTTAACAGAACATAATTGTCAGACAATAGGTATCCAATGCGTATAGAAAAAAATGTGTGGGTGTGTTGAGTGTTACGTTGGTATTTTATGTAAATAAATACTTGGTAATAAATGTCAATACATTTAGGTTTTAAAGAATATTCATTTTTACAATAGCTTCACGCTTACTGGGTACTACAATATATTAGCATATTTAGTTAGGTATGCAAATATTTCAATAAACCTCAAATCACCTAAATTAAACCTTAACTGAATTGTCCATTGAACCATTGAGTAGTTATTGTCACGTATTACAAAATACAAAAATTAGACTACGGCTGTTCTATGAAATTGACTAAAATGTCTGTATGTCATTTCCAAATAATGGTTTCACAAAATACGGTGCAGCAACAGTAACTTTGCCCTTGGCCGTAGTAGATGTTATTGTTTAGGTATTTGTGGGTATCTGGGGTATAGTCGTACTACGTTGTACTGCATTCGTTGTGCGCAATTCGCAGGCCAAGCTATTCTGGTTGTACGAGTACAGTAACGATTGTGGTTTGACTGTTAATGAAACAAAAGATTGATTTCTTTAGAAATGTTTCATGTTTAGGAATATTACTTCCAGAATGTCAGCAGACATACGTTTTGGACATTTCTATTTAATAAGGGTCCGAGTTTGAAAACGATTTAATATTTTCTTTATTATTATGTTATTTATGATTTTTTGAAAGTTTTACTTTTTTTAGCGATATCTTTTCATACAACCGACACATCGCCTTCAACTTAGGTTTATCAGACGCAGAATTTCACAAGCTGTAATCCTATCAGAAGCAAAAAAAATCAGTATTGTAATACAAAAATTATTAGAAATTATGCAACTTTTGAAAAAGAGGGTGTGCGAACATTTTGGTTGCTGACTGTATATGTTTCATTTTTTGTAAATACATATACATACTAGATTAAAAAAAATACAAATCAGTGGAGATCTCTATTTTAAGTCGAATTAAAATATTTCGACCATTAACAGGCTAATCAGGTTATATTTAGAAAAAACAGTCTTGTCGTAAGATAAACTATTCTTTCGCATGTTTCATTGGGTTTAATCAAATTTATGATACAGTCTGAGTTATTTATGATTTTTTTGAAAACAACGTTGTTTTACTTTTTTTAGCGATATATTTTCATACAACCGACACATCGCCTTCAACTTGGGTTTATTAGACGCATAATTTCACAAGCTGTAATCCTATCAGAAGCAAAAAAAAATCAGTATTGTAATACAAAAATTATTAGAAATTAAGCAACTTTTGAAAAAGAGGGTGTGCGAACATTTTGGTTGCTGACTGTATATGTTTCATTTTTGTAAATACATATACATACTAGAATTAAAAAAAAGACTTACAAATCAGTGGAGATCTCTATTTTAAGTCGAATTAAAATATTTCGACCATTAACAGGCTAATCAGGTTATATTTAGAAAAAAATAAGTCTTGTCGTAAGATAAACTATTCTTTCGCATGTTTCATTGGGATTAATCAAATTTATGATACAGTCTGAAGTATAAAGATGTCCACTTCGAACAAAAATGCATGGAATTCAGTAATAACGCGAATTCGAACGCAAATAAAACATTTGTAAAATACGGCAGTCATTACACAGAATGTCCATTAAGAAATATTCAAATTACGTATCCGTTTTCAAGGACAAGTACCCGATCCCATAAATTAAATGCTATAATAAAGCACCCACACGTGGTAGTTGAATAACTCGAAGTTTTCATAAAATGAGTCCATGAATAAATTTAAATTTACAATGTACGACATGTTCAACAAAATCTAACTCATAATGGGTATCGGAAACATCACTCGGTGTGTTATTTTAATACGTCACAGATAATAAACCGCGTTCGTTTATTTTTTAAATCGTCGTTATTGAAAGTGTTGCCGTGGTAACGAAAAATGAATGCGTCAGAAACTTAAGACACAGAACCTAACTGTAAAACAATCAACTCATAAATCATTACCAACTTTAACACTGTACTGTGACAGGTTACAGAAATATAATACACATATAAAAGTTGAGGTTAAGAGTTTCTACCTTATCTGTTGCTGTGTACAAATACCTAAATGCTCTTGTCTGTTGCTTATCGACTTGGTCCACTTTTATTTTGGGTGACTACGTATACAGATATGGAACACGTTCGCTTTGAGATGGTGGAAGGGAATAGGTCACGCCTTGGTCCGCATGTGATGGGTGGAGTTAATTTTTGAACTAACCAATGATACAACAGGGGCAGATAAACAAAAGCAATCAGGAGAGGGGTAAAAGATGTATAATTTCCAACCCTATATACAGTATCGCAGACTCTATAACCGAAATGGGGTATAGGTTTATTGGATTTGACGTCTTTTGCTCAGTAACCTTCTACTTAGATCTAGTAATTACTAAAGCTCGGAGGTTAATAATAGATGCGTATTTTACCAGGGACGACTCCAGGATAAATAATTTCCATATCAGTGCGTTCCGAAATGTTAATCAGGTCGTACTTTATTCGTGGTGATACCTTATAGATGTTCGTACTGTCACTCGAGTTTCCATTAAATTATCAATAACATGGATTAAATTAGTAGCATCCGTCGCATCCGTCAGTAACAGCAATACATAGCGTTTATTTATTTATATTTAACAGCATGCGACGCACGCTGTCCCGACATTTTTACAAACTTATTCGTCGTTTCGTACACACGAATCAAGCAGCCTAGTTTGACTAATGCTAACAAGAAGTGTAACTTTCGTTCGCGTTCGTGACTCAACCTTTGGCACGTGCCGTAACTTGAGGAGGTGACGATGTATTTTATTAATGTGGCACATATAATATCCCATTCGTATTAAGACCGATCCTGGAATCTATTATTAACCTACGAGGTCTAGTAATTACACCCTAAAATAAATACACTCCACTGGTGTGTATATAACAGATTAAATAAATAGTATTATTTTGAATATCCCAATATTCAAAATGGGGATATAAAAAACATGAACATTTCTGCCAAATTATAAAAAATGGTAATATAAACAAATGCAATTACTGCAGTCGAAAGTTGCCGTCGAAAGTACTTTATTTTAGCACAAAATACCCACACAAAATTTTTTATTGCTATTTTACCGTTTCCGGAACTCTAATTTGGAGCGTACCCGCTACCGAAGAATTTAAAAATCCCCACGATCCGTCCGTCGCATATTATATTCGAGATCCCACGCAAAACTAGTTCCATTTCTATTTCGGTTTGACGAGTGTAAACATCTTAAGCCCATAACCTACAAAACGTTTACATATTTTAAATAATAAATAACAGGCCATTTCCCGGCTCTATAATTTGAATATATTTCTAATAAATCACTTGACCGTCAAATTTAAGAATGAAATTTCAGCCGTCCGTAGTAAATGCAGGGTTCGAACACTGAAATCATGTGCTTTTTAATATTTCAATTCAAAAAGTTGAATGGAATATACACACAATGGAATCAAACGCCCACTAGAATTATTGTGCGAACGAAGTTACATGGACTTGACTGTCTACACCTACGCGTTTTTCATTATTTCTTGTTTGAAAAAGTAAACAGTGCTGTCTTTCTCTGACGGTTGCTAAGTGTAAGGCTGTATAAACTTTGCGGACATCTGAACTGTTGTGACGATTCAAAGAATTACTTCTAATTATCCACGTTTTACGTTACAGACACACTGTTGATGAGTAAGTCAGGTTCGTATAAATCTGGGACAACTTTTTGTATCGTGTAAATGCGCTTTTTTTAGCACGTTAATCGTAACAAATGTTTTGAATGGAATTAACAAAGAAGAATATTTATTTACAACAAAAACTTATACACAACTATTAAAAACTCGAAAAAAAATTATTTTGTTTGGACCCCATTTCTTTGATTGACTCCTTCCAGTCTACGTGGCATGGAATTAATGAGATCGTCCCTGATAATCTTGATTTGTTAATTCCTCCCGCGCTTCTTCGATAAATTGCCACAGTCCTTCCGCATTTGTTAGTGCTATATTTCGTCTTTCCAGGATTTGGACCACAAGTCCCCAAACATTCTATATCGGATTTAAGTCCGCACTGTTTGTGGGATATTGTAAAAACTGTGTGGATTGAATGAGTGTCCTGTTAAAATATAAAGTTGTGCCCGCAGTCTGCTGGACAGTTGGTACCAATATGTATTTTAAAATGTCCCGGTAAGCAATCGCATTAAACTTATCCAACCCTAAACATTAACTCCAACCCTTCCAGAGGGTCTTCTTGTTTTAATATATCGTAATTTGTATGATTTAAAGTAAACAATAATCTTGACTGTTTTTGTTTATTACTTAAATGTGGCTTTCTTGCAGTAACACGATAGTTCAGATCAAATTTCAAAATTCTTCTGCATGTTGTTACTCTTGAAGCGCGGAAATTTGTATGGATAACAACTAGTGGCGGTTGGTGATATTTCAATTAGCCATATCTTGAAAACGACGCATGGGACCCACTTCACTTTTTAGGTGATGACTATACACCTCTTACAGAAAGGATTTATAGTGGAAAAACCGTCAGCAAAGTTTGCGAAAAAAATTTTCAAAAACACTGGAGCACTCCCTGGGTTCTCAGTAACGATCTGTGGAATATTTGCACTATATTTTTTTTTCATAATCTAGAAACAAATATAAGGAGACGTTTTTCGATTTGTTAAAAAAAATATTTTTGTTTCAAAAAGTTATGGCCATTTTAATTTTGGGAAACAAAATGTTCCTATAAAATTTTTCTTGTTAAGTTAAAGTCTAAGTTAAATGTCAACGTATTTTTTACTTAGTCTAAGAGAGAACCCAATTTATAACCTGAAAATGAACTTGCCCCAGATTGATCTGAACACGACTATACATCGGTTAAAAAAAATGTTATTCTCTTCTATCAAAGACACACTTCAGCAGTCAGTTACATAAAAGTCAATAATACTTTACTTACTGCAAAAAAAAAACTTATTTTGGAGGAAATCCTTATTATATTGAGGACTGGACTCTCCCCATAGTTCATGAAGGTACTTTTTTTCGTGAAAATTCATAGATTATTTATTATTAAAATAAATGTGATATACCATTCGATAGTGAACAAAATAAGGAATTTTTTTATGTGATTTGTAATGATTTGTAATAACATAATATTACTGGTTTCCATGTAACTGACTGCTAAAATGTGTCTTTGATAGAGGTGAAGAAAACAATATAATATTAATGAAAAAAAAAATAATATTGAAATTTATAATCCATTATTAAAAATCCTTTGGATTAAAACCTTGCGTGCTTCCACTTTCTCTTCGTAAACAAAGTCTTTCATCCAACCCAATAGTTTATGAATCACATGGATTCAGGTCTGGAGACCTGGCTGGCAAAATTTGTGTCACGCCTCGATCTATCCAATATCTAGGATAATCCTCGTTTAATCGGTGTTATTTCTATAAACAAAGTTGGCTGTCATAGTAACGAAACAATAGAAGGCATGACACATTTTCAAAAAAAAAAATGTTAATTCAAACTTTTTTTGGCTATTTGGCTATTAAGAACATAATATTCTTAACAAGTTAAGTGTATAACATTTCCACCCACATTTGAGTGAAGAGTATTGCAGACCTCTTCGTAATTTCCATCTCAGCAGGTCAGTATCATCACACATTTGTGTTAGATAAATAAATTATATATATTTTTTTTCAAATACAGAAATATTTACTTAGCATCTGTCATAAGCAATAATAATATTTCTTTCCTTTTTTTTCCATTTAAAAACATTATGAAGTATGACCTCGTTTATCCTTAGTAGGTAATCCTAGGTTATTCTTGCTTATAGATAAGCAATATTAATGAACCGTGCTTCCTTATAATGCAGACTAAACTTATAGTAATGTGTACAGGCTAACTTATTACCATTCATTAATGATGTTTTATTCTACTTAGCTTCTAGAGAGCTCATTTATTATATGAAACCGACCGGGTGATTTACACTTCATCAAATATAAATTATGACGACTGTTAGTAAAAAATTCTTCTAATGTCTGCATATAATTATTATTCATAAATCCGAGCAACAGTTAAACAGCCGCTGCGAACAGTTAGTGGCATCTTTGATACGCTATTTTGAACAAGAACGAGACAATAATGGTCCAGGACTACCCTTAACAGCTGTTAGAGAGGTAATCAAATATAAAATTAAAATATTAATTAAAACTACGGCCCGATATATTGTTTTAGCGTGTAGCAGCAGCCTTAAACACACAAAAAGTAAACAATGAAGAATTCCAATAAAGTTTTAAAATCACCAAGAAAGCGTAATTCCACTAAACGAGAGTTATAAATACTGTAACATTGGATGCAAGTGCTATGATTAAGTTGTTGTTTTGGTCAAGCTGGTTAAGAAAAGGTGTTACAATTTCCCTCCTATATCTTTGTCCAGTGAAAGTACCAAATGGTCCAATTTCAATCAATGAGCTATGGTAAAATTATAATATATAGACCACATGGAACACGTTATGATGAAAAATATATTAAAACAAAAATAATCTCTGGAAGGTTTAGAGTTAATCTTTGGGGTTGGATAAGCACACAGGGTTTAAGCATATGCTGGCGGATTGACAATAGGTTTAATGCGATTGCTTACCGGGATATTTTAGAATACGAATTGCTACCAACTGTCCAACACACAGCGAGCAACAATTTTATATTTCAATAGGACAATTGTCCGGTCCAGACAGCTTTTACAATGGCCCGCAAACAGTGCGGACTTAAATCCGATTGTGAATGGTTGGGAACTTTTGGTCAAAATTCTTGAAAGACGAAACACAGCGCCAAGAAATGCGGAAGAACTGTGGCAGGAGCATCTCTTATTAACATTTCTGGTTCTACTAATAGCACTGTTAAATCTGTATCTAAAGGGTTAAAACGAAAGTAAAAGAAGCAATCATCCTTATTATCTGAATCTAAAGTAGAAATATCAGCTCATTCCTAAAGTACCGATATTACTGATATTGAGGAAAATTAATGCGTCTTTGTGGATATTGAGGAAAATGAATGCGGAGTCTCGAACTTTGGAAATATAGGAACTATGTCAAAATCAGACTGAATTGAGTATACACGATGCAAACGTTGGTTACATGAAACGTGTAGAGCATTCGAAGTTGCCTGGAACCCATGTGGAAAGTATTTATTGAAGAAGGCTAAAGTGAAAAAATAATTTAATCTTATTTCCTATAAGCCATCTCTCCCTCTAGATATGCGGCGACTCACCCATAGCTTGTAGGAGAGTTGGCCTCCTGTATATGACAACAAAATATTTTTTTATTTGCTTATTTCTTGCCATAACCACTTGTGTTATGTTCCGTTTCTTGAATAAATGTTTCTAAAGTATGGGTCTTATTTTAGCTAGTTTTTATTGCATTATTAAGGGGAGTTATTGGACATTCTAAAAAAGTGCGGCGTCTCTCCCACATTTACCCTATACATATTTCGAGTTGCATTTGACATTCAGTTTTTGGTCACTAAGTGGTATGGGAAGAAATGCAGGTTTTTTTCGTTTTTTTATTCTTGAAGCATATTCTTCTCGTTGGGATGAATCCAAGCATTATGTATAAATTTAAAAAATACTTGTAAAACATGAAAACGATCTAATGACATAAGTTGACAGTTGACACTTACAGTAACAGTTGTACAAAGAGCACTCACGACAAATAAAGACATGCCTTCAAATTTCCATAAACCACTTAACTTCGTTTTCCATTTCCATAAACCGCATGACTTTTTTTTGAGCGCACGTTGTAATTATAGTGTGATATATGCGAGAGGCAATAACCTTAAAGCAACGTTGAAATCTAATTGTTCGTGTTACAGTTATGACATTTAAATAAGCTGCATCGGATGAGGTGTTTTATTACTTTCGTTTTCGATCAGAGCGGTCGGGTTTTGTAACTCAACAATAACTGTATCAGTGGTGGCCAAACCTCTTGAACATTACTATTACCTGGAAATGTTATTTCTATTGTAGTTGCTTCGTTTCTTTTTATTCTGACGGTGATGCTGCGTTATTTATTCGAGGTTATCTTGTCTAGATTGTAGACGAGCGTAGTAATGTGCGGGTTATTGGTCAATAAATGTCTGTGTCGTATATTTATGCCTTCTTCTAAATTAGTATGGCATACCTGCGACTGTATCTCCTACTATGAAATATAAACGGAACTTTAATTTTTATCCCCTAAAGGGCTACTTGAGAGATTTGAAATTCGGATTTGTGGTGCATACTACTTCGAAGTGAATTTAAAAAATAAATAAAGAACGTTTCATGAGCGGGGGTTAAGATTGTGAGTTAAGCAAGAATATTGTGAATACATGTTGTTAACTACATGTACTTTGTACAAAATAAAAATCGATGCACGTCACCGATGACGCTATTAAATGCGTGCAGTGATACCACAACTCAATTATATTGAAATAAAAATTATAATGGAATGTTTTCTTCAATTTTATATTTCGCGCTTGATATTCATTGTTATGCAGCAGTTCCAAAGTTGTCGTGTTATATTATTTGACATTTGTTGACAGTTTGAAATTATTTGAACTTTAGGTACATTGGCTTTAATAGTAGTTGGTGACTTTTATGAGCTTAAATTTTTTATCTTGTATTGAAAAACTGCTATTTTAAGAACAATCCAAGTGATATAGTTATCAGACTTCTGTTTGCGAAATGCCAAAACAGATGAGCAGCTGCTGTCAAGAGTTAGTAGCATCTTTGATACGCTATTCTGAAAAAGAACGAGACAATAATGATCCATTTTCAGCCTGTCATGTCTGACCCTTGTTGCAGCAGTTGTCAGGAAGGTAATTTGATTATATTATTTCAGCGTGTAGCAGCAGTCCTAAACTTGAATGTTTCTACGGTAAATTATACAGTATGTGTAAAGCAGACATCGGCCGGTTGTGAAAAAAGGACAAATGCTACACTTATTCCCTCACTACCTTCGAAACGTATGCGGTTGCTTCTTATCTGTCGTCTCATTTCTGTGTGTTCTTTTTCATAACTGGTCGATGTCGGCTTTACACACACGGTGTTTCTATTGTGCTATTCTAAAGTGCTGTTTGTAACTTTTATAATAATTGATATTTATGTACAAAAAACTACACTACACTATTTGTAACCGAATGGTGTTTGTGAGAAAATCTTTTTTCTTTTTTAATTTCAAAACTTCCGCGTGCCTTTTTCTACAAATTTTTCCTCTTATTAAAAAACATCTTTACTAACTTTTACTACCAATTTTACCTGTTCTTTTTTGTACTTGCATATTTGCAACTACTTGCACCAACCAATGCCTTTTAAAATATATACATACGTACATTTTTAAAATTATGTCTCTTTTTAACGTTGCAAAAATAATTTATTTAACAATAAACAGACACAAATAATCCATCCACATGCTATCAAAATTATTTCTAATTACCGAATAATTTTATAACAATCTGGCATCAGCTCACTCTAAAATTTAAACACGTGTTTGACGGCGTGCATCGGTTTTTATTGTGTATGAAGTGTATATGTATGTATAATACATCCTGTTTCAAAACAGTTTTTGTGTCTTTCGTTTTGACACTAAAATCATTTTTCACTTTGATAATAAATAAAAATATTACAGGGGTGGTTTGATTCATAATGTGCCACACTATACATTGTTTTAATTACGAAGGGTACTAAACTCTTTTTTCAGCATCAGGAATCACAAAACTTTAAAATTATAAAATCCTATAATTCAGCATTTTGTAATGCCACTGCTACTTACTTACTAAAATAAAATCGTATACCTAATTTAGAATTTGTAGATATAAAAATTAAACAGATACTGTTATCATTGACCTTGATTGGCATAAAAATCAATAAGCCTGCAAGAAGCGCATGTATTATGGCCAGCACAAGAAGTTGACTGTAAAAACAATGTGTTTCGGGGAAGAGTCATCGAACATCGACTCATCGAACAATTAGTGATGTTTATGATGCAGTTTGTGAACAGTGTGGTTGTTGTTAAATCAACAAATATATTCATTCATAGTGTGTTAACTGATGTGCTAACTTTTAATGCATATTTTAAACGTTTAATAGCAGTGTTTAGTGGTAGTTTTATATTGCAATAGTTGCAACTATTGGATGGCGCGGATGAGGATAGTTTTCGAGGTTAGATTTGCTTCTAGAATTGTTTGACTGGCTTCTGTCTTTATTAGAAAAGGCTGAATAGAGGGCAATTTTATTCAATAGTAATAGGAATAAATAATAAGACAATCAATAAAACGATCACAAGATATCTACTCTTTAGATACCTACAACATACAGCCGGCAACGAAAATCATCAAATTTTTGAATATTATTTCGATAATTTTTGTACTACAGTACTGATTACACAGGCCCACAAAAAAAGCCTTGTAGTTAAAAGTTGAGGTACTATACGGTATGGTACCATTTGGTGTGCTAAAAACGAATCCAAGGTCAGAATTCACCCATCACCCTTAGATTTTGACATAACCTCAAAATCACACTTTACAAATACGTTAAAAAAGAAAGGCCCACAAAAAAAGAATCAAAATCCAGAAGGTAGACCTTACTTATATTACGTATTTAGGTGTGCTAGAATAATATATATCTAATATATAAAAATCTCGTGTCACGGTGTTTGTGGTTGCACTCCTCCGAAACGGCTTGACCGATTTTTTATGAAATTTTTTATGTATATTTGGTAGGTATGAGAATAGGTAGTAAAGTATATTTCATACCGCTAGGTGATTAGGGTGTCCCTATCCATAAAAAATTTGTCTATTTTTTTGACAAATATTTTTTTTGTATTCTTTTCTTATTTGGCATCAACAAATACGTCTAATCCCAAATTTTCACACTCCTACCCCCACCCTCCCATTTTTTAATCGCGATTTTAGAGAAATAATTTATATGGCAGAACAACGTTTGCCGGGTCAGCTAGTCTTACAATAAAAATTAGTTTTAGCTGTTCACTTTCCCTCCAGCACCCTCATTTACTCCCCAGGGGGTTGAAAATTCATTTCTTATAAAAATTCAAAATTAATACATATTCCTAGGTAATTCGGTGCACTAAAACTGTTAATATCGATAAAAACTGATTTCAAAACCCTAATCGCCCCTAAACCCACCCCAGTACCTTATTACACCTCCCAAAGGGTCAAAAATTCTTCAATCTTCAAAATTCTTCAAAACATTTCAATCTGGGTGCTTTTTTTGGGCGAGTCCCCTCGCCTCTACAATCGGGCTGCTCTTTTTAACGTATTTGTAAAGTGTGTTTTTGAGGTTATGTCAAAATTTAAAGGTGATGGGTGATTCTGACCTCAGATTGGTTTTTAGCGCACCAAGAAACATACCGTATGGTACTTTTAACTACAAGACTTTTGTGGGCCTATGTTATTTTGTGCTTCTGATAGGATTAAATTTTGTGAAATTCTGCGTCTAATAAGCTCAAGTTGAAAATGATATGTCGATTGTTTGAAAATATATCGCTAAAAAAGTAAAACTGTGATGTTTTCAAAAAATCATAAATAACTCTGAAAATTTTCAATACTTTTCAAAGTTTTTAGACTTATATTAAAGGGGAAATCTTCAGAGTATCTATCTATCTGATCTAATCCTAGACATGAAAATTTATAAAATTGAATTAAAAATATCATAAAAATCCATAAAATATGTATATGCCACTATAGAACTCGCTGTTTTTTTAAAGATTTCATTAATAGTGATTTTTACGAAAACTGTAATAAGATTTTGATAAAAACTAATATTTTACGAAAAATGTGAAAGAAGTAATGGACGAATTTATTTTTTGCAGACTTACTTCCGTGAATGGCAACTACATATGTAAGGTAAGACTGTTGAATTTCTAGTGCAATTAGGTACTTAAATTTATTTCGTTTATCGTAAATCGTGGCAAAAAAAAAACAGATACTTATTTTAATTTTCTTCTCATGACGCACCCAAAATAAAAATTTGTTTTTTTTTTCCGTAATAGAGTACCTACTTCAACAGGCCTTTTACAGACAAAATTTCGCTATCGTGATCCACAGATTTCGATTGAAAATTATATTTTGAGACATTAATCATTAAATTTTCCCGCCAGAACGTCTCTAAAGTGTTTCACCATGCTACTATGTTTTTCTTTTGGTAGTAGCTATGTAGCTGCTTCAACTGTGGTCCAGTTAAAACGAAAGTTTTTTTAGGTAGACACGTTTCTATTCAATACGTCCATCATCCATTTCTAAAGTGACAACTTTAAACACCTACTTACGTTTTTATCGATGTAGATAGTTGGCCACGGAATGCAGCTAATCGAACAGTAATTAGAATTACATTTTGCCTTTTATCGAAAGAAGTATGCTGGTACTTTCGTTCATTTCTATGTTAATAAATAAATAAAAATTCGACGAAGGCCTCTCGTTATAATCGTTAGCTGAAATTGGTTTACTTATTGGCCAATATGAATGTCTTGGTCGTTATTTAACAGTAGCCAAGTTTTTCGATTATGCTGAAATATCTGGGTCTAACGGACTTTTTAATTCCACCGGGAATTCTAGGTAGCGAATAGTTGTATGTTTTGCGGACAATACTAAATACAGGGTGTATCTAAATAACACCGAAAAAATTTAAGAGGTGATTCTCCGGTAAAAATTAAGGGGGGTTTTTGGTATACAATTTTTTGAAAACAGCTTCCCCTAAAAAGGTATCCCCCTCCAAAAATTCTAAAAAAAACTGACCCAACTTAAACTAACATAACCAAGTAATAAATCGAATGTTAAATAATTTCAAAACAATAAATCAGAAGATAGGCCGCGATCAACACCTTTATTTAATCACTTCTCAAACAACCTTTGCATTAAATAGCTCGTCTTTTTTGAAAATGTACATATTGCAATATGTTTACTTGGTTTTCTCATTAATCTCTAACTTTTCGAAAAAAACTTGAAGAGATTAAAAAGTTAGTATGTAAATGAATGGGACTTTTTAGATATACTTTTTAGATAAACTTTCTGCTACTTTATATCTATTTATAATAATGAGTAATAAAATAATAAAATACATACGTATAAATAATAAAACAAATAATAGCTGTCACTTGACAATTAGGTAAATAAGGCCTTGACAATTAAATAAGGTTATAAATTTAAGTTATACAATTAATAATAGAAATACATCTTTATTTGCTCGGCCAACTTTGATGACGTTTTTTGTTTTGTTATATTTGCTTTGGTTTCCATAACTATCCATGGCCAGTGTGATTAAACGTCTAATTTTTACACACACTGCTAACTAGATGGAATTTTTTTGAAATATAGTAACCCAAAAACAGCTGGTCCAAACATAGACCTACATATTATATATTTTTTGAATGTTGAAATTAAGTTGGTTTCAAAAATGTGATAATTTATAGGGCGTTTATTTAAATTTTAATTTTAAAAAATAACATAAGTTGACCTTATCATGCCTTGATATGTCAGTGAGATATTATATTTTAATTTGATTGATTTAGGAGTGGGTACTGTATTTTGATGGATATATTTTTTTTATCGATTTAACTAATTATTGATCGGTTACATCTCTTTTTCTACTATAGCTCTCTGCTAGATTTAAAAAAATGCAGAACCCTATTAGGAAAATTTTGGTTTATATGTTCGATCAAAACAGTTCACTTATTAAATACATTTCACTTAAAATTCGTTTCTCCATTACATTTCGGGAAAAAATCCCGACAGATTTTAACACTTTCGGACTCTGGTAGATGACCAGTTTGACTTAGTGTTTTATTTGTATATCAAAATTATATCCATTAACACATCATAAAATATTACTTGCAAAAGGCAAGTAAAATCTTTAGTAAAACTTGCAAAATCAATTTGAGTTAAATCAATAGTTTAATAAATATCAAACTGTATGAGTTTAGTATAAAATACCAATTTTGTCTTAATATATACTTACTTATGGTCCGCACTGTATTATGTGAGAAGAACATTTCATAGCACCTACAATATGGTTGTCACGTTGTTTCAGTAGGCAACAGATACATTATAAACGTAGAAGGAAATCAAATAAGAGAAAAACGAAAACTCCAATACTGATTTTATTCAGTTGGCTTATGTATTACTAACTGAAGAATATTCTGCTAAAGCGATTCTAGTTAATCCTCATTTAAATCGAAAACGACAACATCCTCTGCGCCAACTAATAAGAACGTCCTGATTCTATGAACACAGTAAAAACACCAATCTTGGTATAACTTTGTATGCTAATTGTACACATGCCTTGTCATGTATTTAGTTGTTACTTAGTCGATGGTTGCATTAAAATCGTGTACTATTGTTTCAAAATAAATTATATTCTGACTCGCGCTTCAGTGTGGGTGTTTATAGACTCATTGTACAAGAACCAGAACGTATTAGAAGCGATGGCCTAAAAAATGAACATTTGTTTAAATTTATTGTTCAGTCCATTATGATGATGAACAGATGAAGGCAGGCGAGATGTTAGTTTAGTTAGAAGTTCGTCCATTCAGAAACACAAAGGCCTCTGGCGTCAACAAACAGCGGGTTAACAAACAGCAAGACGTTTTAATACTTTCGTCTAAAAGTATTGTCAACATTCTTATAGCAAAAAAGAAATTATGTTCCTGGTTGTCTTCTATTTCAGGGACAATGGTCTCTAAATATAACTAAATGCAAAATGAGATAATCTAGCGGAAATATTTTCACACACGGATTATTATTATTGTTTATTTTCTAATACGATTTAACATTTTATTTGTTACTGAAAATTTTGAAACAAAACTGCAGCACTATTGTGATGGTTAGAATATTCTATCTGCAAGTTTAATTCCTATTGCCAAAGGTCAATGAATGATGACTACTACCTAGAGAACATCATGTAATGCCTTTTGAACCATATTTACGTAACAATTTCATATTCATGTATGATAATAACCTCATATCGCTAGACAAGTTTTGAATGTCATGGACTGGCCATCACGAAGCTCAGACTTAAATCCAATTGAGCACTTTTGAAATGTTCTGAAATGATCGGTAAGGAGACATTTACCAGATCCTAGTAATCTCCAGCAATTGAAATAAGGGGTTCTTTTCGAGTGGGATAATATTCCTAAAGAAGTAATCCAAAATTTGATAGTGAGGTTACCACAGCGAATCCAAGCAATTATCAGAGCTAGGGGAGATACCATTAACTTTTATTCTATTAACTATTCTATTTTTATTTCATCCTAGTGTTTTTTTTTAAATCTCTAATAATATCGTTTTGTTTCTTTTGTAACTGAATGCAATTTGCAATAAATTTCCATTAAACGAAGTTAATTAATGCACCGATATATAATTATCTCCAGTTAAAGTGTTTTTTTGATGTTAGAAACTAATTCACCAATAAAACAATTTTGTGTAAATTATATAGAATTATTTGAGTTGTCCGTTAATTTTGAACATGAGAGTATTATCTAATAATTGCAAGACTAATAATTGCAAGAAACCGACAAATATTCATAAGTAGTAAAACGAAGGCAGGCTATCTGATAAAAATTGAGCAGAAATTATTGCCACACACCTGTTATACGAGCATATTCGTAATAATGGAGAGCATTAATAGACTCCGTTGCCTACTTCTCTCAATTAAAAATTAATAACAACACTAATTAGGCACAACTGCAATTAATTGATCAATTTCAATTATTCTATAAACCTAGAAAGGACCTTGTATCTGTATTGTGAAAAGATAAATGTGGAGATCTTGTTTGGCAAGCAATTAGTTAATGATACAATTAAGAGCAGTTAGTCAACTACTTTCAAGAAATTACCTTCTGTTACCGCAAAATTTAAATACCTACTTAGATGGAGATAAAATCTTTTTGTTTTAAAACATAAAATACACGTCATTCCTATTGATGTTATTTTTCAATATTTTATTGTTACCTAATAATTATTACTTACACCACTACGTTTATAGGGGACGTTCACCTTTTTGGTGAGATTGCATTGGTAACTTCTACCTTCTTTAGTTTTATCCCGGTTTTTTCTTTTTTTGATGAAATGTTTTTGCATCTGAAGGCATCACCATAGATAGAAAGTCAAAACGTCTCTCTATTTAAGATGACTTTGTACATCGTCATACATGCACTTTTTGAGGTTGCTTAAATTCTGACAATTTCTGTAAGACATTTATTTTTGCTACTGATAGGATTACAGCTTCTAAAATCTGTATCTAACAAGCTCAAGTTGAAGGCAATATCTCAATTGTGAGAGAAGATATCACGGTTTTCTTGAAAACAATGCAATTTTACTTGTACCGTAGTACTACAATTATCATTTAAGGAACCTTCAAAAAGTGGGTGTATAATTATACCCAAATTTCCATTTCTGGACTCCAGACTTTCATTGCTGACTATATCTCTTGAAATTTTGAAAAAATTGCTACTTTTCTATGGGCAACATTCGTTTCTGATTGATATAGAACACTTCGGAAATAAACAATTTAAAATAGCAATTAATTTCCCACGTAATGGTTGCACCGAAAATATTAATAATTAACAATGTTTCAGAGCTATATTAGAAGAGTCATTAGTTCTACGAAGTGTTAGTTCTCTTCCGTTATCTAACGCTTTTATCTTCAATCTCTGCTGCTGCTTCCAATTTCACCCAAAGGCAATTATTCTCGCAATTAATCAAATAAATGTTTCTGATGAATTCTCCTGATTTACCTCGGCTGTGTGCGTTTAAATTAACGATGTTCAGCGAGATTGCATAACCACTTTTTTCCTGTGAGCTTTTAACCTTTTGATTACTAGCTTTGATACGAGCGGTTATCTGGTAGGATCCTATATGGGTACATAAATTATTATGTGTGTCCGTTCAACCGTTATGTGGAATCGCAAAGGGATACTAAGAGTAACCGACCAGTGAAAACACGTGGAAAACGGTATGCATAGGTATAATGTGTTTAAAGAATGAAAACCCATCATATTAAAACATTCAGTCCTAAAGACGATTGATTTCAGGATAAAATCCTAGAATAGGATATACAATGGGATCTTAAAGAGTGGAATAAATTATATATTTCATTGTATATCTGCCTATACAATGTCCTGGAAATTGTGAATTTAAATACTTCCTGATATTTGGCGTTTGCCGAAACAACAGTCTGCAAGATGGAATTATGTGATTTCTTAGCCGAAATATTTTTCAAAATTTAAATCTCCATCTATGAAGAAAGGTCCAATAATACGTCCTTCAACAAAGCCTGTCCAAACATTAACTTTTTGGGGATTGAACCCACATTGGGAACCAATGTGGGTTCTGACTTGACCTGTAACGGCTATTATGTCGATTAACAACAACATTTAAATTGAATGTGGTTTCATCTGAAAAAAGGACGTTTCTTGCGAAGTTATTCTTGTTATTACATCTTTCCGACATGCCTTCACAAAATTCAGTTCTTCAATCTAAGTCATCCTCGTTTAACTCATGAACAAGCTGTAACTTTTATGGACGTAGCTTTTTCCGCTTAAATTCTTTTTTTAACTGACTAGTGAGAACTCGGCTACTGAGACTACTTGAAATTTCTTTACCAGTTGGCTTACTGTTTTCTGGTTTATTGGAGATCTGTTGGGGTATAATTTATTAAACTGGATTTCCCGTCCTCTAAAGATTAATAAATCGTAAAAGTGCAACAGAAATAAGAAATTATTGAACACAAATACAGAAAATCAAATGGCGTCTGTTATTACTTAAACGTCCCGAGAACATCTTAACTCCTCAGGTACTTTGAGTATGTTTTTTTAGATTCAAAGAGTTGACATTAAACGTGTTTTTTTTTTTGCGGAAATTTCTTTATGTAATCATATCAAACTTTTAGTATACAGTAAAGATAAAAGGCTTCTCTTTCAGATATTGAGAGAAAACCTACGGGTTGTCACTTAAATAAAGTTGGTATATATAATATCCAAACTCGAAAAAGACAAAAAATTTCATGTCGACATAAACATAGCAAATAAACTGATGAAAAACTTTTATGCAGATCATTTTTTCATATACAGCGTTATTAAAAAAGTTACAGGCATTAACGCGAGTTTTTGGCCACACTGTATATTAATAATGTGTTACAATGACAATGACAGTAATGTAATCTTCTTAATAATAATAAAATCAGAACTTCATGGTTCCAAGAGTATTCAAATTACCTTTTTTTTATCTTTGGATATGTGTATCGCATACTATGCATCAATATCGAAAACAGCGGGGTCTTTTAACTGAAAAATATCTATATAGCGGTATAGCTAAATATTTTTTTAATTTGTCATGGACAAAAATAACATAGTCATAAAAACGATACTAATATTCAAATCAGATGCAGTTAGTTCAGAAAATTTATCTAATTTATATGTTAACGTTGTTTATTTAATTTGAATAGACTACTTCCTAAATATATCTTCGTGATTCTTAAAATCCAATATTAAAATTTGAATGCAGAAAGAAACCAGTTTTATGATCTAAACGTAGTCGTTAAGAGAATGTTTGATATCGGAATTTTTAAAATTGTTTAAAATTATGACATTTGGTTAAGAAATTCTTCTGTTTATATCAATTCCCTGTTTAAGTAAAAGTAGATAGTTGATAATTATGTAAATCATATACGAGGTGTGTAATTTAAGTAATAATACTGATTTTTTAAATTTTCGTATTCGAATAGAATTACAATTCAATATTGTCTCTTTCAAAATAACTTCCTTAGGAAGCCATACATAGCGCTGGAGACGGTTCTTCCATACCTCATGGCAGTGCTGGAACTCATATATTGGAATAGCCTTCAACTGGTCCTAGCCTTCAAAGAGAAAAAATGACAAGGACTCAAGTCAGGCGAATAAGGAGGCTGAGGAGCCACAGGAATGATTTTACTGGCTAAAAACTCGTTTACTGAAATGGCTGTGTGACAAGGCGCATTGTCATGATGCAACATCTAGTTGTTCTTAATATTTGGTCTGTAAAAGTGTTGATTTACTGTTTGGCCTCGAGGCACAAACTCTTTGTGGACAATTCCCTGGCTATCAAAAAAAGCAAATCAGCATGCATTTGATCTTCGACTTGCTGATTCTTGCTTTTTTTGGGTCTTGAAGAGCTTGATGTCTGCCATTCCATGCTTTGGCGCTTGGTTTCCGAGTAGTACCTACTCAAACACGCAAGTCTCATCAGCAGTAATGACACTTTCCATAAGATGGGGATCATCTTCAATCGATTCCAAAAAGTCAAAACACGTCTCTCTCCTGATGTCTTTTTGTTTCTTCAAAGGTTTTTCTGGAACCATTTTTGCACAGATTCTTCTCATCCCCAATTCATTAGTCAAAATCTGATGAACAATGGTGTGATTCAAATTTAAGTCTTCCCCGATCATTCTTGTCGTCGACCTGAACGCACAAGATCCCGTATTATGTCGACATTTTCATCGGTTCTTGAAGATGAAGGCCTTCCACTGCATGGTTCGTCTTCAATCGACTCCCTTCCTTCTGGGAATGCCTTAAATCACGGAAAAACCTGGGCTCTTGAAAAAATACTGTCTCTGTAGGCGTGTTGAAGTTTTGCAAAAGTATCCGTTGCGCTGTGTCCAAGTCTGAAGCAAAACCTGATAGCACACCGTTGCTCAAAATTAATGTCACTCATTTTTAAAACGCACTAGAAAAAACCGGTTTACGAAAACAGTCACAAAGAACAAACAAATGACCAGTCTCATTACTTAATTTACACACTTCGTATCAAACCTAGCGTTTTATCAGTATGTCTAAATAAATAATAAGGATGGTGGTGTGCCACATTAACGGTATTGTTTAAATAAATAAATAATTTATTTTGGTATCTAAAAAATATGGTTCTTGTGAAAAATGATGGTCATATTATAAGATTATTGTACCATTTCTTCAAATATTTTGAAGGAAAAACTGAGGGTATTAAAATAAAGTCTACCGAGGTCATTTTTATTTAGGCTTTGTGTACCTTGATTTTCGATATCGAGTTAGGACCACAAAGAATAGATAGTAATCAACCATAGTAGTTATTAAGAAAATGCTGTCAACCAAAGTGATATCGATCAATCGATATCTATGGTGTTGAGGTATCGAAATAGCAAACGAAATATTACAATATTGTAGTTGTAATATTATAATATCGCAATGTAACGCTGTCAGCACCTTTCCGAATCAAATAGTTTGATATGGAGTTGTCCTCATCGATTTACATATGTACATACATACAGGGTGCTTCACGGTGGAATATTAAACGTTTTGGGAGAACTATAAATTATATAGAGCTGAAAATTTGTATTTGGGGGTTTTTGGGAATGCTCTACACTTCTAATATAATGGCGATTTTCCGGCACTTCAATGAGTATTAAATTCGTTATTTTAAATGGTATGCTATATTATATTTATGCCATAATTGTTTTCTACTCATTAATTTAAAGTCCTTTAACATGAGTAACCATTATTTGTCTCTAAAATGAACGGTTTTCGAGATATTTTTCGAGACACAAATTTACAGATGAAAAGAACACCCAGATACGAATTTACAGCTCCATATCATTTATAGTTCTCCCAAGACGTTTAACAGGCCACTCACTGTGAAGCACCCTGTATATGTACAAGAATTACTTCACAAAAAAAACAACTTTCTAGTAATATTAATAATATACATAACTCAATACCTTCTGAGGCAAATATTTGCAGACTATTGGAGGAAACAATAAGTTGTCCTGTAACTTATTATTAAGGTAAGTTTAAAGAGAGTAGTTTCCAGACTTGCAAAGTAAAAATAAAAGTGATTCGAATTAGATTAAAATAATTAGGACACATGGCAATTATAATATCAACAGTTAATTCTTGTCGGACGTAGTATAATATTTCATCAATATAAAAATCGATTGCATGAGCTCGAAACGTGTGAGTAACTTGATATCCTCCAGTTGCCAATTATTTTAATGAAATTCCCCATATTTAGCCCGTATCTGAGGTGACTTGCCACTATAAATATTGTGATTGATTCAGGTTTATTTGTCTATCTCATGGGTATTGACATAGAAAGCGTTGGAATAGTAGAATTTAGAATTTTCTGTATCCAAGCAGAAAAAAACGTAAATTTATACGGGAACAATAGTTTTCCAGATTTGGAATTTATACATGAAAAAAAAAACGGCTGTTATTACAGTCAATAACAAGAATCAATTAGTTTATTATTTATGAGTTGTAGACTATGTATAATTTACAGTTTTTATACCATAAAAAATGTACCATTTAGTGATACGAATTCTGGTCCGTCTGAAATTTATAATTAGTTCGTCTTTTTAATTTTCTCAAGGAGTCCATTCACGTTATTGATTTTTTTCAACACGTGAGTATGCACCGTTAATACGTATATATAAAAAGCCAATATTTAATGTCAGGTTACTAGATCTACCATCTACATATCTGATTAATTATAAATAATAACATACAATTTTAATAAGAAAATTCCTTATCTTTCAGAACAATCACAGATCATGTAAAAACGATGATAATTATGTCCCGTTTACATACACATTGTATGCATTATTTATGTATAGTATATCTAAGTTGTATTAATTTTAGAATGTATGATAATATTATATATCATGCATTTTTTACTTAATTTTGGAATATTTTTTATAGATATTTATGTATTTTTTTAGTAAATTTTAGGTCCACCTATTTGGATGATATTTTTTTATTTTTATCCCTGATACTACCTATATTTCTTCACCACTACGTGGAATATTATAGCAAAATAATTACTTGTGTAGTAATTAGTAATTACAATAAAATTGTTTTATTGTTCATTATTATATAACTAAAATAATGTTATATGGCCAATAACGCCACGTAATGCATTATATTAGCATCCACCAATAGGAACAAAACATAATAATTATATGACAATGAATAATTTCAAAGTGTTACTTCATCAGTTTGTTACCAGAGTACCGTTAGGGGATTGAGCATTGTGAAAATGTAATAATTCTGGAACAATACAAATGTGGTGAAGAAGATTATAACCTAAAAACGATAATGTCAGTGAAATCGATCGTATTTTTAATTAATAAAGAGTGTGTTACAACTAGAGATGGGCGATGTCGACAATTGAGCCTGCTGCAACAACGATGCAGCTCCATTTTCAACGCGTGACGAGGTTAGCTGCTTATAATTTCGATAAAAATATTAGGCGTTATTTAACGCAAATTCCACACATCTCAGCGCATGGAGTATACATACTGACATATGCTGAGCTGCGTCGAACTTGCGTTAAATAACGTCTAATATTTTTATCGAAATTATAAGCAGCTAACCTTGTCACGCGTTGAAAATGGAGCTGCATTGTTTTTGCAGCAAGCTCCTCAATTGTATTTTCGCGTTGACTTTGATGTCGAGGTCGACAATGGCATGGTTTAATGCACTTTTGACGATTGGTTGATTGCTTGATTGATTGAAAAATATATTTAGATTTTCTCCAACACCCTGTATTCAAACTCAATGAAGATTGGTACAATCCAGTTTACGATGTAGTCTTGAATAAAAATCACTAATAATACTTCTTGATTTTTTGCATGAAAAAAGAACTTCTTTGGTAGCTTTAAAATGAATTTCATAACCTTGTTCATCGTAAGTCGTGTTGCCGACTATTAATTTTAGCGACCTCATATTGAAAAGAGCTCAGAGCGTTGAATAAATAGAACTCAATCATGCGATACTGTTGGAGTCAGGAGCGTACACATTGAACTGCACAATGAAAAAGTGAGGAATAGTAGCTACATTTTACATATTATAATAAAATTGCGCGTTTTTGTGGTACGTTTGATTCGGACTAATTAACTTTAGTGCTGAATTGGACGTTGCTCTAGAAGACCATTCAGAAAAAACAACTATTTTCAAAGGTACTTTAAAAATAACACAAAATTAAATTTTGCAAACAATGTTTAGTGTATACCAAGAAGGAATTTCTAAGGTAAATAAAAGAAGCTGACTGACTACTTATCTATAATTGCAGATGAAACAAAGACGGGTACTGGTACGGGGACGGGTACTGAAAATTTCCTTTAATGAAGAAGGAATTAACAGGAAGACACAAAAACGAACCATTTTCGAGTAAAAAAGCACTGTTAAATACGGGACTTCCCTGACCCTCATCTACGTCAATGAGTAAACGTGTTAGAATTCAACCTTGTTTTCGATTGAGTTCCGTTACCCCGTGTTTATTTTTCTGCGTCTGTCAGTTCTCTTATACGGCTATTTGTAAAGTTAATCGACTTTTTGTGTACTTACTGGAATTCCGTCCGTGGATATTAGATTAGGCTGCATATACTATAACTCACCTGGAAAAAAAATACGTTTGTCGTAAGTGAAGCTAACAAGCATGAAAAGTGTTTATTATTGGTAAATGCAAACACACACAAAAAAAAAACAACGAACAGTCATGCGTATGTAGTGACGTAAAACATGTACTTTTTTTTATAATCGAACAATTTAATAAAAAAAGTGCCCGCACCTAATAGGTCACGTTTCAATGAAAAAATTTAGGGATTGATTTTTTGGTTGATTCATCGACTTATACATACATGTTACAAGATATATTTTTAAATGTTTTCCACTCCATACCTTATTGTAAACCATTTTATAAAAATGAAATTTTCAGTCACTTCTTTCCATGGAAATAAGAAAAACAGTTTCCAATGAATTATTATTCCTATATTTGTACAAAATAAAAACCAATGCATATAATAGCGTCACTGATGACGCTATTAAATGAGTGCAGGCGTACCACCACTCAAGTATATTGGAATAAAAACTATAATGGGATGTTTTATTGAATTTTAAATTTCGCGCTTGATGTTCGTTGTTATGCAGTTGGGAGTCGTTGGGATCCGAACTTGTCGCGTTGTATTATTTGACATTTGTTGACAGTTTAAAACTATCTGAACCTTACATTTGTTTTAATAGTGGCTTGTGTCTTTTTTGACCCTCAAACTTTTATCTTGAATTGAAAACCGATCAAAATTAAGAGTGACATAAATTTTGAGCAACGGTGTGCTATCAGGTTTTGCTTCACCACTGTTCTTCAGATTTTAACTAACGAATTGGGGATGAGAAAAATCTGCGCAAAAATGGTTCAAAAAAACCTTTCGCAGGAACAAAAGGACATCAGGAGAGAAAGGTGTCTTGACTTTTTGGAATCGATTGAAAATTGAGTACGACCTGGAAACCAAGCGACAAAGCATGGAATGGCACACTTCAAGCTCTCCAAGACCAAAAAAAGCAACAATGAGCAAGTCTAAGATCAAATGCATGCTAATTTGCTTTTTTGATAGCCAGGGAATTGTCCACAAAGAGTGTGTGCCTCCAGGCCAAACAGTAAATCAACACTTTTGCAGAGAGGTTCTTGAAAAACTTCGAAAAAGGGCCATGCGTGTGAGATCAAACATCAAGAACAACTGGATGTTGCATCACGACAATGCGCCTTGTCACATAGCCATTTCAGTCAACGAGTTTTTAGCCAGTAAAAACATTCATATGGCTCCTCAGCCTCCTTATTGGCCTGACTTGAGTCCTGACTTTTTTCTCTTGCCGAGATTGAAATATCACTCAAGGGACGTCATTTTGGGACCATAGAAAACATTCAAACGGTTGTAACCGATCAGCTGAAGGCTATTCCGGTATATAAGTTCCAGCACTGCTATGAGGATGGAAGAACCGTCTCCAGCGTGGCTGTGGCTGTGGCTTCCCAAGGAAGTTATTTTGAAGGAGACAATACTGAATTGTAATTCTATTCGAATAAAAAAATATTACTTAATTTACACACCTCCAATATATTGTCTTAACGTGTTAGCACCAGCCCTAAATTTGAATATTTCTACGGTTAATTCCATTTCACAAAAAGCAAAATACTATAGCGTAATCGCACCAATTATTCAATATTTGAATTAAAAAAAATACCATGTACTAACAACCAACTTTCATTATGGCTAGTTTATGTTCTTTTTTCTGCATCTTCTGCATGTATTTTCAAAACTTTCTCTTTCCAACACAGGAAATACATATTTCGGACAAAAAGTAGGCATTACCGAGTAGGCAGACCGTTACTTTATATGTACATACTTGTAAACTAATAAATATTGTTGTCGTCCTCACATTTCATTAAAATCGTCGAAAGAAATTCTTCTTTTAAGACAATTCGGTATTCATGACGAATTTGTATTCCGCGAAAATACAGTGTCGCCGAGCAGAATGCTAATTCGTCCATTATATCGACGGGTAATTATTATAAATCAATCCGTCAAAAGCGACCAAGGAAAAAATCATCGCCCAGATACGTAATTACGGCAATTAATCGAATATTTAAGATATGTGGGCAAATCGGTTTAATTACCGGAGGGTCATTCGGTCCCGGGAACCTTGACAAGTGACATATAAGCCGCGTTATTTTAAAGATGCTGATAAATTAAATAATAACTCGCAGTTAAACGATAATATCGCGAAAATGTGCAGATATAAATTAAAACATACCATGCCGCATTAGCACCGTCACTTATATTGTAACGCCGCCGATAATTAGCAGTTACACAGAGCAATTATTACTACCTTGACAGCATTACTTTTCCCTCCGTGCAAATATTTTGTAGACTTTTATGACATACATAAATTACACAAATGTCATTGTTGGAAATTGCTTTCAACATTAAGAAGTGTCGAACTGCTTATTTGATAGGAGTTATTTTGATATATTTTTTTTTATTTTAAATCAATTGTTTGGTTAAAACTGAAACTCTAGTGTTGCGCCTCTGGTTAGTAAAAAAAGGAGAAGTATTGCGTTCAAAGTTTAGACCTATGAAAAAGCACAGCAGCTGTCGAATTAATGAGTTTAATATACTAAGGGCATTAGGTCACGTGTCGAATTATTTTGTAGACTTTTATGACATACGTAAATTACACAAATAGTGTTGGAAATTGCTTTCAATATTAGGAAGTGTCGAACTATTTCTTTGATAGGAATTATTTTAATATTTCTTACTTAAATAAATTATTTGGTTAAATTTGAAACCCCAGTGTTGCGCTTATAGTTAGTAAAAAAAAATCAGTAGTATTGCGTTCAAAGTCAGACATACAAAAATGCATAGCAGTTTAGTTTAGTCGTTAGTTAAGTCGTTAAGTTAATTAATTCGAATTAATGAGTTTAATATACTAAGGGCATTAGGTCACGTGTAGAAATATTAAAAAAAAACTGGACGTTTTCCTCGAAACTACTATTATAATTTATAGTAGTTCGGTGTTTCGTGGAAAACGTCCATTTTTTTGTTTCTACGCCGAAGGTTCCAGTACCCACTCTAGAAATATTTTGTAGAATTTTATGGCATACATAAATTACAAAAAATTCCAAAGGCTCCAGAGGTTGATTGAGTAATTGTTTCATTTCGAAAAATAAGGGTTGATATTTAAAAATTATGTCAATAACGTCATAACGCGAAAATGTGTTTGAAAGGGTAAATTTTAAAAAAACATGTAAAATATGCAGAAAAAAGACATAAATTAGCCATAATGAAAGTTAGTCGTTAGTACACAGTACTTTTGTATTCAAATATTGAATACTATAATTGGTAGCATTACGTTTTCAATAAGTTTTCACAAAAAAAGAAAACTAAACAGGTCAAATTTTAATTATAAAAATGCTTATTTTGATGTTTATTTTTGGTCTGCCTGATTTTCATCTCTTACGTTGAGCGAAATATTGACTAGTCGGCAACAAAAAGTGATTACTAGACCTAAGTAGAAGGCTATAATAACAAAAGAACTTCAAATGAAACTTGCGAAAATACATTCTACAAAATATCTGCCTCCCAGAAGACCCTCCGCAGGCACCACTGCTCAATTTCTTCAAATGGTAATCCCAGTATTATTTAAAACGATTGCATAAAAATTTTACCACGTTGCATCAGAAACATTTAGAGAAAATTTGAAGTAAAAATTGTAGGTTTACTTTACGAACCAAACTTCACCACTGGATTAAGCAAAATCTTTGAAAAACTTGACATTATAAACATTTTTGAGCAACCTATAATTAAAACAAATTGCAACAAAAAGTCGGGAATTTGTTAAATAAGTTGTAGATTGTGAACAAAAGTATATTAGGCAAGCAAAGAGATCAATTTTAACTAGATTCAAAAAACATGTAGCTCACTTAAAATATGGTGAAATAGAAAAATCTTGTGGAGCTTAAAGTGCTTTTATTTATGATGATACATTTTGTAAAGGATCTTTATAAAGTGGATAGGACTGAATAATATGCTTCCTTCAAGTATGTACATAGCTAATATGTTTATTTCATATTCATATAAACAGTAATGGTCTGGCCAATGTTATCGGTTTCTTATGATGACCAATCAATTAGTTTATTTAAACGACTGTGACATTATAAAACCTATTAACGGCACTAGATAATGGGATTATATCATTACTTTTTCATCCTTCGCGCTAAGTAAAATGTTATAAAAATCGCGTTTTAATAGATTTACATTCTATAAATGTAAAAACGTGAAAATCATTTTACTCTCCTTTTCCTTGAAAATATTAACAGCTCTAAACACGCTAATAAGGAAATAATTTCGTTATATAACTAATTATAAAAAAAGTGTCAAAATTTATTGTCGCAGGCGTTTAGACGCGAAAAATATTTAATTTAATGCAGCTAATTTGTACCAGGAAGTTATTAAAAGGTAAAAAATAAGCCTCTAAGGCTGATGTTTAAAAATATCTATACCTTTTTGTAATACCTGTGTGTAAGAATGATTTGTTTTTCTGTTCTTTAAAGTGTAATCGATTTAAATGCCATTCGGCAAAAAATACAACGTGATAAACGTTGATCTTACAAATTAGTAGCTTAACCTTCAACTGATGACAGCGTCCGTACTATACAGAGAGCGGCAAAAACATTGGATAAATTCAATAAATCGAGACAAGCAAGTTTTCGCAAAAAAAAACGGAACATCAAGTTTTATTTAAAAAAAAAATGTATATTTTGACTCATGTATCACCATTCGATAGTGGAGTGTTCAAAATTTTCTAATGCAAGGTGGTAAAATTTTCATGTAGTCATTTTTACCAAAACCATCACCAAAAATAGGGGATTGCCATTTGAAAAAATTGAGGATGACGTGATTTGTTGGAAATAGTTGACGAAAGGAACTGTGAGGGGAACTGTCGGTTAAGTATATGAAAAATAGCACTTAAATTACCGATGTTAAAAAAGGTTTTATTAAAAATCTAGAAACCATCACCGTACCGAGACAATTGCGAAGCTGGTTTGCACATTGGAGGGTATAATGGTTCAAAAATTGGAGAGGTTATCGAGGAATGTGTCTTCCAGGAGCTAAGACATTTACGCTATAGTCCGCATTTAGTACCCAGTAGTATCCATATTTTCCCTATATAAAAAAGTGGTCCAATATTGCAAGTCATTTCAAAATTTTATTTTTTTAAAAAGACTCGTCATATTGGATCCGCCACCCTGAATATAGAAAATCTCACACCGGATAGGTAACCAAAACTCACTCTCAAGGGAAAATGCGATTTAATGGATTAAATAAATAAACACATACATTTTAGTTCATTTAATTAATAAAGATTCAAGAACCAGCTCTTATTCTGTGTGTATAATAAGTGTTCAAAATTTGCTCCATCTACTTCCTGGCGGTAAAATATACTATTGCTAAACACTTGTCATACTCGTTCAAATATGTCGGCGCAAGTTTCCCTAAATTCTTCAACAATTCGTTGAAGTAATTGAAGAACAAACGTAATTTTTGTCAGGTTTAAGATACCCCCACAGAAAAGAATATAGGTACGAGGTCCGGTGGCCGAGCTGACCATTCTATCGGACCTAGTCTTCCAATCCACCTACCACTACATTCCTCATCCAGATAACGTCTTACTGTACCATAATAGTGGCCTCTGCAGGAGATATCTTGTTGGAATCTAACGTTAATTTCCATACTTAGCAAATTCATCTCGGCAAAACAAATTGTTTTTACAAAGTCTGGTTGTTGGCCAATTTTAGTGGACATATTTTCACAGAATTTCAGTCTTCGACCGGGGTCATCATCTGAAAGTTGATTTTTAATTTGTATGTGTTTTTTTGTCAATACTCTGTGTAATGTCCTTTGACTGACTTCACAGGTAGATGTAACAACTTGAGCTGAGGAAGAAGTAGGGTTTATTTTTTGCCATCAGAAATGTTTGGTCGACCAGATCGTTTGTCATCATTAACTAATGAAGAAGCTCCCTCAAATAAGTCCTCAATATAGGGCAATCGGGGTACCTCTAGTACCATTTTGCTTATTTAGTCAATAAGTATCATACGTATCATTAAATACTAATCAAACTAAAAATTCAAGGTATAAATACCTGTAAAAACGTAGCAAATTAAACGAAGTTGGAGAATTAAAAAAGTCGGCTTTTTTTGACAATTATCCAGAGATGGCCGTTTGAATCTGTATTAATTGAACGCTCAATTTAAATTTTAGTGTTTATTTATTTTATCTATCAAAACTGCCCTAAACCCAAACAAAACTGGTATGACTGAATAGATCTTTCACATGAGGTGTCACTTGCCATGGGGTCTCACGTAAAGTTATTGATCACAATGACACTGTGACGTCATGTATGACGACTGCGTCACCTGTTAACACTAGTAGAGGGGACTTTTGACTATCACTGGTGTAGAGCTACAAAGTTCATAGTCTTTATTAATAGTCTAAGGACGCTATTCTTACATCTCCAGAACATATTTTACGAAACCCCGTATAAAGGCAGGCTCTGGCAATTTCCTGGAGATGAATCAAGCGCTGCATAGTCTACTGCAGTCGGACGAAAGTGGATGTTATGACAGACTGGCCCACGCCGCGTGGAGGTGTGAAACGGCGAACATTAGATCCGCAGTCTGGTCTATTGCATATAAAAGTAGGCGTTGAAAAAACAAGCGAAGAAAGTTACAACAATGCAAGAATTATGAAATTATGAAACGAACTTCGATAGGATTCGCTATTTTTATTGGCTCGCTCCAGCCAGCCCACTTTGATGCAGATTATTACGTGGGTAGATCAGTTTAATGTTTTTGTTACGTTCAAAGTTCGTAATCGTTCTTGATTAATTACTTGCATGGGAAAATCGGTGAGGCGTAGAGAAAATGATCGTGTTTTTGATTGAAATAAAAATGGGGAAATCGTTTAGTTAAGCCTTATTTATAAATGAAATGTCAAGTAAATTGTAGGAGTTACTCGTATAACATACACTGTGACCCAAAATCGATGCTCACCGTCTTGCTCACACTCACTTATTACACTCTTTTGCATGAAAATCCTCCCCCTCCAAACTAATGTGTTATTTCGATAATTTCTACCTACATATAGTAACTCTAACACTAACCTGTAAATTGTCGTATCACATAGAAAAATCTATAGAACATCATCAACAGGTTTTGATTGATTGCAAAGCAGGTATAAGGATGTACCTATTTACCTCCTCTGTACATAAAACTAGGGCTTATAAAAATTTGTTAAATCAGAGCAGTTTTATTGGAGTTAGAGAGATTGTGAAATGAGTGAGGAAAGTTTTAAAGAATTTTAAGCTCATTACAAACCTGTCTCTTGGAATTTCCATTTAAAGAATATACTAAAGAAGGCACCCATGTGCTATGGGCAGTGTTGCAAGATTGTCGGGAAAACCTGGAGTATGAAACCCAGGGTAGTCAGTTTGCTATCATAAAACCAATGTTATTTAGTGGCCGAAATGACAACAAACCACAGCAAAATTGAAGCTTACCCTGTAAAAATAACTGCTTGTTTAAGTATTACTGGGGCAATGCGAACAACACCAACAAGAGCTATGGACGGTCTGTCTACCGCCACTGGCCTATTTAGGCGCAATAGAGGGCAGTCCTTATACGAGGGGGTACCCAAATATAACCGGAATTATTTTTTTAAAAGCTATATATTTTCAATTTTTTTACAACACAACAGTATCCCCTTCAAAATACTCTCCATTACAACTAATACATTTGTCACCGGTGCTTCAACTGTTCGAAACATTTTTTTGTAGTCATCTTTACAAATGGCTGACAGCTCCTCTTTGTTTTTTTCTTGACCTCTTCAATATTGTCAAATCGGTATCCTTTCCTGTCCCTTTTCATGCGTGGAAATAAGAAAAAGCCGCACGGAGTCAGGTCAGGCGATTAAGGTGCGTGGGGCAGCGGAACCATGTCATTTTTAGTCAAAAACTGGCGAACAGAGATGGCTGTGTGTGCAGGTGCATTGTCGTGGTGGAAGAACCAGTCTCCTGTCTGCCAAAAAATTGGGTCTTTTTTTACGAACACTGTTGCGCAATCTTCTTAAAACTTCCAAATTTTTGACGTACTTTTTTTTTAAGCTTTGTTTCAAGCACGACGTTTAAATTTTTCTTTTTTTTTGTTTCCCCCGCTGGGGCCCAAGGAAATTTCTGGGCGGAAACCCTTTTCATTCCCAAATCTTCGGTTAAAATTCGCTGAATCGAGCTCCAAGATAACCCACTAATCTCTGACAGTTGATCAATTGTCTGTCGACGGTCTGTGAGCACAAGCTCTCGAATTTTTTCAACCTTTTCGTCGTTTTGGGCAGTTGATGGACGTTCAGAACGAGGTTTGTCATCAATCGACATGTCGCCATTTTTAAACCGAGCAAACCACTCGTATGAGTTTTTCCCATAGCGTCATCTTTGTAAGCTGTTTTCAACATTAAAACAGTTTCTGCAGCATTTTTACCGAGTGGAAAACAAAATTTCACAGCTGCACGTTGTTCACTTAAACTTGCCACCATAAAAAACGAAACAAGAACAAAACAGCGCTAGCAAAAACAATCACTGCAGATGAACAGAACAAGCCAGGTCGACAACACAGGCGGTACTGAACTGGCAATGAGTTGCGCTATACACACCTAGCGGCAGTAATGTGTACGACACAAGCTCCGCCCACGGCAATGCTGTTCCGGTTATTTTTGGGTATCCCCTCGTATGTCACCGCTGTATCCCTAAAGATGCCAACGTAGTTGACGAAACGAGCGTCGAACACAGCATAGTGCTTCCGTATTACGAAAAACGTATATGTCATTTTTATGCCGAAGGCTCTAATATCACTTCAGGATAAAAATACTGTATCAAACTTTCAAATACAGTTCGCAATTTGAACCATAGATTTTAACCTTAATTATTTTTCATTACTTGGAAGTTTGCACATAGCAGTTTACCTACATGTTTGCGGTACTACTTTCCAAAGTTGCAAGACAGTTTAAAAAAAAATAATAAAAAAATGGAGATTGTAAGTAAAAGCTCACGAATACGTTTAATTTTAAGGAAGTGCGCTACAATACATGCAAACCTTCGCAAAATGTGATTTTTAAATTTGTATTATACGAGTATTTCCTTTCATTTATTTGAAATATCAATAACATACACCGACATGTTTTTTCCTGGTAGCTATTTTTAACATGACAGTTTAGAATATTAATCAGACATTTTTTTTACAAGTTATGCAGACATATATGGCTACATATTTCTGTCCTAATAAATACTAATCGTTAAAAAAGTTGTAATGACGACGTTTACTCGGACTTTAATACCTTTTAAAGTAATTTGCATGCAATAAGCGGTTCCGACAAATAGGATCGCATAAGAAAGGAAATAATGAGACTACAGCGAAGAACATTTCATTATATATTTTGTAATTTACAACCGTAATCTTGATTACAATTACAAAATATGGATAACATTTACCACGTCCTCCTACATGCCGTTTTCAGGAAATAATAACAACAACACTGCCAACTTAAGACAATATAAATTAGTACTTTCAGTGAGTAATATACTAGAACGTCTAATTTATCTGTACCAATATCGACGGGGTCTTTTATTTATTTATTTTTACCATATGGAACATACTTATATATTATGTTATTTATCACGGTGAAGCAGAGTATGTATATTTTTTTAAATAATTTTGTAGGTAAGGTTTGTAACTGGGACATACATTCGTTCAATATTGAATTGTGTTATTTAAAAACTAGCTCACGATAATTCAAAAAAAAAAACGTCATCAAATCTGGATATGAACGCGAGAGATGGAAATAGCGGCCATTTCAAAGCTTTAAGTGAAACTTTGTTGTCAAACTTTTAAAGTAGCTGTCACAATTGTAAGATAAATAATGGAATTTATTTTTATAAATAATGGAAATTATTTTTAATGAAGAACATGTGCATGTTATTCATTAAGCGAGAATTTATTTTAGAAATGGCAGTACAATCAAAGGAAACTGGATATATTCGATGAAAGCTACATAAAAGAGCACGAACAATTGGTAGTAAAAGTTAGGAAATATGTTTTTTACTTTGAGAAAAAATGTGCAGAAAAAGGTACACGGAAGTTTTTGAATATTTAAAAAATACATTAACAAATACAAAAATTAAAGATGTTCTCACAAATAGCACTTGTATTTAGTGCTACAGTATTTGTAACCCTCTTGATAGAATTATGCTTTCTAGTTGATTTTAAAAGTTCGTCACTTTTTGCTTCTTATAAAATAGAATTAACTGTAGAAACATTCAAGTTCATAGATCTGCTGCTACACGTTAAAATAATATATTGTACATTATATTTAATTAATATTCTAATTTTATATTTAAATTACGTTTCTACAGCTGCTAAGGGGTAGTAATAATATGTAAATTAAGAAAATTATTGGTTTTTTGTTCCAGGTCTAAAACTTTTCGAGAACTTTATCCGCCCGTGGAGGGCATTTTGATAAAGGTGTTTTTAGAGATACGCTGTATCGCCTCCATTTTGTATGAAAATAGCAATAGATTTTTTTTTTTGTAGTTCAATACACGTTTAATTAACCCTTCAAAAAGAAATCCTATTCCTCTTCTCATTCTCCCACAATAAATTATCAAAATTGGGAATTTTTTTCGACCGCTAGAGTGGTGTTACCCCCTTAAGGGTAGCAATGGATCATTATTGTCTCAAATAGCATTTCAAATAGCATATCAAAGATGCTACGAACTCTTGGCAGCAGCTGTTAAACTAATAGTAAAATAACAGTTTTTCAATGCAAGATAAAAGTTTGAAGCTGAAAAAAAAAACACCAAACCACTATTAAAGCCAATGTAAGTTTCAGCTAATTTCTAACTGTCAACAGATGTCAAGCAGTACAACACGGCGGCAACTTCGGATCTGCTGCCAACTGTATAACAACGAATATCAAGCGCAAAATTTAAATTGCAATAAAACATTCCATTATAGTTTCCATAGTCGAGGAAAATTAACACAAAAATAGGCCAAAGTTCCAAAAACCTGCGTAGTAAGATGGATTGAGATGCGGTTTTTTGCATTCGATTCCTTGATGCATTTACCCCATTTGTCCGCTATTTAAATCTTGTACAACTCGGGAACTGCATTTCTGCATCGAAATAATGCATTTTTTTCATATGCAATTTTTGAGACAAATGAAATTCATTATTCGGTAATTCATTGTGGAAATTGATCCAAACTTGTCACACGGGGGTTTTCGGGGTCGCTGATCACGAATATGATCAGTATCAGTATACCAAAGTCCTCAGTGAGGCTCTGGCTGACTCGGTGGAAAAATAAAGAACACCAGTCTTACCACATACCAGGACAAACAAACAGTAAATGGATGGTAAAGACACCATCAAAAGTACTGACAGACGAGATTCTGCGATTGAGTAGAAATCAGATAAGGCTTGTCACGGGACTCATAACCGGGCATTGTCACCTTAGGAAACATCTACACAGAATGGGTATATATTCAGATGAACCTATTTGTAGACTGTGTAATGAGGAGGAGGAAACATCCCGACACATTATACTAGAGTGCCCAGCACTAACACACTGGAGATACGGTCTTCTGGGAATAGAAAACCCCCAGGAGGCCTTTCCAAAAAAAAATCTTGTGAAAGGGCTACTAAACCTCATAAAGGTAACAAACCTATTCACATGAAATAACGATGTAAACTGGAAATACAATAAACCTGAAGGCTGCAGTGTTGGAGGCAAAACAAACCCCAAACCAGACACACCGGAAGGGGAAAAAATGTCACCGATGACGCTATTAAATCTGTGCAGTGATACCACCACTCAATTATATTGAAATTATAGTCGACGAAATATAACATTTTAGGTCCAACATTTGTGCAGTAAGATGGATTAAGATGCGTCTTTTTTTTTGCATTCGATTCCTTGATGTATTTACTCCATTTGTCCGCTATTTAAATCTTGTACAACTCGGAAACTGCATTTCTGCGACAAATAAAAAAAATTAATTATTCGGTAATTCATTGTGGAAATCGATCCAAATTTGTTACACGGGGATTTTCGGGGTCGCTGATCACGAATATGATGATATCATAAAAACCATATAATGTACATGGGGACCAGGAAGTCCTGGTTGTGACGGTCATCCACAAGTTTTCATCGAAATTTCCTTGGAAATTGAACCAATATGTTTTCTCGAGGGTTTTCGAGGTCACTGAACACGATTCTGATGTTGAAAAAATTCTCCAATATACCCGGAGGCAAGGGTAGCCTGGTTGTTCAGGTCGTCTCCTGGAGCTTTACGCGAGTTTTTTATGTAAATGCAATGAATTTGGTTACTCGGGGGTTTTTGGGGTCGCTGATCACGAATATGATACGTGTACCTGGGGACCAGGAAATCCTGGTTGTGAGGATCATCCATAAGGTTTTCGCGAAAATTTGCTTTGAAATTGAACCAAAATGATTACTCGGAGGTTTTCGAGGTCGCTGAACACGATTCTGATATTAAAAAAAATACCCAATAAATGTCAATCTAATAAATGGAAAAAATGTATTTTACACGTTCTTTTTTTCAAATATCCACTCCCTAAAAATATTATTATTATTTTATTCAATCATAGAAATTTTTTGTATAAAATAATACATTTTAATTCGACATATTTATGATAAAATCAATTATATTATGAAAACTCACTTACTTGTCCATCGATTCTTATCATATCAATAATATATTAATTCATTAACTTCATCGTACAACTAATTTCATCTATTTCTTTGAAAACTTTTAAAATCATAATTTCATTTAAAACTAACCCACCTGTCCAGAAGATGACCTAGGCGACAGGTCATCCTGACCTCCAGGTATATTGTGGATTTTTTTCAATATCAGAATCGTGTTCAGCGACCTCAAAAACCTCCAAGTAAACATTTTGGTTCCTAGCAAATTTCGAGGAAACCTTGCCCTAGACTTGTGACCCTCAAAACCTTGACCCTCACAACCAGGATTTCCTGGTACACGTATGTCTTTCTCGATATCATATTCGTGATCAACGACCCAAAAAACCCCCCGAGTAACCAAATTCATTGCGTTGATATGAAAACTCGCGTAAATGTCCAGGAGATGACCTAGACAACCAGGCCACCCTGGCCTCCAGGTGAATTGGAGAATTTTTTTCAACATCAGAATCGTGTTCGGCGACCTCGAAAACCCCCGAGAAAACATTTTGGTTCAATTTCCAAGGAAATTTCGAGGGAAACTTGTGGATGACCCTCACAACCAGGACTTCCTGGTGCCCAGGTACATTATATGGTTTTTTATGATATCATCATATTCGTGACCCCGAAAATCCCCGTGTAACAAATTTGGATCGATTTCAACACTGAATTACCGAATAATTAATTTTTTTTATTTGTCGCAGAAATGCAGTTTCCGAGTTGTACAAGATTTAAATAGCGGACAAATGGAGTAAATACATCAAGGAATCGAATGCAAAAAAAAAACGCATCTTAATCCATCTTACTGCACAAATATTGGACCTAAAATGTTATATTTCATCGACTATCATTTCAATATAATTGAGTGGTGGTATCACTGCACAGATTTAATAGCGTCATCGGTGACATTTTTTCCCCTTCCGATGTGTCTGGTTTGGGGTTTGTTTTGCCTCCAACACTGCAGCCTTCAGGCTTATTGTATTTCCAGTTTACATCGTTATTTCATGTGAATAAGTTTGTTGCCTTTATGAGGTTTAGTAGCCCTTTCACAAGATTTTTTTTTGGAAAGGCCTCCTGGGGGTTTTCTATTCCCAGAAGACCGTATCTCCAGTGTGTTAGTGCTGGGCACTCTAGTATAATGTGTCGGGATGTTTCCTCCTCCTCATTACACAGTCTACAAATATGTTCATCTGAATATATACCCATTCTGTGTAGATGTTTCCTAAGGTGACAATGCCCGGTTATGAGTCCCGTGACAAGCCTTATCTGATTTCTACTCAATCGCAGAATCTCGTCTGTCAGTACTTTTGATGGTGTCTTTACCATCCATTTACTGTTTGTTTGTCCTGGTATGTGGTAAGACTGGTGTTCTTTATTTTTCCACCGAGTCAGCCACAGCCTCACTGAGGATGAGCAATGAGTGTCGTTGCAGAGCATTTTCTCGCTAGGGTATCTGCTTCTTCGTTGCCTTCGACCCCTTTATGTCCTGGTACCCATTTAAGTGATACCTTGCTATCGTTTGCCAGAGCTTGGAGGGTTTCTAGGCAATCCCAGACCAGTTTTGATATTATTTTTTTACATGCTAAAGCTTGTAGGGCTGCCTGACTGTCAGAGTAAATGAGGATTGTTTTCCCTCTATATCCTCTTTCAATATTTTCCCTTAAGCATAGCTCAATTGCACGTACCTCTGCCTGAAATACTGTGGCATATTCCCCTAGAGGTACATATTTTTTTGTACCTGGGTCTTTCGCCATAGATTCCCGCGCCAGTTCCACTGTCCATTTTGGATCCATCAGTGTACCACACTAGTGTTCCTTCCTGACAGTTGATTTCTTCCTTTGCTTCCCAATTTAACTGAATGTTAAAAGGTTTTGCATAGTTAGTTCTTGGTGTCATTTCGTCACTTGTCATTAAAAATAATGGATCTGTGATCGTACTTGTTATACTGGCATGACCAAAAGTTGCGTCTTGCTAGTTACCATTACTCTTCAACCTGTGGGCCCCCATTCTTGCCTCCGCCTTGATGTAAATATCTAATGGCGGAAGGTTTAATATCGGTGACATGCATCGGTTTTTATTTTGTACAACGTATAGATTCCAATACCTTTTTGCAATTATTTCACTTTCTTAAAACTGTGTAAGAACTTATAACGTATTGCTAACATTACGATTACATTTATAATAATGTAATATAGTGATTTAAAAATTTGGAGAAATTGGATGTTTTAAAATTATATATTTTTAACTGTAGAAACTGATTGAAGATCTGAAGTTGTCATCATTCCTTTTCTTCCAGTCTGATCTATCTCTCTTGATGCAGTCACGAAGGTTTATGCTAATTTGCATTTTGAATTCTCGCCTCTACAGCAGCGCCCTCTATCGCAACAACTTCTCTCAGTGTAACACCGACCACGATCACTCTCACAACACACAATAACTTAGGCACTAATATTGGTGGGCCCGGATTTTAGCAGTGACAGGAACAATTAATAGGGGCCTGAGGATACGTCATGATTTATAGTAGAAACTCATTAGAGCCCGCGGAGTCGACACGCGGCGTCAGACGTAAGCCGCCCACGCTCCACCTGGCCATTCATCATGGCGGCCATTTCGCATTATAATTATCAGCATTATAGGAACACTCTGCACTTTGATAACGATAATTTGCCCGTTTAATGCTTATTATCTTGGTTTAGATTTGCTATTTCGCCATTCAACAGTTACCGTTTGAAAATGATACCTACGAGTGTGTATTTGGAGTATTTGTGGGGTGTAAGGAGGGTGGCACTGCTTTCAAGTATTCGATAAATAAATCTAATTTGCTTTTCTCCTGGGGATTAAGAGAAATTTAATACACAGAAATAAAAGTTAAGAAAGCGAGGGATTACTTTTACCGGGTATATAAGAATCACAAAACACTTTATTAGAAAGAAACTCTATTTTAGAAAAATATAAGACACTATTAAAGAAAATTACATTTGTAAAAAATATGTTAAGATTTCTAAACGGTATCTATTTGCATTCAGTCTTCCGGTAAAAAAATAGGTCCAACAATCCTATTTCTGTTCACAGGTGCCCACCCTCCATTTTTTGTGAGGGTCCTGGAGTTTCAATATAAAGTGAGGATTGTCTGAACTCCAAAGTCTCATATTATGAGAAATAACATATCTTGAAGAATGGACCAAGACACGTCAGTAATAAAAAAACTTTTTCGAAGACAGTATCGTTATTGTTAAAATGGTTAATAAACCATTGGCAGAACTGTAGTCTTAGAGATTTGTCTGCTCTGAGAATTCATATGTGAATTGCAGATGATATGGATGGAGCTCCAAATCATTTTTCAAAATTCGTTTACACGTTGTATAGGGCATATTTACTTGTTGGCTCAGATGGTTAATTGATGTTCTTGGATTGTCCGTTATCACTTGCCTAATCATTTCAGTTTGCTGGTACAAATTTAGAAAACGTTTTACTGGCCGGTTAAAATGTAGAAATGAATAATTGCGTCTGGAAAAACTTCCCTAAAGTACTTCGTCGAATATATCCAGTTTTCATTGATTCTACAGTTATTTCTAAAATAAATGTCAAGTGAAACACGCCTCTGCTCTTCATTAAAAATGATTTCCATTATTTATTTTACAATTGTAACAGCCACCTCCACCTCCCTCATCATAGCCAGATTTGATTACGTTTGTTTTTCTGAATGACTCTATTTACCAACACGTATGGGAAATGAATGTACAAATTGTACTCAATTTATCCTCAAATTAATAATAAAATACAACACGCAATATTAATACTTACATCGTAACTATTTACACAACTTACTAAAGTATACTGTGTAATAATTACAATTTCCAAGTAGGTACTACCAATTTCAATCTAAATAGCCATTTTATATATAATATTATTGACAACTTATTATTAATGCCTTTTTATGTATGTATGATTATTATTTAAATCAGAAAAGCTTTGTTGTATGTTTTTTTTATTCAACGAAATGAACATTTCAACAACATAGATTTTATAGCAGAACGAGTATCATAGAGATAGGCTAACCGTGGTGGAACACCCAGTACATAGTGCACTAAAATTATAATACATTGTAAGTGATATGAAGTTTTTTTTCTTTAAAAACCCGATTTCTTCCATAAAAATTTGTTATTCTCAAAGAAATATTCTGCATAAACTGTTGATTCCTATAATTCTAATAAAATATTTATATTTATGCAAATCTTAATGTATGGTACTTAATACGAAATTAGCAGTTTTCTAAACGTAGGCGTAAAATGCATTAGATATTTTAACACGCTGACTGACGACTAAAATAAACTTGAATTCGCTCTGGGAAATTTATTTCGCATTAACAAGTCACTAGCATTAATTATTACTTTGTGGAGACAATTTTGCTACTTAACTGTAAATATAAGTGCGTGGGTATGTCGTATCATATTTGTTATGGTATAAAAACATACATAAGTCTTAACTTTCATTAAAACAATACAAATTAAGGCCATTTGAGAGGGTACAACCGCATTAGAAAAAAATGTACATTCATTTTTTTTCAAAACGATGGAATGCACAACTTTTTTCTAATTAATGTATAGGTTAGATCCCGTAAGACCCTTGCAATTTTGCCAAAAAGATGTCATTCTGTATATGTATGTAGCTGTATATGTATTGACTTTTTGAGAAGTCTGTAAATGTTTGACGTTTTTTGCACTGTTTACTGTAACAGTCAGCGACTGTCAGCAACGAAAATCATCATACGACCACTTTTTTGAAGGTTGTTTAAATTCTGATAAACTCTGTAATACAGTGTTGATATTGTTGATTTTTTGCTTCTGATAAGATTACAACTTGTGAAATTCGGCGTCTAATAAGCCCAAGTTGAAGGGATATGTCGATTGTGTGAAAATGTATTATTAACCTTTAAAGGACGGGCATTTGGGGCTTATGATCCCTCTAACAAAATACATAAAAAATATATTATATCACAGATTGATGATGGGTAAAGTGTTGATCATGGGTTGGGCCAATATACTGGTTTTCCCATCCGGAAGGGTTACACTAATGTTAAATTTTTCCAGTTTAAAAAAAATTCAATTTTTTGACTTGAGAATTGTCTTAGTACGTTTTGATATAGCTTTTCACGATTCTGTTATAGATTTTTGAAATTCAAAATGTCGAATGCAAGTTAGCAGCCGCTGAAACGAAAATGGATTATGTAGAGGAGTGATTTGGAGTCAATAATGGTGAATCAGACTTCTACAATTCAAAATGGTCGATATAAAATAGCGGATTAAAGATAACGGATTCAGGATATCAACTTATAATATTTTAGAAATTAATGAAATGATGGATCACCGACTTCGACTACGTATTTGATTTAATTAATTAAATTGTTATAATTCAAAATGGCGATCGAAAAACAAAAAATCACGATATACGAACTCTTCAGTATATATTTCCATCAATATTATAAAATTTTCCAGTCCTTTTCGGAAACTATCACTTGTTGAGATCGATTGAAGCTGCTGATCGCGGCAAATGTCACCAAATTGAGAAATATTATTCACATGAAGTCAAGTGATAATAACACATTTTGGTATTTCGAATTTATTTTGACACATTATATTTTTTTTGACATCTCTTAATTCGGCAACAGAATGAAAATAATTCGTAATCAATGATGCCAAAAACAAATGGATAGTGATTTTATTCCACAATTGATTGAATAAAAACATGATCGTCGTCATATTGGGACCAATATCTTTCCAATATCCAAATTTTGGTTTCATAATCAGCGATCTAAAAAACCCATGTGTACAGTTTTCAGTGCGATTTCGAGCAAATTAGTGATTTTTGTCCTCCATATTGGATCCGGCATCTTGAATTTTTAAAATCTGATCTTATTCCAAATTCTAGCAAATTTAAAATTTTTGTCCCTGATATAGGATTTGTTCGCCATATTAGATCTACCATCTTGAACTTTTAAAATCTGACTTCAGATTCGTAATTGCCGACCCTAAATCCCTAAAATAATGATGTTCGAACAAAGGCGAGAAACCTTTTCTTTGAGCCAGTATACTAGATTTCCCGTCCTCTAAAGGTTGAAAAAGGACATTTGTGATTTCAAAATATCGTGAATAAGTCCGAAAATATAAAAATCTAAAAATATATATATCCTTTTCAACATTCTTGGACTCAATTAAAGGGAAATTTCCAGGGTATCTATTTGACTAACAGCCATTTTGGAAAACATTTTCCTAGACATGAAAAATTTCTAAAGTTGAAAGAATAAATCGATAATCGAAAAACGTATTTTTTAAAATTAGATCATAGTTACGTGGACCAGAAAATAATAAGTACAAATTTCTTAATATCAGAATTTGCAGTATACCAAACAATTAAAATCCTTCATATGTGTTTCACGTATAATATGTAAAATATCACGTATTTATTGGCAATGTAATATCACGTAAGTACAATTGCAATGACTATGTAAGAAATGATAAATTAATGAATACAATCCGATTTCTCTGAAACACTTATAAACCCGCCTGTCGACATTTTGATCACACACTTACATTTTACTCTTCCAAGTTAGTTCATTAATTAAATTATATTATAAGGTATTCTCGTGTTTTCGTTCTAAAGTTCCTTATTAACCCAATTACCGAAGCAACGTAGGAAGAAAAAGTGCAAGCGAGATGAAAAGAATAAAAGTTGTAGCCGATCGAGCCGACACCAGTGGTGGCGCTCCTGATACCTTTATAACGTATGCTTTAGGTTTATACAGGTTTAGAAAGTCCAAGATTTCAAAGCCGAGCATTAAAAGATAAGAAAAGAATAAACTCTGACAGATAGAGGAACTGACAGAGAAATATTATATCCATAGTTGCCAGACTGACATTTTAAAACTTTTATGAGCGTTATTCTCTGTCTTTCGTGATAGGGTAGCAATAAAATAAGTATGCCCCGCCCATAAATTATAATGCGCACATGTGAATTGAATTATTATATCGTTATTGGTCTATGGAAAATAAGCACTTGAGTATTCCTGTGCCTACGCAGTGTCCCGAGAAGTTAAATGTTTGGGTTGGTATTTTAGGCGATTCCATCGTTGGGCCATTTTTTATAAACGGTTCCTTAAATGCCAACAAATCTTTAACAAATAAAACAAACTGATTACGGACATGAACATGAAAGACCACGAAATTTAAATGATTTACGGGCCAGAATTGTACAAGTCCTAAATAATATTTCCCCCTAATCGGTGAAATTGCCAAATCGTCTTCAAAAATTCTGAAATAATGAGTGTCTTGAATTATGTATACTTAACAAAGTATAATCGTATCAAAATTTTCCGATCCATTTTTTTTTCGAATTAACCATTTTCTGAGCCCCCCTAACGAAAAAACGTCAACAGGTTCAAGAATTTTTTGTGCGAAACCTCTTGGACATGATTTAAGAGAGACGTGCGAATTTTTCCAGGATTTTCGGTCTTTCCTGCAATTTTGGGTTTTGGTCAATTTTTGGAACATTGAAATGAAAAATTGGACAATTTGGGGACAGCCCTTTTGGCGCAGACTCTGTTGAGTATGAGCCAAGAACACGTGTACTTTTTCCCAGATGTCTGGAAATGATTGTGGACTTTTAGGAAAGACCAATTTTTGAAACCTTCTAACGGGAAAATGGCCAAACTGGGCCAAATTTTTTGTTGAAAAATTTGTTTAGGACTTCAAGTGAGGTGTGTAATTTTTTTTTTCAGAATTTTTGGAGTCATTTTCTGATTTTTTGGAAAAATGTCCAAATTGAAAATGGCCAAAACGTGACCAAAAATTCTGAAAAAAAATCAGGCGTGCTCTTTGGGTGAATCTGAACACTTTTTGTTCTCTAAACTTTTGCCGTTCTCCAGAAAAAAAATTGTGTTGAGAAAAAAAAATATGAAAGCGTCCCCGTCCAATGAATCCTTTTGGCCGAGATATTGGACACCCCATGTTGGAATTAATTTTTTCTAAGTACATAACTTTTCAGTACAACTCTCGAATGCACTTTTCCCGTAGTTTTCTGGCGAAGGAAATTTTTTTCCAGTCAAAAATCATGTTACAAAAAAAATTGACCTGAAAAATCGTGATCTTTTCAACTTAAATGGCCAAAAACAGGGGTAAGGTTCAAGTTTTATGATTTTTTTTTGGGTGCCATTCGAAAGAGCACCTCCAGAAATACTCGGAAAGGCATTTCCAGATTTTTTTCCATCATTTCTTGTACTTGGCACGTTGCGAAAGAGAGGGTATACAAAAACTGTAGTTTTGACGTTAAAGGGTTAATCCGTATCCGTATTATCCGAATATCAAATTAATCCTATTATTTGCATCACTAGCTGTGGCCCCCGGGCGGCCGCCGCTGCCGACGCGGCCGAGCAATCCGATCACTTTCTCCGAGAAGCACCTGTTCGGAATGTGGAGCGGCCGAAGGGGGGGGCCGCCGCGGGTGCGTCGGCCGCCGGCGGCGGCGGTCGTCGGCGGCGTTCGGGCACTGGGGAGGCCCTCAACACGAGCGCCGCGCGGCCGCGGGCCCAACTTCGCTCGCCAATTTAGCGATGGGCATAATATAGAAATCATATTCTATACTTTTCATTATTTCTTACATTGTATATCCCCACTAAATTTTTATAAATTTTAATTTACAATCAATTTATAAATTTCCATTTTCTTTCCTTTAAGTCAAAAATAATTATATAATAAAATTTTTACTATTCTTTTACTACTCTCTACTAACACATAACAAAATTATTACTATTTTTTATTTATAAATATTTTATTATAAAAAAAATAAATTTTCAATTTATAAAAAAGATAAATTTTCCCGTCTACATTTTTTAACAAATAAAAACAAAATAAAATTTAAATATATCAAACCCCATTTATAATATTTTCTTTTTATATTAATTTATTTATATATTAAATAATAATCTCTAATTTTAATACAAACTTAATAATAATGAAAATAAAAAATAAGCAGAAACTATTATTCAATTTATATTTTTCTAATAAATACAATTTGAATACCATCTTTTTTTTACTCGGATTGCGCCATCACGAGCGTGACATTTCCAGGCCCAGGCCGACGCACACTAACCGATGCCGCAATGATTCAGAAACGATTATTCTACGTAGATATAGAATACGTTTTACGTTTTACGCATTTTTGTGATATTTCACGCGGATGCGGTTGGATAAGGCAGAGGCGTAGACATGGGGCAAAGTGGGGCGATGATTTATGGATATTCATTTCCATTTAACCCTTTAACGCCCAAGTGCACTCTCAAGAGACATAAACTTAGAGGCTCATATTACTGATAGAAAAAATAACTAAAACCATGTATTCCTATGTTTTCGAGGTCGCTCTTTCGAATAGAATCGTTAACATTTGCAAAAAAAAAAGATGTAACCTTCAATTTTTTACAAAAACTATTAAAAAATGCGATTTTTTGAGGATACTTTTCTTTTAAATCGTAATTTCAGCTATGTTATCGTCCTTTATACCACTCAAAAACAAATAGAAACGTGCACTCGAGACGTGTACTTGAAGGAAACACAATGATAACAATTTAATTTTCTCATTTTTGAGGTTAAAATAAATAGGTATGGCAAAATTCAAAGGGTGATATTTCTCGCTTTTTACCAGTTGTGGGATCATTGACGCAAAAGAAGAATTTTGAAAAATTATTAGTGCTTAAGGGGTTTTTGGTGTCGCTGATCACGATCCTGATGTCAGAATTTCAAAATTCAAGATGGCGGATTCAATATGACCACCATCCCGAATCGAATCTCAAATTTTTCGATTATTTTGCCTCAAACTTTGTAAACGAGGGGTTTTCGGGGTCGCTAATCACGATCCCGATGTCAGAATTTCAAAATTCAGGATTTCGAAATTTGCTTCAAAATGGTCGCCATGTCATATCTACCATCCTGAATTTAAATAATATATAAATATAGTATTTTTACAAATTTTTAAAACTATTTTCACGGTACTTTAAATGAGGAAACAAACCGAGATGAAGTAGCCGCAATATACATATAGGATAAAATCCGTAGAGGCGGCCGCTGAATTTAAATATTTGCGGTTATGCATGGCTAAAAGCAGCGCCTAAATTCACTAATGAAACAAAACGCGACATACTGAATCACAGGTGCGTGAAGAGAAGAGCATGTTCGAAATAAATAGCGCACTGCAACAAGTGATGTAGCATACGCCATACCGTCAACGTCCACCGATCGACATCGATATCCGTCATTTCGTGCTCCTGCCTCGTGTGTAGATTAAAAATTATAAAGCTTTAATAGTTATTTCACCCCAGCATTTCGTTTTTGAGGTTTTTCAATAGTTCATCTTTATGCAAAATGAAAACTTTGCAAAACACACGAGAATTAAAAGTTTTTATATTCATAATTTCGTATAAGATTTTGCAATCCGTTCTAAAATGTAAATGTAAATCCAGAAAATTAATTTGTAATTGTTAAAGACATCCATTTCCTGTTAAAAAAACCGAAGATTTGGGTTTGTTCTTTTTTTTATTTACTAAGAATTCTTTGACCAACGTCCTAAATGAACCTTTTCAAAAATAGGTAAACAGTTTTCAAATCTGTCATCCAAAATTATAAAATTTTAATAAATGTGGTGTATCCTGCCATACTATTATATAAAAAATATAATTTTGCTTGTTCCTCGAAAGTTGCTATTAATAACCTCGATCGACCTCATCTTCAAATTGGCTATATCTATTGGCTATACGAAGTGTGTAAATTAAGTAATTATTTTTTGACTGATTAAGTAACTTATTTTTTGAAATCTTTTTATTCGAGTGGAATTATAATTCAGTATTGTCTTTTTCAAAATAACTTCCTTGGGAAGCCACACAGCGCTGGAGACGATCCTTCCATTCCTCATAGTAGTGCTGGAACTCATATACTGGAATAGCCTTCAGCTGGTCGGTTACAGCCATTTGAATGTTTTCTATGGTCCCAAAATGACGTCTCTTAAGGTGATTTTTCAATCCCGGGAAGAGAAAAGAGTTACAAGGACTCTAGTCAGGCGAATAAGGAGGCTGAGAAGCCACAAGAATATTTTTACTGGCTAAAAACTCGTTTACTGAAATGGCAGTGTGACAAGGCGCATTGTCGTGATACAACATCCAGTTGTTCTTTCAACCTCTCTGTAAAAGTGTTGATTTACTGTGGCCTGGAGGCTGTTTTGTGGACATTTCCCTGGCTATCAAAATGCAAATCAGCATGCATTTGATCTTCGATTTTCATCGGTTCACTTTTCATCGGTTTTTCAATTGACTCTTTTCCTTCTTCCACCGAAAAACCTGGACTCTTGAAACAACACTGTCTCCATAGGTGTGTTGAAGTTTTGCAAAAGTATCCGTTGCTCTGTGTCCAAGTCTGAAGCGAAACCTGATAGCACACCGTTGCTCAAAATTCATGTCACTCATTTTTAAAACGCACTAGAAGAAATCCGGTTTACGGAAACGGTCACAAAGAGCAAACAAGTTCAAACTTGTACTGAAGGTGCATTACATGTTAACCTACCGCCCTTCCAAGTCCCGTCTACGCAGTGTTGCTAATTTTGGGGCTATGTTGCCAGTCTCATTAATTAATTTACACACCTCGCATTTGTTTAAGCAAACAAAAATTTGTTTACTTACATGTCGGCTATACTTGGAAAAAATTGGCGATCACATATGTTTTTTTTTCACAGCCAACTTGAAGTAAAATTTGTTATAACGAGTCGAACTGAAAATTACGTCAAACTTTGTAAAAAATTGCTTTCGCTTGAGCTTGAGATATCGAAAAAATGTAGGAAATAAAATCTAACGTCAGTTAACAGTGTCATATAAAAACGGTGTCATGCTTTGTTCGAGAGATTCCTGTGGCGAAGGCAGTACTATCCGCTAAGCTAAACATGAATTAAAACAAGATGTTATCGATGAAGAATAATTAGTTCTTTCTTTATAATCCGTCGTTAGAAAGGTGGCGATCTCTCTACAGCGTCAAAAAAATGTTCTTAATAAGGTTCTAAAAATTACCATTAAAATGCCGAAAATGTATTACGGCTTGCATTACCGCTACGAAGATTAAATGGACACCTATAATTAGTTCGCTTTAAGAAGTAGTGTCAATTTTTCTAAGGTAAGTATTTCTATATCGGAATTAAACTCACACTACCGTTAAATACATGTACCCGTATCAGTACCTTATTTATTTTATGTTCTGCAAAAATTACACTGTTCTGCATTTTTAATTTTTTTTGTCACTCCCTGATATTTTTTTTGGGTTTTTTTTGTGTCTATTGTAATGTGCTGAATTCAAATATGAGCTCCGTTTTTATTTATCACCCAGAAGTTTTTAGAGAAGGATTGAAGAATATAAAATATGAGAAAGACAAACCTTCAGCAATCTAGTGAATTTTCGAAAATTAAAAAAAAACAAAATCTTTTTTTTTCACAAAATATATTCCATTTTGTATCGAAAAAAGTATAATACAATCAATACACTGAACTGCTCATCAAAATTAGCGCAACACTTTTTACATTAGCGCCTTTTGTGTTCTATTCGAGTTAGAGACTTGCGGTTTTTAATTTTCGGTAGGGTATAGGATTGGTTTTAAGGGGGGCTTTCCTGCTTTTTCGCTGGAAAAAAAAAGGTTTTTTTGGGAATTTTTTTTTGAAGAAAGTATAAAACGGATTGAGACAATTTTTTTTTAATTAAAAGGTACATTTATGAAGGTTCCATTTAATTTTTTTTAATTTTTTAAATCAAAATGGCGGCCGTTCTAATGCAGCTACTTCAGGCGGACATGTCTCATGTAAATGAAATTTTTCTACGACGCTATTCATCTGAAATCAAAAAATGACACATTTTTACAAAATATAGGGTTGTTGTTAGTGTTTATCATAGGGGTTTTTGAAATTCAAATTTTAAGCGATTTGGCGCAACTTTGAAAAAAAAAATACGGTTTTCTTCCTTTAAATTGTTATAAAAAATCTAATTTTTGCAATATCAAAAAAATCCTATGTTGGTCACTAATGGCATCATTTGTGAACATTTTAAAAGCAAAATCATAAAAATCGGTTGATTGGTGTTCGAGAAAAATTTCATTACAGTTTCAAAAACGTTGTTTTGAGAAAAACGCGTTTAAAGTTTTTTTTACATTTTTTTTTTCATATAACTATGAAATTTTTTAACTTACATGTCGTCATCAATTCCCGGCTCGTACAGGACACCCTCCTCTGCCTTGTAGACCTCATTTTAGCTTCACGTCAGACAGCGTCACGCATTTTTTCCACTGAATCCGCATTTCGCCGAATACGGATAATAAGTAACAGACCGTAATAAGTTGTCAATTCGCCTGTTACTTTGATGGTCAGTTTTCCTGGACCTCTTCCCCCGAATCCCTTGTTTGTTTTCTTCGCATTATGGAGCCTGGTTCCCATGCGTTTCTCCACGTGACCGACGCATTCCGTTTTCATTACTTTCGGATCGTTGTTGTACGGGTCCAAATCCAAAATCGCCTTGAAGTCATTACCTTATCGCCTTACTGACCCCGTTGCCAATATACTGAGCATATTTTACATTATGCTTTTCTTATGATCGTTGAAACACTTCCTTTACACTGTCCACCTCCATTTTCCCGTGCGCGACTCTTTTCAAGCACCGTAACCGCCGTCACTAATCCGGCTGTAACTCGGAATCTCATACGTGGATCACTTCAAAATTTCAGGACAATAAATTTGAATGTAGAACGCATCGATTTCACTAAAAAACAAAAAAACGATGTTTTGAAACCGAAAAGCGGGAAAGCCCCCTTAATGCCCCGAAGTCGCTACGTCGTGACCTAAACGGTCGCCGTTCACACCCCAAAAAGCAACCCCATGTCGAAATTTGAATTCGCAAGATTTTGACGGCAATTTCAGAGAAGAACAGGATCGACTAAGAAGGACGCTGACGGGTCAAAACTCCATCCCGGCACACATAAAGACCTCCTCAATGAGTCCTGTGTATTTGGTCGCTGTCCCATCTCTTCAACCCATTTCCAGACCCCCCTAAGCCACCCCTTTGCATTTACGCAGGGTTTTGCGTAATTTAACCTCTTTTGGGCGAATCCATTGTCGAGGAGTTAAAAAAGGAGGACGATACGATGCAAAAAAGGTTTTGAAGGAGACAAACGATTCGAGGTGGGCCGAAAAGGGTTCAAGCATCCCCAGGAAGACTCTCAGAGTTACCCCACGCATCAAGATCTGCTTACAACCCCTCAGAGCGGTACATTTTTAGAGGGATGGGTTGGAGATGGAATATCACATTTAACGCTCAATCGGCCGTTCACGGTGGGTCCCGTCAGTTTCGAGAGCCTTCAAGTAATGCCATGACATGAATTCGTGACAAAAAAACATCCCACGCAACCTTCTACAGGGGCGGAACCAGAAGGGGTGAGTGGGGGGGGGTCGGTGTGGATGTAGCCTGGAGAGGTGCTTGAGTTGTCAAAGTGTGAAAGCGAGTGGTGGCACCCCACACCAATTTATTAGGCAGCATTAGGATCAATAAATTCGCCCAACAGAGGTGTAACCACGCAAAACCCTGCGTAAATGCAACGGGGGTGGCTTAGGGGGGACCTGGAAAGGAATTGAAGAGATGGGACAGCAACCATATACTCAGAACTTATTGAGGAGGTTTTAATGTCTGCCGGAATGGAGTTTTTACCCGACAGCGTCCTTCTTAGTCGATCCTGTTGCTCTCTGAAATTGCCATCAAAATCTTACGAATTTAAATTTCGACAAGGGGTTGCTTTTGGGGTGTTGACGGCGAACCGTTTAAGTCACAACGTAGCCTATAGGCTACCGCCTATACCGCCGTAGCCAATATGCTACCGAAAAGTATCTAACTCGAGTTTATATCTACATTAGGGTGGTCCAAAAAATGTGTTCTTCCGGCCCTAGGCTTAAATCATAGTGGATTTGTGAGAAAAAGGACCCCTTTTCATTTCTTTCCAATTGTTAAATCATAGTATTTGATTAGTTATTACTAATTCCAGAAGATTAGCTCATTTAATTAAGTTTTAGAGGTCGCTCATTGGTGTTTTATTTTCCCATTCAAATTACGTTCAACGCTGCCATTAGGATAAAAAATTCCAATAGAATACAAAGTGACCTACATTACCGACACTGAAAATGTTTTACACGATCCCCGACTACCAGAAAATAATATGAGCTGCCATAAATTTATTTAATTGTTCGCGAAACGGCACCACGGACGAATAATGACGCATTTCCCATGTAATTTGAATGGGAAAATAAAACACCAATGAGCGACCTCTAAAACTTAATTAAATGAGCTAATCTTCTGGAATTTGTAATAACTAATCAAATACTATGATTTAAGCCTAGGGCCGGAAGAACAATTTTTTTTGGACCACCCTATATATATATATATATGAATTTAGTGTTTCTTAACATAAATAATATCCTATAGATTACCCGCAGACGTCTTCGTGTAAAATATCTGGGACATTCTGTGAAGTAACTGTTTCAGCGACCAAGCTTGTGAAAAATAGGAATCACGAAGTTATTAATTAGTTCAGGTAACATTTAATATCATGCGGATTTTTCATGTGATTCCTTACGTTGCGACACAATCCTTTATCCATTTAGATTCGCTTTGTTAGCTATGTCGGTATATAAAATCAAGATTAGTTGAATGCTGTCACACATAAATCACCGTGCAAAATATAGTGCCATAAAATGCATGATATAGATGTTTCCGTTTAGATAACCTATACCTTTATATTATAGAAAATTGCGCCATAATTTACACCGGACTGTTTTCTCTTTGCATTTAGAATACCGCAAAAATCGTCGTGGTATTTTAAAACTTGTTGTACGCATGCAATGTCGGAGGTACATGCTGAGATGACAGAAGAATTAAACAAAAACAGCATACACTTTCAGGAAATGAATTGTTTAAAATCTAAACGGCACCATTTTTATGAAAGGTATTAGCAGTATTAAAAAAATATTTTAATAAGCTTGAATATGACACAAAACATTGTGATTTTACATTTGAGGAAAAATGACAACAGTTTGAATATCTGCCGATTTATCTGTAATATTATTGTGTATACAAGAAGTCGTTAAAGTGTTGAGATACTAATTTGTAATTTTGTGCTCATATGCATTACACATTCTGGAAGAAAAAACAACATCAGATACACCCTGCATAGTATTAATATTTGACAATTTAGTATTTAAGCAAAATGTAGTATCAATCTAAATTTTGAGACGAAAACCTTAAAGGTTACTATTCTCTTACAGTATCCTCGTATTTTCAATCAATTCTATAAACTTTCTTAGAAGACGGTTTTTTCTCTCTTTTTGGAGTCGTCCCTAATACCGAGGTCATTGCAGCCCATTTGCTTAATGTATGCAGCTCCTGTATTACTCCACCCATTCCTGTACCCTGGTGTTCCTGCTGGGGTCTTTCAGAAGACGATACAGATTCACAAGAGAGATGTTGTATGTTTCTAGGGACATTTTTGTATCCCCAAAGATTTATTGTCTCCTGCGATCGAATCCTGCCATCTAATACCTTACAGTTTGACAGAATGTGGAGAACGGTCTCGATCTCATTACCACACAGTTCTGCAATTGAAATTTCCATTGTATAACCCCATTTTGTTTACGTAACTTTAGTATCTCGTTAGGTACCCTGTTAATATTCTTAGCTGATTCCTATTAAGTTTTAGGAGGCTGCCAGGTCTTTTACCATATATAGGACCTGAGGTCTGGCGGTCTGCCAGTTCTTCATACCTCCGCTTGAAAGACAGACAAGAGTTTTCCAAGTGAGAAAAATCTTGTATTTCGTATCGCACTATATATTCCGCTCTTATCCCTTCCTCAGTCTTTGACCTGTCCGTAAACCAGGCCTCGCCTCGAGGAAGAGAACAGTCCTTCTTTTGAAGCATAACTAGCTCAGAGTTGGTACTGGGAACAGTTTTGGTCGACATGTAGTTCGTTTTCAGAAAAATATGTTAATTAAAAAAGTCACTCCATGTTCTGCAATTTACGAAAAGTTGCAAAATTTAGTATTTTCTATTGTAAAGAAGCTCCAATAATCCATATGCAGATCTTGTAGAGCTATTATGACATCAAGATTTGTGACTAGGAAAAGTGTCCGATGTTTTGCAGCCGTTGCTTGGCTACCCTGAATTGTCATGTACTTTTTAATATTTTATAAATTCATTTCAGTAGTACAAACTAGATGGAAATGTACTTTCCATTGTTACCAAGCACATCAAAATTGATTAATCAGTTTTTGAATTACATTAGTTTAAAATTGGGCCTAAAAATTGCATGAGTAAACATTATAGAATGAACATACTGTATATATTCTAAATTCTTCATGAATATGTATGAGCGATACAATAATTTTTTTTTATCGCAATAACATATCAAACAAGGTATCTGTATGTATTTATAAATCACGGTTTTTTATGTAATATTACTGTCTCAATCATATCAAGGTTCCATTCCTATTCAAGCGTGAATAACGCCGCCGCTTAATAGCAGTAATTGCTCAAACATTCAGGCTTAAATCATTTTTTTACTTTATCTGATGCGGAAGCGGAGTTTTCACACCAGTTCATCCAAAGGTCGTAAGGATTATACAAACTGAAGATTAAGTATAGAAAATTGACAACGGATACATTTTTACTGAATGAATTTTACGATGCATTTTATATAAACTTTTTGCCGTTATTTATCGACACGAAATAAGTTATGCTCTAATTAACTCAAATCAAAACAATCAGCAGGCAAAAAATATTTATAGCCTAATATTGTATGTAATAGCCTTCAGCGAAGATGCAGTCGAGACAACTACAGACGGTAGTCCTTGATGGTACACATGAAATTGAAGAAAAAGGGTACAAATATGTTCTATGAAAGTATACATCGCCGTCTACTTCTTCATAATGTTTAATGGAAAAGCACCATTAAGATGTTGGCTGCAAGGCGTGTCAAAAAACAGTTGCCTGGACACAGGAAAACATATATCGCCATTGGGGGAACGCCACTTTCTCTGATGAACGTCTCTTTGGGCAAGATGTCGTACCACTATATCCATGTCTCCCCCCAATAATGGGCTTCTGCAGTGGACGGTAAAACACGGGATCAATGAGCATGTTTGGGGTTGCCTCTCCAGACATGGAATTGACACTCTCTCCTAGGCTACAGGCAATGTGAACGCCGGCGCCGATGGGATGGTTAAAGTTGATGAGAAGGCTTGTGATAAGACAAAAGAGATACATTTTGCAAGGGAACAATGACCTCAAACATTGGATTGCAGTGAAAATCGTCAATAATTCCGAAAATATTCCTTTTCAAAGTTATTAAACTCATATTAATGGGAAAACTTCAGAGTACCTATCTATCCATTAAAACAGAGTAATCTGAGCCATTTTGAAACAAAAATCATAGACATGCCCGGTTGCATAACACAAAAACATGACTAAACAAATTATGGGGTAATTTTCCTCTAGAATTCGATGTTTTATTAAAATTTAATGAACAGTGATTTTGAAGACAACTATAATAAGGATGGTAGAGTAAATTGTTTAATTTTTCAATAGCATGAAAGCGAAATAATTATGTTAATGTTAGGTAAATTAAAAGACTCCATTGGGTTGAAATTTCAAAATTATACTGGATCCAAGAGTAATAAAAAGAAACTACTTTTTGAGCGCAAGAGCAATGATATCTCATCAGCAGAGTCAGACTAAAAATTACCTTACGCTGTAAATAAATTGACTGAATAAAACCCGGATGGAAGAATATCTCAAGGAACAGGGAAGAGTAAAATAATGACACACCTAAAGAATACCTGTTAACCGTAAAGTGCAATGAGACAGTTTCATCAGTTCGTAAGATATATCAAAATGTCTCCCTAATTGGATAACACTTTCGACAGAAGAAAATGCTCACAGAAAAGAATCCAACGTGTTCACGATGTTAACTTTTAACCTCATAGCTCGACTATCGACACAACGAATCGACATAAAAGTCACTGTACCACATATTTTTCATCCGCAAATAAAGCAAATATTATTATTTAACATCAACTATTTGTACGTGTTTACCAACAAAGATCGTTGTGAAAACAACGTTTTAACGTTTGTTTAAGGAATAGTTTGATATTTTTATAATAAAAAACAATAAATATTCGGTTAGAATACGAGTATATGTAGATATCTATTTGTTTGGATTTGTGGAGAATTATAATATGGATTACAAGTCAACAAACTCGAATCTGGAAGCCACATTAGCGAGTCTACGACTGTATTCTGTAGAATTGCTTTATTATTATTCCATTTATTTTAGCATATCGAATATATTAAATACAAATCGCCCTGTACTTGGTAAGTTTACCTACACAAAGGAAGAGCAATAACGATCAAAATGAACTTAAATAAAAGTTCTTCGGTAATTTTACAAAAAAATTGAGCATCATTAATGGAAGGTATTTACTTTTGCGCGTTGCTGAACAGAAAATTGCCAAACGAGTTTTTAATATCGTTTCGTAAAATTAAAACTGCATCTTGGGGTGTAATTATATGGTTTGTACAAATTGTCGATCATCAATTTTAATAAACAAAATGGCTTAAATATTTTGTGAAAGTTATACCAAATTAGTTCATAAATCATGCCTTACGTTCGATATTCTGGCATCATATGACTGCATTATTTAAGTTTTCTTGAAATTAGTTGAAAATGAAGAACTGAAAACGGTTCGATGTTGATACAAAATAAGCAATTTTAAGAGTTAAAAAAGCCTCGATTTTACAAACTTTTTATTAGGGGAAAAAATTAACGTTGAACTAAAAAGTAAATTTTGAACATTTACACGATGAAAAAAAGTTGAAGCCAAGTCTCAGAGAGTGAGACAAATTTTGATTACATTTTGGTGAAAACATAATACTGTTTATATGATTTTGCAGTTTTATTTTAACAAAATTAGAATAAAACACAGGTTAACACGTAAAGAATCTTTTATACTTTAAATTTCTTAAATATTTTATGAAAGTTATACCAAATTTGTTCATACCTAAATCTAATTCTAAAATATTGAATGTAAGCCATGGCTTACATTCAATATTCTGGCATCTCATGATTTTGCACTATTTAAGTTTTTCTTGAAATTAGTTGAAAATGAAGAACTGAAAACGGTTCGATGTTGATACAAAATAAGCAATGTTAAGAATTAAAAAGCTCTTTTTTTAGTGAGAAAAAAAATTAACGTTAAGCTAAAATGCAAATTTTGGTAATTTACAGGACGAACAAAAATTTTTGAAAGCAAGTCTCAGACTGTGAGACAAATGTGCATTACATTTTTGGTGAACATGTCATGCCGTTTATAACGAAATTAAAATAAAACACAGGTGTGACATGTAAAAATCTTTACCACCTTAAACTACTATATATTCACTTATTTATATCACTTATATCACTTGTATCACTTATATATCATTTATTTGTAATACGAAGAACATCATTTTACTTCATTTGTAAACAAACCGAATTTTTTTGCTGTGTAATATAATCCATTTAATAAAAAAGGGGCGTACTCAATTTACACAATTAAATTAATCATGTACGTACTCTTAGATAATGTAATTACTATCTATTTCCGAGCATTGAAACAATGGACTAGCATTTATTCTAATTGCACTTTAAATTAATATTGATTATTGCTTCAATAAATACGTCAAAATGCCCATACCGTCAGCGTTTTTCCAATAATTATCTTAATTGCACTGTCATAACTTATTTTAAAATAGCAAATTTCAATATTCCTTGCACATTCATTAATTTCTTTTGTTTACTGATTGCGTTTTGCATAACGAATTATATGCAGCCTGCCATAAAAGGAAAAATCACGATGTCAGTCTACATCTGTTAATTTCTGTTTATAATGGTATTTAGTATTTATATATCTCGATTAATCCATGACAGAAATATAAGGATTAATTATATTGATTATTTTATTACTTTGAAACTCACCTTCATCTGTATATTGTTTTCTTTACATACATTTTTGTTAGAAATAAATGTATGTACATATACCGGGTGTACAATAACGACGTTAACAGGCTCCGCTATTTGAAAATATAGAAAGATAAGCAAGAAAAAAACCGAAAATGGCACAAAATCTCAACTACAATTTTTATGCCAAATAGCACATTTTGTAAATAAAATGCAAAATGTACTCCCTATTTAATTCCAAGTACTGTGATATACTTGGCATTTAAAAGCCATTTAGTGGTTGAAAGAAAATATTTCATTCACTCAAGTAATCTCAAACAGGCTGAGCGAAGTGGTCCAATAGAGTGGCCTTCGAGATCTCCAGATCTTACGTCTCTGGACTATTTGGGGATATTTGGAAGGCAAAAGTCTATACCACCAGACCATCAAGGATTTAATTTACGGAAGAATTTATTCACAATGTACTCAATAAAGATTTGGAAGATGCTCCCAAAACTTCTGTGTTCTTCATTAAAATTAAATTTACGCAATAAAATGTTTCACAAACATTTAAATTGAAAGAACTTTTTTCTACTTTACACATATTGTTATCTAGTTTTTATCCTTATTATAGTTTTTCATCAAAATAAAAACCGATCAATGTCATCAAACACGTGTTTTACGTTCTCGTTAGAAACATAAAAAACTGTGCATACAATATGTGTTGTCATTATTCTCTCCTGAAGAGGTCTTAACAATTTCGTAGTTTCTAAAAAAGTTACAAAGCACCCATAAATAACTTCACAGTTTTAACAATACCTCCTTAACCACCATAACATCTGACCTATACTCCCACGTTTAGTGTTTACTACTTGCTTTACATCATTATAACCTCCTTACTAAACATTCGTTCAATTACGAAGGCATTTTAGTCGTTTTCTAAAATACCGTACCGGAGGAGGAACATAACATTGCTCAGCTGAAAACAAATAAAAAACAGTATTACCTTGTTTATGTTGTAAGATTTGGTCTAGTAAAATTATTTATGGTAATGCATTAGGAATGTTTAACGTAAAAAATATGCGGAAATTCATTAACTACTTTTTTGAAATAACGAGACAACGATTATTATTGCCGTACTAATTGTAATTGCATGTTAATCTCGAAAAAATACGAAATTATTATTACGGGTCTTGTTTATTATAATATACTTATTTAACGAAGTTGTTAAAGTATAGCGACAGTCAGCCTTGGTCTAATTATTGTTAAAGAAGGTGTACGTATTACGGACGCCTGTATTTTGTCGATTTAAAATAAATTAATCTTAAAGGACAATAGCTGAAATAGTTTAACTGCGGCCGTGTCAAGAACAAAATTAAGTTGTTTATTGGACTACAAATTAGATAGAACGTACTACGAATAACGCACATTTTGCTGGCTAGGTAGGTTCCAATTTTAATCACTTCATTATGTCGGAATGCCTCGTTAGAAATATCTATTTTAATACAGAACTTGTAAATTATAATAAATATATACTTCATACAAAATAAAAACTCATGTACGTCATCCAACACGTGTTTAAATTTTAGAGCGCACTGATGCCAGATTGTTATAAAATTATTCAGATATTAGAAATAATTTTGACTAGCATATGGATGCATTCTTTGTATTTATTTATTATTAAATATATTTTTCAATAGATAAATCATTTTAAAAAATTATATATTTTAAATGACATTGGTTGGTGCATAAATATTCAAGTACAAAAAAGCAGAAAAAAATGGTAGTAAACGTTAGTAAATATGTTTTTTTTTTTTATGGGGGAACATTTACCTAGTAGAAAAAGGCAAAATCTTTAGAATAAACATATAAAATTATAGATATCTTCACAAACACCATTCGGTTACAAATAGTGCAGTGTAGTTTTTTTGGCTATAAATATTTAGTTACGAAGAGCACTTTCAGTTGAACAGAACATTCAATGCTGCAGTAGTTGTAACCCTCTTGATAGGATTTCGCTCTTTAAGTGATTTTAAGAGTTCATTGTTTTAGCTTTCTTTGATTTTTTGTGAAATAGAATGAACTATAGAAACACTGCCGCTACTACTAGTGGCGGCTCGTCAGGGAGGCAGAGGAGGTAGTGCCTCCCCCTGTGAGAATTACAAATAAGTTTTTTTTTTTATAAACCTATTATACTTTAATTGTATTTAATAAAATTAAAATTTAATGTACTACCTATAATACTTTAATTACCTTTCATTTTTAAATTCATATATCGGGAAAAAAAATGAATTCTAAAAATAAAAATATTAATACAAACATATGTCAAAGGAGTTCCTGCACTATTATTTGCAACATATTAGCCCTCATAAACGACCCAGCGCCTAGTCTATCGCCGTGGTGCCAAGCCTCCGATGCCAATGTTTTTTCACATATGTATTTATACGGAATTGGAGGCTTCGCGCTTCGCCATCCTACGTTGCCGTTGCTAACAAATTTAACCCTTAACTCCAGTGGCATTAAAGGTCATTTAAAAAACTGCATAGCGGAGGCAAACATGCCCACCTCCCACTTCTTACACGTGTCAGCGTAGAAAGCAAGTTATTTGATTTCATGAACCTGACAACCTAACCTACAAAATTTAATATATTTTGTTGTTCTGTGTTTTGGAAATTTTTTGTTGGAAAGTGTCGTTCTCTTGCCGGGTTTTTTTGAGTGTTTTGAGTGGTATAGGAGGATAATAATTATGGAAAGTGTTCGATATTACTTACGTAAGTCATTACTTGAACGTTTTATTTAATTAACCAAGTATACAAAATTATAATGGAGGTAACTGGCGAGTGTAGCAGTTTGTTTCATAAAAATAACATTACGAGTTTTGTTAAGCCGTGAAGCCGGCTCGTAGTTTTGTTAATACGTGCTATGATAAATGCAAATGGCTAAGTGGTTCTTTAACTTTAAATAAATTATTGTGTTGGCCGAGTGTATTATTTTCAAATCGTGGAGAAGATGCTTGGACAAAGTCTGGATTTGATATAAAATCTTATGTTTGTAAATTACATCTATTAGGCAAACAAAATAATGACAATTCAGCCCGTCAAATCTAAATTGGCGCAGTCTTGGCAACAATCCGTAATTTATTTGACTGCATCTTTTAATTGGAAAATAATTTAACGGAAACTCTACACCTTCCCGATGGTTTTGCTGAACCAATAAAATATATTAGTTACATTATATTAGAAAAATGTACTTACAATTGAGGAGCAAGCGTTCAAAACGTATTAAATCCATTTTTAAGCGAAAATGAGTTAAGCACAGGATCTGCATCTAATGTATGAGTTAAATCCAATGCCGCGCTCAGATTTGAGGAAATCGCATTATATCCAACGAAAATCCAGTTCAAAATGTCACCGATTGAACAACGCATTAAATCCAACTAGAAATCTTTAATTGATCAAAACGTAGTAAATCCACAATACCATTATAGATAACTAGCTTAAGATAGTATTTTCAGTTACTTTGCTTCAGTGTTTGTTTTTTTCATGGTTTATACAATATTTCTGAGAATAAATATTTCGTTTAAACAATTTGTTCTAAATTCTAAATTGACTCATGCTTAGGTTAATATTTCCAGTTACTTTGCTTCAGTTTTTAGTTTTTGATTTTTTTGCATTGTTTATAACATTGTTTCATGAAAATAAAAATTTCATTTTTACAAAGCGTTGTAAATCCTAAGTTGACTCAAACAAACCGTTTTAAATCCAAGAGCCAATCAATCAAAACGCATTAAATCCAAAATATATTTTGAAATTTTTGCCATACCTTTGGATCAAACTTTACGAATTTTGGGGTATACTGTCACCTTGCTAAAATGAAACGAATGCCCCATTAACAATGCTTCTCTGTCCCAGGCGCTGCTCACTAGGGGTTTTTGGCGATTTTCTCCAAAACAGGTTATCAGGATTTAATACGTTTTGAACGCTTGCTCCTCAATTAGTATATTTTATTGACCAAGTAGAGGTCCTTCTCCTAACATTACAGCGGCATATTACTAACAATGTTTATCATCACAAAAATTTAGGAAACAAAATTTTTTACAAAATATGTTTGCCTCCCCAAAAAAAAAGTCACGAGCCGCCACTGGCTACTACACGCTATAACAATATATTGGACTATAGTTTTAATTCACATTTATTTAAATTACTTTTCTAACATCTGTTAAGGGTAGCAATGGACTATTATTGCCTCTTTATTTTTTAAAATAACGTAGCAAAAATGCTAATAACTCTATTCAGGCTTTCAAGTGTTTTGGCATTTCGTCGAAGTCTAACACTTTGATTGTTCGGAAAATAACAGTTTTTCAATGGAAGATAAAAGTTTTAAGCCCAAAAAAGACACCGACCACTATTGAAGCCAATGTAATGTCCAGATAATTTCAAACTGTCAACAACACGGCAACTTCGGATCTGCTGCCAACTGCATAACAACGAACATCAAGCGCGGAAGCGCGAAATATAAAACGCAATAATATATTGCATCGGTTTTTATTTTGTACAAAGTATAGAATAGATATATATTATACAGGGAAAGGCAGAACTACTGCATAAATTACTATACAGACAAATTTACGGTAAAAACGAAATGTAATTGATGTGAAGAATGCTTCAGAACAACGATGTTTAAGAGTGACTATCTGTATATGTGTATAAGTAATCTCTCTTTTTTTTTGTTATAAGGAAGTTTAATTATGCATTTCGGATTGCGGACAGAAATCCCATAAAGACTTCTTGTAATAAATATTGAGTACATGGCCTACATTTATCCAGTTTAAACATAAAACAACGTAATAAATCTTGTCATTGTCTCCGCAAGGTTTAATGATGTTTCCGAAATTTGTTCAAAAAATGACCTCATATTTGTGATGTTAGCCGCATCTAAATAAGATACGAATAAATAAGTTCTTCGTGAACGTTTTTATTAATGTACTGACTAGTTATGGTTACTGCCTTATATACCTATTTACTTTAGCCATATACAAATACCTATTTTACACAAATTACTGACAATAAGAAATTATGTAATTTACAACGGGGAAAAACTACTTACAAAAACTTTATAAATGAAATTTGCGTATAAAAAAATATAAGGAGACAAATAATTTTTAAGCTATGTAATGAACTGAGGATTTCCAGTTAATTTCATGCATTATTTTATGTCATTTGTTTAATATAATGTTTAATTTCAACGACCTCAATGTTTATTTGTATATAAAGTTCACACAATAATTCACACAATAGACCATATACGTTAATTAGTGGGTAGTGTTGTCAAAAAAAAAAACATGTTGACAGTGACAGTTTAGGGTTTGTAATGTAAGTTTTAATAATGCGTACCCATGTATGAACAATATTTCAGCAATTTTGACAATTTTGGTGCACAGTGCTCTATTTCGTAAAGATGTTAGACATTTTTATTTATCTTCTTAAATTGAGATGTAAGTTTTTGAAGCTAATTAGGAGATTGTACAGGGTAGATAGCCGCTTTGGCACGTCTGGGTGACAGTACGTTGTATTCTATGATTATTTGCTACTGGTTCAGTGATCAATTCAGTTTTGAGAGCGGAGATCAATGTTTCATTCATGATTTATTTTGGGTGACAAACTGACGAGTTCAATAGTCGCTTTCACGTATTCCATTGTAAGTATAAATATTGAAACATGTCATCCTGAAAAATTCCCTATTTAATAATCAGGGGTATTACGTTTGTTATTATCTACATTGCGTGTTTGTCATGCGATTTTACAGTCACTATGATGCAATTATATTTTGCGAGAACGTCACTAACTGAAAATTAGTTTTTTTTTGGAAACATTTGACCTCATCCCACTAATTAACTATATGGTTATATGGAAACAGGTCAAATTGGTAAAGTGGAAGGGTCGGAAATCTAAAGAGCAACGTTGCCAGAACTAACTGTAACTCTTAACTCTGCATAATAATTCTTTATAAAAAACCCTATATTTACATCTAAAGAGCAACGTTGCCAGAACTAACTGTAACTCTTAACTCTGCATAATAATTCTTTATAAAAACCCTATATTTACAAAATGCATTGATGTACGATCAATTAATACAAGCCAGTTTAATTTTCAGACTGCGTTGCGTATCGTATAATAAAGTTTACTGTTATCTTTTTTCAACCCAACTACTGTGAAATAATATTAAACAGTTAATATTACTTGTGCTTGTGAAACAGCTGTGAAACAATATTAAAATATTTAATAGGAATATTATGTTGATATGACAACAGCGAACGCACGCAGCGAACGAAGGCAGAACGAACGGTCCAATGGTTCACTCTAAGCTTCACCCACTAATGCACTCTCCTTGCCCCGTCACGGATCTCCGCGGTTGTCGGCGGCCGCGCTCATACCGTCTGTCATTTAATTATTTGAACTTTTTCGTCAATGTGATAAATATCCACTTTTATTTTTATGAATGTATGTAGTGATTCTACAATACGCTCGTAATAACGCACTTTTCAAATCAGGCACTAGACCAGTATAAAATATAAAATGGTATTTCAAATTTTAACTCAAACAGCCCTACCGACAAACCGGATGCCTTTCATACGCCTGCGATTACGCCTTAACGATTGGATCGCGATTTGTTCTCACCTCATGTTTACTCTACTTACAAAGAAGTTAAATTATCAATTGCCCTTCATTCGGCTATATACGCATTAGGCTGTGCTGATAAGTGGATGCTGATTTTTCGAACAAAATCATCCTAACCAAAACTTCAATGAAAAATATTTTTTGAGGCTAGAATAGTTACAGTACTCTGCTAGGGAAATATTTTGGCTTTTTTGGGTTAAGTTTTAATCACCCTGTTACTTAATTATGTACAATCTAAAGGAAATATACGAAGTTATGATTCAAAATTACTGCATTTAATGAATATTGTTCATTCATGTAATATTTAATTGACATGGACATAAAATATTAAGAAAAGTTTAATGAATATGAATGATACATCCTAACAGTTTGTCAACATTTTAAAAACCTGTAATTTGTGTCAAACAAAAAAATAAACAGTAAACTGTGTTACCATTTAGATTTAAATTTGAAATAAAAATGTTCAAATTTATTTCCATTATTGATTATTTAAATAAGAAGATGTTGTTTCGAGGTTGTCGAAATATTGGAATTAATGTCAAGCAAAATTAGTAATTCATTGGAAAAGTATGGAAAACCTCCATAAAACTAGCTTTGCCAAAATATTAGGATAGGACTTCTTCCTCTTTAATTGTCAATTAAAGTTAACTGCTCTAAAAAAATATTGTTAATATATACTTCTATTTTTCTGTAGAGTTCAATTTGCAATATATTCAAGCGTGGAAAAAATAATTATAGTAACCACAAAAGAGATTTAATGATACTAGCACATTGGAAAGAGTTGTTAAAAACGTTAATTAAATTACTGTTATTATGATAGAAAAAGTAATTATTCCGTTAAAGTCGGAATTATTAGTTTGTCAATATTTTATTTTCATCTAAAAAGCAAATGAAATTTTACACCCTGGAAAATTGTAATGAATAACAAACAGGTGTTTCGTACCTTAGCATATTCATATATTAATGCGGTCCCGAAAGGTAATAAAAAAAATATTTCATAATAACTATTCTGCAATAAAAATACTCCTATATACGTATATACATACATGTATTCTATAATCTTCACGTTACAAATATTTACTACATTACAGGGTGTCCCAATATTGTTTTGAAAGACATAAATAACATTTGGGCAATTTTTGTCAAATTGTTATTCAAAATTTGGAGCAACCAAATAATTTTGACACATCGTGGCCATTATGACAAATCCAAGATGGTAGACTTCCAAATGGCCATCATATGCTGAAACAACCATTTATGGGGAACGAAAAAACGTAAAAAGGTCAAATAACAGCTCAAACTACTTGCAAAAAGATTTTTGAATTACTTTTTATTTTCATTCGTCAATTTTTTGACGGTCATTGTATATTCCGCGGTCGCCTTGTTTTGTACAAGACACAGAATACGTCGATAAAAAAGGCCTAGAAAAAAATGTGTTGTGAGTAATCATATGAACTACGACTACTGCATTTTATGTGACAAGAAAATCTGGTAGGTAATACACAGTTTGTTTTAAGTATCTTTTAAGAATTACCGTGAGTTTTATTGCAAAATTAAGTTTAACGGGTTTTGTGTAATGACTGTAAAACTAAGTAATTTCATAAATTTTATTTATTTGTTTATTGAACTTCTTAAGAGCATTTAATGAGAATTTATAGGACATTGTTAGATATTCGGCACGCTAATAAGGAAGCTGTAGATAATCTCGCTTTACCTTGCAATTATTGTTACTGTTTACTTTGTTATGCAGGATAATACGGTACCAACGGTTAATCTGCTAGGGTCCTCAGCCGAGTAGCTGAAGTAGTAACCGATGCAATTTTTTTATTTTACTTGAGGGTAAACTACTCTAGAAGCCGAAAAATAGAACAAACTTTGGGATTTTTTTTTCATGGAAACTAAACAACATATCGAAATTCGGTAAAAAGGCGTTTATTATACAGTTATTGAAGTATGTTCGCAATTTTTTTCAGAACTGTACAAAACACAATGGCGGCTTCCCAATATTATTCCCTAGGCATCTTTTTTTATGGCTGCTCGGCCGGACCAATAACTCCAGCAAATTTAAAGATACAATCATGAACAAAAAAAATCGAAAATATGTGACCTAATGTTATATTTTCGTATTGTTATTTAAACACTTATTGTACCTGAAACAAAAGTCACTAAGTTTATTTAGCACAATGTGGTGTTTGCAATAATATTTGCTATCTACTACATTAGTTAACAATAATCAACAAATAGTTGACAAACAAGTCGCCGTTTTCCTGTATCTCATAGTTTCCAAGATGTTAATACATCCATCACCAATTCTGGACACGCTGTATATTGAAATGTATCTATATTTAGCGTACGGGTAAATAATATTTCGTAAGAGTAATAATTGAAATAAGAAACTTGTATGACCGCGTGTAGTAGTTTCCTTTAATGAGGTGCCGTATAGCATTCATTATAAATAATCTGCCAAGTAACGGGTCCGCTCTTGAAAAACGCACAAAATTAAATGCCTACAAAAACCATTCGCCGGAATCGTTCCTTAAACGGAGGTGAAGTGACAGCAAATTGATCGTTTGCCTTATTAGAATTGAGAGAGATATTTAACAGAAAAGATAACAATTTGTGCGACGTTCAGGAAATGTGGCTTCGCGTTGTTATTTACGTACTTCGGTACTCATATATTTAATTTTCTTGATATATTGTTGGGTGAATTAAAAATATCGAGAAGCTTACAGTGTGTGAAATTTTAGTTAGATACGGTCAGCACCAAAAGTCATGATACACACTTTTTGAGACGGTTCCTTAGGGTTAACGTCACTCTTGCGACTGAAAAAAAGGCCTATTTTTGAAAATGTATTGTGGGAGTATGGGAAGCGGAATGGAATTTCTTTTTAGACAGTTCATTTAGCATGTGTTGAAGTGTAAACAAATTTTTTATTATCATTTTGTTACAAAATGGCGGCGACAGAGCCAATTTTCGAAATCATGTTTTTTTGAAAAGCCTTTGCGTGAGAAAGGATTTCTCGCGACCCATGAGACCTAGAACAACAAACCAAAACTTTTCTTAAACTACATACTATTGCTTACAAATGACGCAGGGATTTTTTTGTAAATCAATTTTTGTAAAAATAGTGCACTTTTGAAAAATATACTTCGGTTTTTGGACCAAAAAATATGTCGTAAACCGTTTATAAAATAAGTTTACATAAACCACGGATCTATTCTCTATATTTTTTATCACGTCTTTAGATTCTTTACTTCAATTCTACTTTAGTAGAATTAAGTTTACTAAAAAAGTGACAAAGATGTATTGGTCGCAGAGGAACTATCTAGTGGCCAGCAAGATATCCAGACCTTACTCATCTGGTAAACCCTTTTCAGGATTTACTTAAAATGCAGGGTCTTCTACAACATTCCAAAAACGCTTATGCGATTTCAAGAATGAATTCTTACTGGGATAATTCCAATTTTAGTCGAATTTGACTTAACATGGTTTATTGACTTTATTTATCGAATTGATTTGACTTTATTTATTTTATGTACTTACACGCGTATCTTGAGCCGAAAAAGAAACAAATTTAGCTTGTTTTTATTTATAAGGAACGAGGAAGCAGACTGAATTTGGTAGTAAATATAGTTTTTAATAAAAATGTTTATTCAATACTTAGTGCATTTTCGTGATACTTGGTATCTTTATTTAAATTTTCACAGATTTCACCTTGCGCCATTTTTTATTCATAGTTTTGCAATTTTGAATATTATTCAAGTACGACCAAGTGTTTTAATTTTGAATATTTACAAAGGTCTTGCAACATTAACGGTGGTATACTCGTATATAGGTACTAGAACTGTGACGAAAATTAAATAACATACTACATACATCACCCATATTTTTATCTATAATTTTCCTATAGTATGTTTTTCTACAAAAGAAAAAATGTAAAGGTTCACTTTCTTTTTAATTCTCCTAAAACTACATAATTTGGTATTAATTATTCCCTTCTTCAACTAAGCTATTCAATTGCAAGTGGAAATCGAAGTAAAATAGAAAAAGATCCAATAATAGAATAGAATTGTGCGAAAAATGATTACTTAAAAGTGGCCACAAAGAAACAAAAGAGGAGAGAAAGCTTACAATATTTTAAAATGCAGATTACAATAGCTGGGGGGTATTCAAATCTTCTTTTCACAACGTCTTATACATATATTTAGGCAACTGTACAAAAAGCGCCGTTATATGGAAAATTATTTCCCGTTAGAGCTAAAACCATTTTTTTGTTCTACGTCTGGTTACAAAAATGGTGTAAATGCATATACGTATAGCTACTTTGGAAAGTGTCCTTGCGGAAGACAACAAAAAAGTTTACTAATAATTATGCGTTTGTTTTAGTGTTAGTTTAGCAGTTGTATATAATTAATACTAGACGCCGTTTTTAATTAAGAAACCATTAGACGTCTGATATGACATGTTTATGCGTGCGTGACTCATATATTTCGCTATTAGGTACAATAGCTAGGATATAAGTACCTAAGTAAAATGTGTACACAAATACACGCTCAGAGAGTTTTGTTATATTTAATATACCTGCTATTTTCACTGCTGCAAATATCTCGAAATTTAGAGTATTTTTTAGCATTCTTCGTGTTTCTCCATAGCCCTTTACATCTGAGAAACAAATAATAACATTTGATTGTTAAATGGGACATCCTGTAAATTTTACAGAAATTTTAATGTACAGTAATCTTATTTTTATATATTTAATTTACAGTACAACTTTATTTTGTATGTTGCGAATATATCTACTATATGTGAAATTAATTTTACTCCCGAAATATGAAGAGAGACGTTCAGTAAGTGAGATAGACGCAGGCGTCCTGTGACGTTACACGAATCAGAGCGAACTACCCTCACTCAGTCATTTGGCTTCCGTAGTGCGGGGGCTCGGTTCTCCTTGAAATAGGGACGGTACAAAATCGTCAACTAATACGAATCGCCCCACCAGATAAATACCGACCCGTCCGCTAAGTGGGACGTGCTTGACAGATGTGGTAATTACATATGTCTTATTCTATTTACTTAGGTCTTAACTTCCTTCTTCTTTTTTGGCTGTCTACTAATTTTATAAACTACATCAAAGCTACATGTAAACAAAATAAATAAGCTGCATATAAACATCTAAGCTGTTCCTATAGAAATATATAAACCAAGAAGACTAGAACTAAGGAGACCGAACTCGTTACGTATCATAGGCTCATATCTGTCCGCCTCCAGAAGCCGCTGTAAGCGGTGGTGTACTCGACGTCACGTGATGAATATTTTTTCATTCCATACAATTTTCTACACTAGTGTATAAACTAAATAGACTAAAGGTCGCTTTACAGTTCGCAATTTTTATTGCCGGCAAGAAAAATTGCGGCAATTTTATTGCGAGCACGCGTATTTATGTCTGTTTGGACAATTTATTAACAAATAAACATAAATACACGTGCACGCAATAAAAAATTGCTGCAATTTTTCTTGCCGGCAATAAAAATTGCGATCTGTAAAGCGGCCTTAAGTATGTAAACTATAAAACTTAATAACTGTCAGCTGTCACTAATGACACTTCACAAATGTCACAGTATGCTTACACGGCGTTTGGCTTTAATAAAAATACAATTCGAATGTTAACTAAATATGGTTCGAAAGTGCTGTGTTGCATTGTGTGATACAAGAAGCGTTCCGAAGCGTCAAAATAACCTGACATTATTTCAAATTACTGATGTAGTATGTATGAAATGAAATATTTTCCTTTGTTGTATTATTAACGTTGAAGTACGTAACATGAAATATTTTAAGTACATTTTGATAATGATAATTACGAAAATTTGTAATTGCAAAGATAACAACAAATTAACGAAAAATTTCGATCGTCTGCCACATGTATTCGCACCACGGACATTCACACGGACTCTAACCTCTAACGCATACAGGTTAGTACAGAACCACGGTATACGTATAGATATCTATTTGTATACCGTGGTACACAACTGCTTACAGCGCCTCTGGAGGCGGACATATTCGAGGCCATCGCGTTATACAGCGAAAAGCCGCAGCTTTGTCTCCTTAGTTCTAGTCTTCTTGATATAAACACATGGTCCATATTGAGATTTCACAGTACCTTTCACCATAGATACAGGAGCTAATGATTCGGTATAATACGAAAAAAATGAATCACAATGATAAAATACTGTACTTTGTCATTCGTAGGCTTTATAATGAGACTAAGAAGTCTAGAACTAAGGAGACCGAACTGCGGCTTTTCGCTGTATAACACGACGGGCTCGAATATGTCCGCCTCCAGAGGCGCTGTAAACAGTTGTGTACTCTGGTTGCTACGGTATATAAACAGATATCTATACGTATACCGTGGTTCTGTACTAATTTGTGTGCATTAGAGGTTAGAGTCCGTGTGAATGTCCGTGGTGCGAATACATTTGACAGACGCTCGATATTTTTTCGTTAATTTGTTGTTGTTGAATATTATATTGAATCTACACAAGTAATGTATTTGCATTTACAAATTTTCGCAATGATCAATATGAAAATGTACTCAAAATATTTCATGTTACGTGCTTCAACTTAACAATACAACAAAGGAAAATATTTCGTTTCATACATACATCAGTAATTTGAAATAATGTCCGGTTATTCGGACCGCTTCTTAAATCACACAACGCAACACAGCACTTTTGAACCATATTTATTTTTGTATATATTTTTGTTAAAGCCAAACGGCATGTAAGCACCCGCTTTGACAGCTTAATGATAAACGTCATATAAAACCATAGCATGGTTTTTTGATAAACATTCACATGTGGACCGCTGACCGCTGCTCATCACGTGACTCGAGTACATTACTGTTTACAGCGCCTCCTGGAGGCGGACAGATTTGATCCCTAGTTACCGAACGAGTTCGGTCTCCTTAGTTCTAGTCTTTTGAATGAGACAATGGAAAACATTTTATTGTCAAATTTATTGATGATTACCTACTCGTCAATTATGATACTTTTTCATAACATACGGCTTACATAAACTACGCTTAAGAAGTAGGTAGTAGTAGTACTTATATGACATTCGATATAACGAAACATATAATTCATAAATATTGTGTGAAATGGACTATACACTCATGTTCGTAATAGTACGCTGTATAAATAGCTGTTTAACCACTATAGAATCTACTCGCGGCCTGGCTATTAGAGACCTAATGAAAATACTTCATTGATATTTAGATCATTAATAAGATGTAATGTAACTTCCCAGTTCATGAAGGAAAATTCTTTCAATGAAACTTGTTTGCGTTTGATCCGCCTTGCGAATTAATTATCCGTGAATGTATACAGAGCGTCCCTTTATTAAGAGACCACAGCGGAACTACAGCTCCTTTGGGTAGAAGTATTACGATTTAACCTGACAAAATCAGCAAACGCCAAATGTCGTTCACACAGCACACTACTAACGGTAGATCCGTTAAGCTAGGTGAGTCCGTCCACCTCTAGTGGTGTGCTGCAAGAACGACATCTAGCGGTCGCAGATTTTGTCATACCCACTGGAACACTTCGAGTCGTATTTATGCGCACTAGAGGGGCAGTCCATGGATGTCACCACTGTATTTTTTCCTGGCCGAGAAAGTAGCCGAGGCTCTCCTTCATTATTGTTCGTCGTCATGGTGATGAGACCCAATAAGGTTGAAACCCGGTTCCATGATTTCTGATGACGTATAACAGTGGGCGGGAATTATTCCCATTTATACATTTTATGGGCGAGCAGAAAATATTCATGATATCATAAAACATTTTTACAATAATTCTAATAGTATTTAACCGTGAATGGTATACGGTATATGTATTTAAGCGTGTACATTATTGGTTAATTGATCTGTGCAGTTCATCTGAAATTGTAATCAGTGGTAATAGAAATAACAGTAAACCGCTGTTTAAAAATATGAAAACGAATATTTTGTGCATTTAATATCGCTATAAGGAAGATCATGGTTATTACGGTATACATAATAGCTAACTAAATATAGTAATAATAGGTATATTTCATGAATAAAATAATTAATAACTTAATTAAGATGTTAAGGCATTGTATATTAAAACAGGCATAAATAATGACACACTTTTTTATATTGGCTTTTAAATTATTTGAATACCTTTTAATTACTTTGCAAATAGTGTTAGTCACCTGAATCTCTATAAAGCTGACTCTCTGACCTCCGAAAGTTTACAAAGACCGATAATTATAATTACTATCGCAATTTATTCTAAATCATTCCTAATGTAGGGACTTTATTTTCTTGATAAAAACTATAACTTCCTTGAATAACATTTTTTTGAGCTTTCAATTTTTTTTTCGACCTATTGGGAAAGCGGGGCTAGATGTTAGACCAATTTTGCATTTCATATAGTTTGTATCATGGGCGTATCATGATTTTTAAGACTAGGGAGCAGTGGATGTCTACCACTAAAAACTTACTTCATTTAAAATGAAGAGAAATTCGTCTCCTATGTACAAAAGTAAAAAATCTGCGAAATTTACCAATTAGAAAATTCCCGCCGACTAACTCATCCACGAGGAACACGACTGAATGCCGGAAAAGTCGCTGCGGCCACTGGTTTTCCCGGCAACGAAGAAAAACACCGGAAAACCCCGGGTTCTCCGCCATATCCGGTCACCCAGGCGTCTAAGAACAAAACCGACGGCATATCTGCATTCAGCGCCCCAGAATTGAGCAACAAAACAACCCCTACCCATCGAAATTGACGAAAAATCGAAATCTCTCCGATGGGCGCCAAATAATTCACCAAGACCAATTCGGGTGCGGGAAGAATGATGGCTTTCATGGAAATCCCATCCAACTCACCGTTCTTCCGGAAAAGCTGAAAAACTACCTCAAAAATATCAAAAACCTGCGAAATCGACTAACTGAAAATCCTAAAAAAATTCCTACCGGCCAACTACAAGTCCGAGAAAATTTCTACCGACTAACTCGATTACGAGGAATACGATGAGATACCAGAAAAGTCGCTGAGGCCACCAGGTTTCTCTGAATGGAAGAAAACCCCTGGAAAAATCCGATTTTTTCGCCATACCCGGTCACCACGACGTCCAAGAACAAAACCGGCGACATATCTGCATTCAGCGCCCCAAAATTGGCCGAACAGAATTTTTTGGCGATGTTTAGGGTAAAAAAATCCCCTCCGACGCATCGTTCTCCAAGAAGAGAAGAAAGACTACCTCAAAAGTGTAAAAAATCTGCAAAATGGACCAATTAAAAGGATCCCAAAAATTCCTACCAACCAATTCGAGCACGAGGAACACGATGGCGAGCAAAAACCGCTGCAGTCACCTCTTTTCCCGGAAACGAGGAATTGGTAATGAAAATCTTTTTTTTACTTAGATGCAAGGAAGCTGTGCTTCCCGAGCTTCCATGGAGCACTCGTCAATGATTTACATCTATAAAAGAGGACGTGAAGAGGAAAATTCACCAAAGCCAGATAAAGGCATAAAAAATCAAGTTTACGGCAACCAGCTCAAAATCAGTTCATCAGTCAAAGGCAAACGTATAGCAACCACTTAGTATAATATTTTGCAGAAGGGATCAACAATATCGAAGAATTTGTTTTAATGAAAGATCCTGAACAATTTAATATCTTATGTGTGTCCGAAACGTGGTTTACTGGGCAAACCTTCACTTATTATCACCTCTTACCAATAGATACAATGTTCATTGTGCTATTAAAGAAAAATCACGTGGAAGAGCAAGTGGTAGTCTGGCAATTTTCACATCAAAAAAGTTTAATGTCACTTTACTCCATAAATCTTCCTGGTGGATTTTCTTACTCATAGATGTATGTTCTAGGTTTAAGTTTGTCTTATGTGTGATTTATTTCCCACCTAATTATGATATTTTTTTCAAAACTTCGATCATTTCTTCTTAACGAATAGCTTTTTCTTTTCCTTCTTTTTTTAATCCTTATTTGTTTATTTATTTTTTTCTTCTTACTAGGATTATCTACTACGATTTAACTGTTAATATTTATTTTGATTTTTATCTTTTGTTATTTTATAGAATCATAGTTTTAAATACTATACTTACTGTAATATTTTGTAATCCCGTGCTGAACTCTTCCTATAGAGAATTGTATTTTCTTTAAAATGAATAAATTAAGTTATTATTATTATTATTATGATTTACATCTATGCCATACTTCCTTAACGAATATGCCAAATTTCCTCAGATAAAGACCACCACCATTCCCGGATGCATTTCAATAAGGCATAGTGAACGATGGTGGGTTCGCGACGCATACGTGAGCCGAACATGAGACAAATACACAGATACATATTTCCACATGATTGCGTTGGTGATTTATCCGAGCGCGCCGGCCGGACATGATGTATTGTCTATTGCCAACCCGTCATTACAAAATCCCCTGGTATTTAGGTCGAACGAGCTCGAAAACTATCGTTCGTTTCGGCCGTTCTGCTAGCGTGCGTATCGGGTATCGCAAATCGAGATGTGCGTGCGTGACACACGTATCGGCAATTATAGTTTTTAAATAATTATTTTATAACCGACGTGTCGTCGTTTAACAGATGTACGGCGCACTGTAATGCGAGGGTTTCGTCGTTATTCTCTGTGAGCGCCTGACATTTAATACCGGATAAACGTTTATTTTGCTGGCGATTTTTCGAAAAAAAGGATACGGTTTCACTCGATACACATTCGTTATACACAGGATGTCCCATAGTTATGTTCAAACTTTTTTGATTAGAGTGCTTCTTGGAAAGTTCTTCCACTTAAAGGCGAACCAAAAATATGTTATTTTCAATTTTTATCAAGAAATGGAATGACATAAGAAATTGAGATTTTGTGTGTGTCTTATATTAAAAAAAAGGACATTTTGGAGTAATATTTTATTTTCTCTCTGCTCCGCATGGGGTCGAAGCAAGCAACCCCTATTCATTTTTGTGTCATAATTAAGGTCCGGAAAATTATGCTGTTATGCAGAGCCGGCACTATACAACTCTATGATAATTAAAGTATAAACCGTATTTTTAAGCGCATATTTCTTGCCCCTGTATATCCACGCCACTGTCCGTGCGTAGAACGTTATCCCAAATGAAGTCCTCGCAGGAACCCGGGACTTCGTAATACACTTTCTCCGTAAACCGAGCTATTCCGATAGCGACCTGCCGGCGATGTAAACGGGTCGACCGCCGCATTGAAAACAATTTTTTGTCGCGAGTTAGTCACTCGTGAATTCGTGTACTATATTTACAAATTACCTGATTTTGTGTGCATGTTATGCGCATGTAGCCTTGCGTGGAACGTGGTCGACAATATTTACTTTAGACGTTTTTTTGCCAAATATGTATCCGATTTTCCATTGCCTAGTAGCCATACATTGCGTAAAACATATTTATAGAAGACATATCAAAGTGTCATGGGAAATATCGAAGAAGACATACGTTGTAGCATTTACATATTACAGAGACACAAGTGGCATTTATTCTGGATGTCAGGCCTGCACGGTTAACGACTCATTGGTCCTGAGGTCGTTCCACTGATTCATAGATGGCGCCTCACGTTTTCATCAAAATTAATCTTCTACTTTTAAATAAAATCAAGATTTCTCCTTGTCTTTACAACAGTCCTTACGGTATATTTCTACTTTCTATTAGGTTTCCTATGATTAAATGTAAATCATTTCTGAGTCGGTAATATCGACCTCTACAACCCTTAACCTTTTTAACAACCCTTGTTAGGGATCATATTATGGAGAAAGAGAGCTTACACCCTGGGCGTTCTAACAGCACCGACCTCTCGTCTCTTCTCCCTCAGAGCACAACGTTCTAGAGGTGATTTTTTGTAAATACAGGACTGGATTTTGCCACGTGCATTTAAATAATTATTTATCCAAAATTTTAGATCTTCTTTAACCGTCTCGTCTGTGACATGTTTCGGCATAGAGTATTCCTTTTCATGGCTCTTTTAGAATGAGCAAAACCCTCTAATTAGAGGTAAGTTATTTTTTTTTTTGGGGGGTTAAAATTAGCTTAAAATGAAATTTTTTCTAGGGCTTTTCTGCGTAATTGCAAAAGCATAATTTTTGGTTTACAAATGGTACCGTTCAAGTGATGATGTTTTTTCCGCTTGATTATTAAAGCATAATTTTTGGTTTACAATTGGTACCGTCCGAGTGATGGAATAGTTTCGTTTTTTTCCCTGGTTTCAACCTAGGCATTTCGACCAGAGTGCTTGTGTCTCTGAAGTATGAAGTAGGGCCCGTACCTAGGACAGAATATACCTTTTAGTTGGAGTTTCATCGCTGTCCACATCCTGGAAGCATCGTTCCCGTGGATAACAGATAAGCTATATTGCGCTTAAGCTTTAGTTTTTTATACTTATTTTTTTTTTGGTACATTTTTAATTAATGTAAGGGGAACTTCTAGAACTTCCTTACTTAATTTATCCGGGTGTAGCTGCCTCACAGCCTCACACCGTTTTACTTACAGCGTATTTTATACCATTTTATTTTTCATCGTTTCACCTTCATAAGGTATATAAACCCCACAGTGGGCATTTACATTTTTATAAATCTTTATTTTGTGCCCTTAACAGTACTAGATAAGTAAATTTTATTTTATAGTAGTCTGTCTTTTACTTGCCAGAAATACTACACGCACCCTTACTTATTGCCCATTGCTAGCCGATGTTATTAAGTAACCATCAACGAAGGAGGTTATCGGCTACCTCTACCTAGAAGTTTCGTAACCGAGTGGCGCCCTATATAAAAAAATTGCTGGCTCTGCTCAACCCACGAATCCCGCTCTCAACAACCCTATGAGTTGTCGCAGGCTTGGTAGTCCCTGGTAAAATAAGGGCTACAACGTAATAAATTTCTGTGTTCCGTTATTGATAGCTAATAAACGGGTTTTACAAACAGTGGCTAAAAGTATAGAAATAGTAGTAACACGTGTATTGTCCTCTGTAGATGTAAAAAATAATAATGTACTGATGTTAGTGACAACAAAAAACTGTTGGTGATAGAAACAATTGTGCGAAATTCGTAAAAATAATGCGCGTGTTGTGTCCATGTAAACTATTTTGAATTTGCACATTTAACTTCAGTAGATGTGGAATGATCATTTTCCCTCTACAACCATATATACAGGCCAAATCGCTCACACTTAACAAGAATAAATGCAGAAAGACTACGGGTCGTGGCAACGTACGCTCAAGCAATGAGGACATTAGGTGTTTCTGAATGACACAAGCAATAGGTATGTACATGTACATTAAACCGGCACACAAAAAAGTGGTCATTACTTTTGACCATACCCATCTAGGGTTATGTATTTCGATGTGCTGAATCCGAATTTGAGGTCGGTTTAAGCCGTATACCCTCAAAATTTTGAATAAATTAAAAGAATCTAGAGAAATTAAAAATAGCAAAAAAATGCGGTTATGCAAGCGAGAAAATTTTGTACGAACTAGATCAAGTATGTTTATTATGTATTTCGATGCGCTGAATCCGAATCTGAAGTTGATTTAGCTCATCAATTCTCCAAATTTAGAGTAAATTGCAAAAAACCGCTGAAGATCGCTAAAATCGTAAAAATTGAAGTTATGAAAACGAAAAAATTTTTCGAATTAGATCAAGTATGTTTTTTGTGTATTTTGTTGCGCTGAATCCAAATCACAAGTTGATTTAGCTGGTACACCCTCCAAAGTTGGAGTAAATTGTGAATAACCGCTGAAAATTGCTAAAAAAACCGTGAAAAATTCCAATTATGCAAACAAACAAAAATGTGTTAAACTAAATCAAGTATTTTTCTTATGTATTTTGATGCGCTGAATTCAAATCCGAAGTCGGTTTGACTTGTACACCCTCCAACTTTAAATAAATGGCGAAAAAACGCTAAAAATGGCAAAAAATCGTAAAAAAACAGTCATGAAGTAGTAGATAATATCAAAAATAGTATTGTTCTTCAAAGTAGTCAAGATGAGAGTGAAGGAAGTGCAACTAAGGTTCATTAAGCAACCCAAATTTTTATAGTTTTCCAATAACCCTCCAACTAAATTCTCGTTATTCTCACTCTTATTATTTCCCAAAAAAAATTCTGAGAAACATTTTGAAAACTTTCCCAAGCTGCTTTCTCACTGTCACTCATTTTTACAATGAAATTTTGGTTTTCAAATAAACTTCGAATATGTGGACCATCAAAAATTCCCACTTTTAACTTGGTATCGGTTATCGCGGTAAATTTTTCTCCTAAATACCGAAAACAATCGCCATATTTGTCTAGAGCTTTGACATACTGCTTTATTATGACCAAGCTTAATATGAATGTAGTGGTGGTAGCAAATATTTAGAAGGATCAATCAATGGTGTTCGTATGACTTTTTAGTACCTATATCAAAGTTGGTCCTAGTTAGCCATTCTAGTGTTGTTTTCTATCCCTACTATCCTATAAACAATTTTTTTTCATTTGCATAATTGCAATTTTTCACGATTTTTTAGCAATTTTCAACGGTTATTCGCAATTTACTCTAACTTTGGATGGTCTACCAGCTAAACTAACTTGTGATTTGGATTCAGCAAAATACACAAAAAACATACATGATCTAGTTCGTTCGTTTTCATAACTTCAAATTTCACGATTTTTAGCGATTTTCAGCGGATTCTTGCAGTTTATTCTAAATTGGGAGGGTTGACGAGCTAAATCAACGTCAGATTCGGATTCAGCGCATCGAAATACATAATAAACACACTTGATCTAGTTCGTAAAAAATTGTATCGCTTGCATAACTGCATTTTTTTTGCTATTTTTAGCGATTTTTAGAGGATTTTTGCAATTTACTCAAAATTTTGAGGGTGTACGAGTTAAACCGCCCTCAAATTCGGATTCAGCGCATCGAAATACATAACCCTAGATGGGTCTGGTCAAAAGTAATGACCAGTTTTTTTTTTTGTGCCAGTGTTATTAACACATTTTTACTCCCGTCTTTTTGATCTGTCATATGCCATCTTCCGTCAATAACATGACGGATGACGAGTCCGTCCCTGCGTTAACTTTTTTATGGGTTAATTTATATCACTACAAATATGCACGATATAGCACTATTCTTTTAAAAACTTTTTTACCTTTTTCTCTTTTTTTTTCTATAGTTGTATCCGAGAGATTTGTCCGCTTGCGTCACCTATAGCTTTTAACAGCGAATTTACTTCGTCCACAAGTAGTGACTCCGCTAACAGTAACGCACTCTTCTGTAATTTTTGTATGGCGTCATACAAATCATTATAGTTACACAACTTGAAATTTGGTCTTGCTCTCCTTAATAGCTGCAGCTTCGGCAAGATTGCATTGTAAAATTACAGCTTTTATTTACTGGCAATGTTCGGCCTAATAAAACGCGGCTTTCAACCATGTTCCCCAACGAGTAACAATAGGATGTGGTGGTTTGGGAATAGTTATAAATAATATGTTATTCATATGTTAAGTATGAATGATATTTGTATTATCATAAGTTTCTGTCTCTAACTGTCCAACAACTTAACGTTTTGTCACATTCTGGAGCAAGAAACGACGCCTGTTCAATTCGTTTCAAATAAAAGATCGTGCGATTTCCTGTTAATTACGGCATGTGTTGAATACGGAAGCGAGCACAATAAACAATCCCATATCCCCATGGCTTGTTCTCACGTAGGACGGTGGACGTTTACGTATTTGTGGTTATGCAAATAGTGTGTGTGTGTGTGTGAGTGAAACTGGTGAAGATCAGCATTCAGCGCGTCTAAATGCTGTCGGAATGCACGCTGCGCTTCTCGAACTAATAGTAATCACATAGTCCAGAGAAATTAGACATCAAAATAGTCCAGCTTCGGAAAAATTCCCGGAAAGCTGAATTTTGGTGTGAACCTTAATATTGTGGTTCTAAACAAAATATCTAAAGCCCTCATCGATCCGAGAGCCGCTAAAAATGTTAGACGGGGTCAAAAACGCTTACAGAAAAAAACATTGACTACCACATTTCCTAAAAAACAGATGTTTTAACGTTTTTATGATAGCAACTGTTTCGAAAAAAAAAAGTTAAAACTGGGGTTTTAATCTTTAAGATTAAAACTGAGAGTTTTAATCTTCTCCTAAATATACGTCCTGTTTTTTTGTTTCTACGCCGAAGGTTCCAGTACCCCCTCCAGGAACTGTTTAGAACATAATTCGATTTATATAGTTGTAACGTTTAGGTTTATTTTATGTGTCTCATGAAACATGCACTCATTTCCACACCAGCTTGCACTCTACCTACTCGTAGTTCAAATATGGTCAAATATGGCCAGGCAACGTGTTGATTACTCCTTAAGGCTGGGGGTGGATGTTAAAGATTTTTGGAGCCAATTCAAATTGCTTCCACCTGTTCTACACACAATGTTGAATACTATCTTAAATTGTAGCTGAACAAGAAGAAAAACTATGATGAAGAGGAAGTGATACATATAGAAATTGAGTCTGAAGAATAATAAATTATTGAGATGAATAACATTTATTTGTTTTGAACCAAAAAATTAATTAATGAATAATGTCATTACAACTATTTAAAAAAAAATAATAGTTTTTAAACAAATATACTTTAGTGGCAGACTCTATCCCAACGGTGGTGTGGAAAGGAATGCATATTTCATTAAGGTTGCAACTCTACAAATACACTAGGCGCGGACATTAAGGGATTAAAATCCCAAATTTTTCCGTGATATTCAAAGAGCTGTAACTTGGGGAAAAATCGTACAGAAAAGAAAAACAAAGGAAATTAAAGCTCCAAGTTTCTAGTTTTTGGATCTTGAGGTTAATTTTTTTAGCATTAGCAGTTTTTGAGTAATCATAAGAAAATCATTGAAACCATTTCTTCGATATTTTTTCTTGTCTTTTAAAAAGTCCACGGACTTCATTAAATTATTTTCGATAATTTAATATAAATCTCTTTTAGATAATTAAATTCTCATTATTTTCAAGCCCTGTACGATGATTTTTCGCTGAGTTATCGCCGTCTAAAGCAAAAAAGTCATTTTTACTTTGATTTCATTGGTCATTGGTAATCAATTACTCGGGAGTTTTTTTGAAATAATTAAAGTTTTTTGATGATGAAAATATGAATTATTGCTAAAAAAATCTTTTTAACTTAAAACAAATCGATACTTACATTGATTTTTAGCACAAACGACAATTTCAACGATTTAAGTCAATATCCATAGTCTATCCATTATTTGCAAAGTGATGCCAAGTTATGCAAATATCCCTATTTATGCAATTTTTTTCCCTCTTTTCCAATCAACAATTTCACTTCGAAAAAAAATTTGTTTAGCAAAACCAATCACTACAACATGTGAAGGATTTCTGCTTTGAACGACGATAACTCATCAAGCAAAAAATCATCGGCCTCGAAAATAAGTCAAATTAAAGAAATTAAATTATCTATAGCCTTAGCTTTTGTAATTAAATTATTTATTAAATTAGCTATATGATTAAATTACGAAAATAGGGGGGGGGGGGGGGGGATTGGGTTTTTTTTTTTTGGGTTGAAATTTTTTTGGGGGGGGTTTTATTTTTTAAAAAAATTTGGGTTTTTTTTTATCATCTGTCGAAGTTCGTGGACCTTAAATTAAAACACAAATAAAAATTTCTATTTTTTTTTCGATGATTTGTTCTTCTTTTCTCAAGATCCAAAAACTATAAACTTGGAGCTTCAATTTCCCTTTTTTTTTAACTTTCTCTACGACTATTTTCCCCAAGTTACAGTTCTTTGAAAATCACGTAGAAATTTGCATTTATTTTTATATTTCTTAATTTCTGCGTCTAGTATAGAATTATCTCTGGAACTATTGCTCAAATAATCAGTATTTTTCTATAAGAGCGACCATTAATTAAATATTAACGTTTTTGGCGGCACTCGGCTCGATGAGGACTTTTGACATTTTGTTTAGAACCACAATCGAGGTTCATACCAAAACCGGGAATTTTCGTTTCCGAAGTGCAATGTCTAATTTCACTGGGCTAATATGTGGGAAAGAAGTAGCTCGCCAATCGAGGGGTCATCTGCACTAAGTGCTCAGGCACTATACTTCGCCATTTAGCCATAAATGCCTTCGGAGTAGGTTGACAAATTAAATTAAAATTGCTTTGACTCGGGCGTTTAGGATTTCGAAAACTTATAAGGGTACCAGAATATAAGGCCGTCGAATCAGGTAGGCTTTCAGTCGAGGAAACAAATAGAAATCACTTGGTGCAAGATCAAGCGAATATGGGGGATGACCAAAAACTTGCCACTTGAATTTGACGAGTAAATCTTGTGTCTTCAGGGGAAAAGGGACAAAACATTGTCGTACAACAAAATCTTTTTTTTGACCAAGACGTTTTTTTTCTTTTGATAGCGACTTGAAGCTTACTCAAAACTTGGCGGTACCTGTCTGCATTTATTGTTGCTCCTTTTTTCAGGTAATCAGCTAACAAAACAGTTGAAGAATCCCAGAACATCACTTTTCCTCGAAGAAGCACAATAGATGGCGTTAGTTGGGAGAAACAAAATAGGGAAAATTATTTCTGGACCCGTTTTTTTTTTTATTGTAATCAGTAGTTTATTACATTCATCGATTTGTATGCACAGTGTGCTTGAAGGTGGAAAAAATTATGATGAAAATGAGTCCAAAATCAGTTTGCGCAGGCTGATTCTAGATTAAAAGTAGATTCAAAATGTATAAAAAAAAAACGCCGCCCCCCCCCCCCCCCCTTTCCACCCTTTTTTTTTTTTTTCCCCCGGGGGGAAAAAAACCCCCCCCACCCCCCTTTTTTTTCGGCGCCCCCGGCCCATTTGGAAAAAAAACAAGTGGGGATGTTTTTTTTATCTTGGAAAAACAGGGGTTTAAATAAAAAAACTTACTCGACAATATTCCATTACTAAAAATTAAAATTCATTTGTTATAAAACACTTGAAAATTATCAAAATAAAAAAAATGTATTTTCTCGTACAAACATAAATTTTCAACTTATTTTTTAAGAAAGTATAAAAGCTCATAATAAATCTCACTTTGAATTTAGTCAAATTTAAAATGTAATTTGAAAATCATAAATTATTTTTATTTGAAAAAAAGAAATATTTTAAACCACTTTTAGCTTATCCCAGGGTTAACAACGAGGACGTAGTGGTGATAGAACCCAATGTTTTTTTTTGTATTCTTGGAAGGTTTTTTTTGTGTTTGTTGTTTTTAATTTTTTGTTTGGATTTCTGTTTTTTTTTATGTTTTGTATTTTTAAGTATTCAAATATATTACACGTTCAAATAAGTAATGAGACAATAATAAATTAAATTAGAGGTGTAAGGACGAAAATTCAGTAACTGCTTGATCCATAAGACTCATCATGAACATTATTTATTTTATAGGATTCCCAGGTTTTTAAAAATTTGCGATGAACAGCTTCGCCACTTTGTTCTGACCAAAACCCTAAACCGAAACCATTTTCTATATATTGCAAACTTTCCTTTACATGTGCAAGAATCACATTAATTTTTAGTCTCCGAAAGATTTTCAATGCTATATGCTATTTCCTAATGCTTCGCCCAGTTCCTATAGTAAGAATTTAGTGAGGATCCAATTTTCCCTCAAGTTAAGCAACAATCTACAACTTTATTCATTGCTTTATTAGCAGCAATATACGGTAAAATTTTAAAAATAACTACTTTTTCATAAATGTCTCTATCATTAAGTTTACCAGCTTCCTTCAACAATTTCCTGCAAACGTTTCCTTCAAAAAACATCTTTTTGAATTAAAATGCATCTTTTTGAATACAAAAAAAATGGGATTATATCACCACTACGTCCTAGTCGTTAACTCTGGGGTAAGCTAAAAGTGGTTTAAAATACCCAATTTTTTTTCAATAAAAATAATTAATTAAAATTAATTTTTGACTAAATTCAAAGCAATATTTATTATGAACTTTTATATTTTCTTAAAAAAAATAAGTTGAAAATTTATGTTTGTACTAGAAAATACAATTTTTGGATTTTGATAATTTCCAAGGGTTTTATAACAAATGAATTTTAATTTTTAGTAATGGAATATTGTCGAGTAAGTTAGAACTTTTTATATTAAAGAACATGTATTTAATGTACTTTAGACTTACTATAATGCAAAGTTAAATCATAAAATTAATATAAATATTATTTTAATTAAATAAATGATATTTAATATATTTATATTAATTTTAATACAGTTACACTGTAAAACTATAGACATTTTTGGCATTGTTTGTACATCTACAAATTGATAGCGGTCGTTTCATAATTTTCTACAATCTGATAATGTAACACATACATACAAGTACGTACATATGTATACCTGTGTGTCGGCTCCATAATTCTCAAGATTATTCCTTGTTAAAACAGATTTTATAACTTAAATCGTAAAATCCAACGTTAAAAATTTCGTTTATGGTCTCTTCTGCGGTACATTTTAAGTATTTTATACATAAAAGGCATAAGAAATATGCAGAAGTTAACGTATTCGTGAAAAATATTCTCACGTTCTTACCTGCATCGGAGACATTCGCTTCGCAGCTATTTAAAGGAAGATTAGCCGCCCAAGAATTTTAGGAACGTTTAACTGGTGTTTAAATACCTTTTTAATCATTACAGGTTTTAATTTACATTAGTAATTAGTGAGTAGTAATGGTTTTGCGAAAGGTGAAATATAGAATCGTAAACTGGAAGTATATGGTTGTATGTAAAAGTGTAGATATTTTCCATACGACTTCAGAGTAAGGAATTCAAAATTTACGTCGACTTCATCAGTGTTAGAATTAATGCAATTTTACCACAGCCTTTAAGATAGTTTAGCCAATTTTTCTGAAAATATACGTACAGTTCTTTCATAGTTAAAACAATACGGAAATTAGAGAATTCAAAAAACAACGAGGACATAAAGGGTTCTAGCTCCAATTTTTGCTTTTTTTTTTAAATTTTTTTCGCATTATTGTTCGTTTTTTTTTACATGTTTTACCTTTTTTTATTTTGAATTTCTTAAATCTGATATTATATAGAAAAATATATAAAAGTGGGGCTAAAACTCTTTATATCTTCATCTTTGTGCTGAAAAAGTGTGAATTTTCAAAATTACATAGAAATTTTCCAAGATTTAGATGTTGGTATTAGCTATATTGGACCTGCCATCTTTAATTTCGCAAATCTAATGGCGAATTCGTAATCAGCAACCCCGAAAACATGGTAGATGTGGTGGTTTACTATGTTGGGAATTGTTTTTGACAGGTTTAACCTTGAAACGACCTTGATCGAGACCTGATTGGGTCAAACGAAGCCCGAATTCAGATTCAGTGACCCCAAAAACGTAAACATGTGATGGTCTCGTTTATTAAATTGCTGCTCAAAATCTTACAGACCCGAAAAACGACAATTTTTTGGTTGTATGTACCTACTTGGTTGAATACCCCAAGTCAAGACGCGTACAGTCTATAATTCGCTGTGTCGTGCGAGGCGTTATTGAAAATAGTCTATACATGGTTTGTATACACGGTGGAGACTTTAACTGGAATATATTCGCTAGCGGGGTGGTGAATGATTTTTCAAAAAAATTGTCTGCGAGACATGTCAACTTTTAAATGTATTTACCTACATTTTGCAAGTAATGTGAAAAATATAGCCCTTCAGGAGTGGCTGAAACCACCCTCGACATGATTTTTTCAAATGCAACCCTATGGCTTGTGACCCCTCATTGTAAAGCTGGTGGAAAGAGGAATCCAACGCACTGATCACATTTTAATTTTTAGTATGTTTGTAGGGTTGCATACAATTAAAACGTAATTTTATAGTTTAATTTATTTTTAACGCAACAATTTCGTACTCAAAATGTGTGTTGTTTAGTCTTGGAATGTAAACCTTACTCTTCATAAGTCCCCACAAAAAATTCCAAGCAATTTTTTGCCACAACTGATATTTGTTATTTTTTGCTAGTGTTTTTTACACGGCCGCAAAGAGTAATTTAGTGTGTATGCTGTATTCAGAGTTTGAAACGGAGTGTTATTTCAAATTGGTGAAAATGTCTTATTTAACTGAATCACTAAAAATCGAAATTTTGATGATGATTGGATATGGTGATAGGGCGCGAACTCAATGCGAAGTTGTTCGCTTGTTTCGAGAAACGCATCCTGACTTGCCACCACTAAATCAAGGTACCATTAGTAAAATTGAGGCACAATATCGAGAGATGGGTCATGTCAGGAAAGTACCGAGTAAGAGGCAGGCTGTTGTTGATGACGACACGAAGTTGAATTTGTTGCTTGCTCTAGAAGAAAATCCAATCAGTCCAGCCCGTCAACTGGCCCGTGATAGTAATCTTAATCACAAAACAGTTTTAAAAATACTTAAATATTAGAAAAAACGCCCATATAAAATGCAAGCTGTTCAAGAGCTACTTGAAGATGATCCAGATTGACGGTTGGAATTTTGCGATTTATTGATGACTTGTATTGATCAAAACCAGTTATCTTTAGAGTTTTTCTCTGACAAGTCTACTTTTACATTAAATGGGCACGTAAATCGCCAAAATTGTCGTTACTGGGCTGAAGAAAACCCCCATTGGATGAGGGAACTTCATACTCAGCGCCCACAGAAAACTAATGTGTGGGCCGGAATAATACAAGATAGAATTGTAGGACCATTTTTCTTTGATGACACTCTTAATGGAGGAAGATACTTGCGTTTACTCCAGCACGAACTAATGCCAGTGCTATGTCATTTATTTCCAAACTCCTTAAACCCTAACTTGACCGACGAGAGGTTATGGTTTCAGCAAGATGGGGCCCCACCACACTATGCTGCCATTGTTCGTCAGTATCTGGACAGAATTTTTCCCGGTAGGTGGATTGGGAGGCGAGGTAATATTGAGTGGCCAGCAAGATCTCCAGATCTTACACCACTGGATTTCTTTTTGTGGGGACATCTTGAAAGTAGGGTTTACATTCAGAAACCCAACAACATAGCAGATCTGCAGGAAAGGATAAGAGAGAATCGGAAAAATAACACCGCAAATGTTGCATAATGTAAGGGACGAAACCTACCACAGACTGGGATGCTGCCAACAAGTGAATGGTGCACATTTTGAACAATTGTTACGTTCAAAATAAATTTAATTTTTAAATTGTTTTAATTGTATGCAACCCTACAAACATACTAAAAATTAAAATTTGATCAGTACGTTGGATTCCTCTTTCCACCAGCTTTACAATGAGGGGTCACAAGCCATAGGGTTGCATTTGAAAAAATCATGTCGAGGGTGGTTTAAGCCACCCCTGAAGGGCTATATTTTTCACATTACTTGCAAAATGTAGGTACATACATTTAAAAGTTGACGTGTCTCGGGAATTTTTTTGAAAAATCATTCACCACCCCGTTAGCGAATATATTCCAGTTAAAGTCTCCACCGTGTATACTATTTCACATACATTGCCGTGTTCCCCTGATGCGGTCATGTTAGTCTTCGCGACTTAGAGTCTTTAGTAATTACATCTGTTACAATGATACTTTGGACTTACAAGTGTTAGTTACAACATTTGGCGTGTTCTTATAAGAAAGATTTATTTGATGCATGCTTAGGGTGCAGTCAGTTTCATTAAAAACGCGCATAAAATATATGCGATCGTGGTATTTACGATTTACCGATGACAGCTTAGTTACGGGAACACTTTGTAGAACTAATTCTAGCGTTACGTAATACTTATTGTAATAATATTAGCATAAATGGCAATTTCAATGCCTTTTCGTCATTTATGGTTTCCCACCACGAACGCTCTGCAGAAAGATCGGAAAATCTCGCGATCAGCGCCTACTGTTTTGCGCAGGCGCAAATAAACGACTATCGATACCATTTATACGCGTATTTATTATCGACGATTAAAGATTTTTTTAGGCCTTGTAGTGCAGAATTAAACGGAATAAATTTCTTTGAATCGATAAAAGAAACCGCGCCATCATGAATGTCGACATAAATTCCTTACGGGGGCGACGGTTTTTCTGCAGTTTGCTAATTTACTTTGAGTCACAGTAATGACGTGAGTCAAGTCATGTCGAGGAACGTACATATAAAGTCAAGTGCTTTATGAAAATTTGTAGATATGTCGTTTCTTATTGCGGGTGCTTTTTGTACACCTGTCAATATAAGCATCAAATCTCAGTCATCCGTCTTTCTGTCATCAGTAGGATTCAGAAAGTGTGCTATAACGCAGGGTCGGACTCGTGATCCGTCATGTCATTGACCAAAGGAGTCAAAATTTCGCTTGTGTTATTGAGAAAACCGACTTGTCTTCACTGCTTGAGCGCACGTTACCACAACGAGTAGTCTTTCTGCAACCGTGAGCGATTTGGCCTGTACATACGGTTGTAGGAGGAAAATGATCGTTCCACATCTACTGAAGTTAAAGCTGCAAATTCAAAATAGTTTTCATGGACAGAGGACGACACACCACCCACATTTTCACGAATTTCGCACAGTTGTATATTATCATTAACATCAGTACATTATTATTTTTACATCTACAGAGGACAATGCACATGCTAGTACTATTTTTATATTTTTAGCCGTTGTTTTTAAAACTCGTGTACCACCTAGCTATCAGTATCAGGGGCGAAATATCTGAAACTAAAATTCATATCAGAACATTAACGACCTTATTACCGCAAACATTTTTTTGTATGTCTTTTTTGATATTCCCCATGACACGTTGATATGTCTTCTGTAAATATGTTTTACGCAATATATAGCTGGTAGACAATAGAAAATCGGATACTTATTTGGCAAAAAACGTCTAAAGTGAGTATTGTCGACCACGTTCCACGAAAGGCTACATGCACAACATATGCACAAATCAAACCAAAATTCGTTTTTTTCTGACAGTACCAATAATATTTTCTTCTATACTCTAAATGTCTTTCACACTTTCAGCGTTTACGAAATATATACAGTGAGGTCCATAAGTAACGGATACATTCATTATCTACGTAATTTACAATTTATGAGTAAAATCCTGAAACACGTCAATTTTTAATTATAGAATGACATTTTTTTGAGCATAATTTTATACCTCCCCTCCAACCCCCCTTGGAGTGACAGCTACCCCTTTAAGAATTTTAAATGGAACGAGGGTGCGTGTGATAGCTCATCTGAAAGGGTTTTTAATCCTTCATCCAGCAACATAAGATTGCCTCACTGTATATCGATGATTGCAAGGAATACATAAAATATGTGCTCCGTCTATTGTAAAATCGTCATAATTTTCAATAAACTATTTTAGTCCACTCACGAATGGTAACGACTGTACCATTATTGCAAAAGTCCACACAAAATCAGATAATATGTAAATACAGTTCACGAATTCACGAGTGACTAACTCGCGACAAAAAATTCAGTCGGCAGGTCGCTATCAGAATAGCTCGCCGTCTTACGGAGAAAGTGTATTACGAAGTCACGGATTCCCACGAAGACTTCGTTCGGGATAACATTCTACGCACGGATAGTGGCGTGGGTGTACAGGGGCAAAAAATGTGCACTTAAAAATACGATTTATACTTTAATTATCATAGAGTTGTATACTGCCGGCTCTGCGTGACAACAGACTTTCCCAGACTGTAATTATAATACATAAGCATTATTTAAATTATTCGTATATTACTTTATAATCAATATTTACATGTACATACGTATTCAGATATTTATTTCATTAGATTTACAAGTTAAGCCAAATATATTGCTCAATAATTTAACTTTTATATGAAACTAAATAAATTACAAAAAATCAGTCGTCAATTTTTTACATAGGATTTTTCGCATTAGATGTAAACAGGTCAGCAGTATTTCCAAAATCGTAAGCCACAGAAGTTTTAAAACAAAATCTGTGAAAGTCTGATGAAAGATCTATATCACTCATCAGTGGGTTAAAGCACCGTCTTTCCAGTCGCGATCCTCTGTGCGCGTTGTTGAGTCCCGGCCGGGGAAGGGGTTTTTTTTTGTCTCACTTTCTCTGTAAGGACTTGTTCACCACTAACACTAGTATAGGTGTGGATGCATAGATGCCAATCCAACCGCACATGCCCTAGGTTTGGTAATGTTCTGAGTTTTCTGGGTTTGCTCAGAACTGTAAAGCAAATGCGTTACCGAAATAATCTTAAGTCGCTCCAAGTGCGCCATGGCAAATAATAATAATAACCACTCCTTAATTATAGGGTGAGTATTATTATTATTATTATTATCTACTTCACATTTTATTTCAATTTTCAAATCACACGCCAAAAAAAATTGGAAAAAATTACATCTTGAATTTTATTTACCTATTGTCTACGTGATAGGTTATACATTTTTTATTAATACCATTCATTTGCAAACACACTTGATTGCGGCAAACAAATCCTTTAGTCATTAATTATTCAAATAAAGCCTCTTATACAGCATTCAATGGACAATTAAAATATTTTTAACCGATTCTCGTATCTCATATTTCAAAGCTACTGCAAGGTCTTTAAAGCTCAAAGGGGGTCTACGACTATGGAGCCGCCATTAACTCCCGCAGTTATACCGCTGATTGCTTGTTTTGGAAGTTTATTATACATAAAATGTTTTATCTACTACTTGAGAATGCTAGAGTTAAGTATAATAGACTTATCTGTTTACATTCCTACGGCAGAATTGATTTCGTAGTTAAGGACTTCTCGGCATTACCTGAAACAAAAAATAATTGGATAATATTAAAATATTGCCTCAGCCGGTCAATAAATGTAGTAAAGCTCAAGCAATAAACTCAGCAAAGTCAAATATACAGTCAGTATAGTCTTTCTAAACTCAATGTGAAGACGTGTATTTTGAATTCCTTTGATGGCTAACGCCGCCCAATGGCGTGCATATATCTTTTATAAATTTGAAAATGTGAAATATTTTTTTCATTCAAATCAATATAGGAGATTAAAACTATCCTGCATACAAAACTCTTAATATTGGTAATATAATTTTCTGTAAATAATGCTCAGGAAGGAAAAAATTGTCTGTTTTAATAAACATAGCTGAAATACACGTCACTGGCGGAAATAAGTAAGAATTCCTAATGTCGTAAATCATTTTAACGACGTCGTAAAACATTTTACGACACAATGGACCACATAAAGAGCTAACGCATACACATTGGATGCAAGGCATAATACTCTAATGGGTTACTGCAAATGGATGACTGGCTGAATAAAGCAGGGAAGCGTTGCCGGCTCTTCGCCGGCAGCGAAGCGTTGCCGGAGAAGCATTGCCGGATAATTATTTTTTTCCAGCAATTTTAAACGCCTTATTTTAATGCTAACTAATAAATCTATATCTATGAATTTTTTTAAATATTTCCAAACTAGCTTTCTAAGAACGTCACGAACTAGTTTACTGAAGTACGAAGTATAATGTATAGTGAGCTTAGCAATTTTAGAAAATATATCTGACAACCTAATAGTATAAGAAAAATCATCAAACATCCACTTTTTGAAGGTTGCTAAAATTCAGATATTTTTTGTACTATACTATTGATTCTTATAGGATTGCAGCTTGTGTAGTTCTGTGTGAAATAAGCCCAAGTTGAAGGTGACATATATCCTTAAAATATCGTTAATAAGTAACATTGTGATGTTTTCAAAAAACCGTGGATAACTCTGAATATATTAAATAATGATTCATATGTTAATTAATAAAACTGAAAATATTAAATCCTTCTCCAAAGTTCTTGGATTTACATATAAAAGGTAAGTCTTAAGTGTAATAAATCTTCACTACATCTATCTGACTCACTGAGCCATTTTGGTAACATATTTCTTGAACATTTCTAAAGACATTTCCAGAACTGTCTATTAAAACAATTCTCACATCGTATTAAAATGATTAATTAAGTAGAATTATCAGCCAAATTGTATTAAATAACTTCAAATGGTATAATAAATGTGTACAAATAAGTTTCCGCCGTTTGACAAATATTGGCGCCACCAGTAAGGTATGGTTAAAATTGTCAGATGTAAACGTCATTATCGTAAGGTTGGATATCAGGCAACAACATAACCTTAAAATAATAGTGATTTTTTATCAGTATAATATTTTTTTTGTGCGAAAATGTCGAGTTTTGAGCCGAATAAGCGTCATTTGTGGGAACTTTTGATTTACTTCTTCAATTTGAAGAAATTTGCAGCTGAGGCGTAGAAGCATATGGTGATGCTGCCTTAAGTGAGAGAAATTGTCGTGAGCGGTTACAAAAGTTTAAGAACGGTGAATTTGACATCGAAGACAAAGAACGTAGCGGAAGGCCGAAAGTGTACGAAGACGCCGAAACCGAACGAAACCATTACTAGAGCTGTCTATCGAACACTATTGTAGTTTATATCACTACTACTCCAGACACGACAAAGTTATTCTCCTGCATGATAATGTTGGTCCACATGTTGCGGCGCCGGTCAAAACCTATTCGGAAACACTCAATTGGGAAGTTTTACCTCACCCGCCGTATTCACCAGACATTGCTCCTTCTGATTTCCACGTGTTTCGATCGATAACGCATGACCTGTGTGAGCAACACTTCACATCATATGAAGATACCAAAAATTGGGTCGATTCGTGGATAGCCTCAAAAGATGAAGCATTCTCCTACGCGGTATCCGTATGCTACAAGAAAGATGGGAAAAAGTAGTGACAAGGGATGGACAATACTTCGAATAAAACATTGGGTACCGTCCTTTCACAATAAATTCCCAATTTTTTAATAAAAACGGCGGAAACTTATTTGTACACCGTTATTTTCGAAAAACTGCATTGCCTACCTGTGTTTAAGAAAATATCTCATTAATGGTGGGGTCTCGTTGAAAATAACTATGACAACACGTGTAATGCTATTTTGACTCTAACTTTCCTCTGATCCAGGACATGTATATTCCAGGAATGTTATCTTTATATATATTTCCAGGGGTTATGGCTGAATGGGGTGCGTTGAACTGCTCAGTTGACCCTCTTTAAATAGAAAGCCCTTCAAGTTTGTATTTCAAATAAGTTATAAACGTCTTATTCGCATCCAAGTATCGCTTCGTGATTGCATTGCCATACAACGAGTTTGACGTCACTCACGCACAGCGCTGGGGCCTTCTATTCTCTGGGTAACGACTACTCTCATACATTATGAATATTATTATTAGGGGTATATTATTTTTAATATACCCTGGAAATTATTCGTGTATGGCCAATTACAAAGTCATAAAGGTCGTATCAAAACAAAATGAAAGTAAGCGCCTACCGACGCATGACCGTAATTACGTCAGTTCCCGGTATTGTCCTGGAAAATTACCTTTTATGAGCGCTGCATTGACGAGACGAACGACGTTGGTCGCTAAATCCAACCGAAATAATAACCCGTTCTGATTGGTGTGTTCAACGACGCAAATAATAAAGCCATTATACGGGAGCACGTTGCGGAAGAGAAGTCAAGGAGGGAAGCCAGGAACTAATGTAGCTATAGAGCGAAGCCAAATTTGTCCGCGCGGCATAGGGCGTACCGCAGGAAATTTACCGATCTACTTATTCCAATAGTCGTTTTTTGCCTTCCACATATTTAATTATATACAATGTGTACAAATAAGATTCCCCCGTTTTTAATAAAAAATTGAGAATTTATTGTGAAAGGACGGTACCTAATGTTTTATTCGAAGTATTATCCATCGCTTCCCACTACTTTTTCCCATATTTCTGTACTATAAAATTTATTTTTATATTAATAATTTTATTTTTTATTTTTTTTAAAAATAAAATTAAGGGGGTGGGATTTTTTTAATTTTAAATTTTTATATTTTTTTTTTTTGGTTCGTGTTTCACGACACCAAGCTATCCCAAATAAAAAATTTTTATATTTTCTTATTAATTTAAAATTATATTTTTTTTTTATTATATATATATTTTTATAATATATATAAAACCCCTTCTTTTTAAAAATTTTTAACTTAATTTTATATTAAAAGGAAATTAAATTTCTTGTTTTTGAATAATCCCCAATGATTTCAACCATTAAATTCTTGTGTCACTCCTAACGTAAGTACAATTCTTTTCTTTGCACAATCTTATCAATATCTTCCAATTTCTTACTTATAACTTTCCTTCATACTTCTTTGTCTTCGATATTTCTAATTATTTTAATTTTAAACCACTCACCTTCTCTATTAACTTAATTAAAAATAAAAAACAAGTTCCCACAAATGACGCTTATTCGGCTCAAAATATTCGACATTTTCGCACACAAAAGAATATATTATACTGATAAAAAGTCACTAATATTTATGTTATTGGTATAAGGTTATGTTATTGACTGATGTACCCAACCTTATGATAATGACGTTTACATCTGACAATATTAACCATACCTTATGGTGGCGCCAACTTTTGTGAAACGGCGGAAACTAATTTGTACACCTTTTATTTAAAAGTTATAAATATATAGTTCATAACATGCAAATATATAATTAAATATGTGGAACGTGGAATAGGTTAAAAACATCGATTGGAATAAGTTAACCGGTAAATTTCCGACGGTACGCCAATGCCACGCAGGTGAGATACCCCGCTCTACAGTAATGTATAGGATTTTTCAAGAGTTACAAGCATCAATATGTGATGCTTTTTTTGTATACCAAAATTTTACACATTTTTTTACATAATAAATTTTCTGTTATACTTTCTAATATACCAGAGGGCCCCAAATAAATTTATACAGACTTTCTACTATACAAAAAAAATTTGGTGAGGCCATTTTGTTGTACGGTCAATGTTACTCAATACCTTGTTAGATATAAATATGTTCTTAACATTTTTTTCTATACAGGGAGTCTGACGAGGACGTTCGAGAACTTTGAACACTGATCCTTGGATAAAGATAAGAAAAAAATTCCCAATAAATATGGGTCCATTTCTGGGAGTTATAATTACAATTAAACGTCAAATTCTGACAGGCTACTGTTAAATTTCACAGATTTCTAATAATTACACTATTAAAATGTCATAGTTTGTAACAGTATTTTGAAAACCATCTCTCCAAAACGGGTGACAATCCAAAAGTCAGGAAGTTCTGATCCAAAGTTCTCGAACTTCCTCGTCGGACACCCTGTATACAAGAAAAGTGTCGTCCACTGGAACAAATCAATAAAACCCAAATATTTTAAATTCTGACAAATAAATAAATATTTCTAAATTTATAGGTATACATTTACTACATATTTACTACCAATAATAACTGTCTACATTGTATCTACTAGATTTATATTTAAATTACACGTTTGTTAGAATTAGTATTGCTAGAGGCTACATATATTTACTTTACGCTGTTATTTATGTCTATTTATTTTTATTGATTTATTTTTAACGCCTGGTTACTTATTACTATTAAAATTAATAACAATCTACCGATCAAATTAAGGTGTTTACCTTTCTAGTAAAATACTGTTATGCTGTCTGTACCGAAATATTATTGACATGCTCTCTGGGAACGCTAGTCAGTTTAGACTTTATCGGACAATAAAATACTTAGGAATACTTATATTTAATAATACTTATCGTTAATATATTGTTTTTACTCATTATATTTAAATTATCTATACTGAATATGTTATGACTAGGGTTTGCCGATCGTGCCGCAAGACAGTGGTGTGGTATAGAAGTCGATGACCAGCCGAGCACCTGAGATTCTTGCATTATTATTAGTGTGTTCGAGGTGTTTATGTCGTCGGCGTCGGTATCGTTTATAATAAAATGTGCAAACACCTAAAACACGTGCAAACGCGTTTTAGGTGCACACAATAAATGTGCACCCGTGCAAACGTGCAAACGCCTACAAAACTACCATTTGCTGACAAAGTTAATAAATCAATCGGTGATTTTGAAGATTTATTTTATGATGGCGTGACCGTAATGAGTAGAGTTTGTAAGGAAAAAATGCTGTGTAGGACAAACGCGATTGTAAGCCATAGTGTGAAACTTAAAAATAAAAAAGAGGATATGCTGTTATTTTACAATTCAATCTTGGAGGGCCAAACCAAATTTCAAGATGTGTATGAAGGTTTGTATGAATGCCATACAAAAATTACAGAACGTTGTCGTTAGCGGAGTCACTAGAAGTAGTGGACGAAGTAAATTCGTAAAAGCTTTAGGTGACACAATAAATGAGCCAGTTAAAAATAAGTTCGAAAGTGTATATAAGAAAGACACCGGTTTTACCATTACAAAACCCCAATATACCTAATATACATATATTTATTTGTTTTGATGATAATACATTTTCAAAATCATCATAACACTTTCGATCACAGAGAAGTTTTCTGAAAAGCATTCCGATTTTTCATATAAATGTCCGGATTTTGTACAGTAAATAATGAATGCGACAGTGTCGAGCACAAAGTCAATTGTGATATAGAGTATAGAGTATTATGATAGAGATATATTGTATATAGAGAGCCACACGCGTAGGTACAATATATCATCGGAAGGTTAAAGCTTTTAACCCCAAATTCCAGGATAATAATGATGTAGCATTACAAGTATATCAAATTATCACACAGAAACTAGCCATCAATACTCGTTACCGATCTCTACGAATTGATATTTGTAACGGGTGTATAAGGGCATGAGGGAAATGTGGATGTTGGTGAAGCATGAACAAAAACGTTTTTTTTTGAAGCTCAGTTTGATATATTTAATTCTATTCAGAATTACAGATGTGTTTATTTTTTTATTGACCAATTGGTGGGGGTGGTACTTGAAACATATGATATAGTTTCCAGCCAAAAAAAAAAAAAAAATTAAAAGATTAGACCAAAAGCAACAATTTGTCCACAATTTACCCCAATACAAAGCGTCAGTGGTTTGGGGATAGTTAATTTAATGATTCCAAAAATATACTTCACCCCTATAAAAGAGGAAGTTTTTGTAATCATTAAACGTACGAGTGTAGCTATTAAATAACCGAACTGCTGTCATAACACTTTTTATTCGTTACCAATTACAGTAGCAACTTTTTCGCCTTTAATGTACTCCCCTTGGCGATCGCTACACCGCTCCATACAACTTTTCCATTGTTAAAAGCAGTCCTGGAAGTCCGCTTCTGTCAGCTAGTTCAGAACATCCGTCGCTTTTGCGTTAACTGCTTCCACACTTTCGAATCCTGTCCCCTTCAGTGTCACCGTGTCTAACAAGCCTAGATCAGTGTCAATGTTGTTCAGAATGTCAGCGCAATTATTCATTCTTGATTCCTTTTGCTCGGGAGGCAGGAGTATTGGGACCATTTTTGCGCAACTTTGTGTATTTTGAACGATTCATGCAAAATTTGGCGAACACATTCTTTGTCGATTCCTGTTATTTCAGCAAGCCCTTGGATGCTTAGACAAAGATCTTCGCGGATTCATTTACCAATTTGTTCAATGTTTTCGTCCGTTTTTGACATTGAGGGTCGTCCGGGGCGCGGATCGTCTTCGGTCGTTTGACGTCCCTCTTTAGACAGTTTAAACCATTCAAAAACTTGTGTGCGTGATAAATATTCATTCCCGTACACTTCTTTTAACATTGCATAAGCTTCTGTAAACGTTTTCCCCAGTTTAACAAGAAACTTGAGATTAACCCGTTCTTCATCTGAACACTTAACATTGTTTCGACGCGTAACTGGTGTGTAGACTAATTCAAACGACTGCTACAGTCAAACTGAGCGATCCACTGGCTTGTCAAACGAGTTCAGGGTGGAGAAAGTATCACCAGACACAGTTCTGTTCAAACCTGTCGCGACACGCTCGCAGCGCGCTGGTAGCAGCATCAGTTAGGTTATTTTATAGACACACGTCGTACAGTTTACTTTAGGCATGATTGGAAAACATATTTTTACAACGTTAATAGTCATTGTGCTGCAAAATAACAATAAATATAAAAATGCCAAAAAAAAACTTTTATAGAAATTAATTCCCATTGTCACTAGAGTCACACATTTGGGGATTTATGCAAAAATCTAAGTTGTGAAATTTATATAGGTGTAAATTATGTATAAATTGTTTCTTTTGACTACTAGGTATACCATCATTTTCAAGATATGGCATCCACCCTCATAATACCCTGCATAAATATATAAAAAAAAAACTAGTAGTACCATAAGAATGATGTATCCAACTGGATTGTTTTCAATACTATTAGAATATTGTTAAATTCAATGACACTATAACAAAGTATCATTCAACACTTCCTCTTAACCATATTTTACCAGTTTTAGCATAATGCCGACCATTCTTACCGAATCAAATGTATTTACCCAAAGAGGGTAGCACGTTGTAGGACCGAACTTAGGTAGGTTTTGTTTGCGTTTGAGGAATACGTATGGCGCATCAGTAATATAAATAAAAGCCGATCGAATGGTTTCTTGAGAAAACACTAGAAGAAAACGGAATAAAGAAGTGTGCAAGTCACTGCTCTCATAAAAGAGCCCCTGCTTTGATTTTATTTGTGTGGGATGAATTTTTCAAACAACGGGTATCCTCATTCATCGTATGTGGTCCACATAAATTCTTGATTTACGTTTTTGTTTCGTAGCAAAGCCATCTATTGTACGTAACTGATATTATATCGGGCATAAATCTTGTCAGACTGTTGTTCTAACAATTTTTCCAACTGATTTTTTTTATTGTTTAAAAACATTTAGAACTATAACTGTAATAATTAATTATATTCTAATCAAATTTAGGAAGAATATTACTAATTAAGATACAGAAATAATGTTACAGAAATAAGTCTGATGTGTCTGCATTGAAATGAAACATATAAAATCTAAGATTTTCAGGTGTTCACAACATCAAAAAATCATCAAAAACCTTAAAGTGGTAGTAAAATACCTACATATTTGTCGCTTCCCGTCGCATACTTCCTATATATCCTAACTAACAATACCGCTGACTGTACCATTCCACCCGCTTAGGAATCAACAGACAAGACGTAATTTTTTCGAAGGCTGCATGTTGGACATCAACTACATACAAACGCATGCAGGTTAACAAATGATTTTTTAGATTCAGCTAGTTGCCATTCCGTCGCGGCCTAGAGGGTATCGATTGTAGATGTAATCACCGGTATACGAGAACGAAAATACAACGCTATAAAAAAATATTTAGGTAATTGTAGGTCAATCTCTTCTAAAATGGAGGCTCGTAGGCGATCTCGGAATAACTTTCCTGGCTTAATTAAGCACGTGTCGAGCTAATTATTAAAATGGCAACGGAGATAGTAGCGTCAGGTTTCCCACAAGATCTGCGGCGTAATCAATCAATAATAGTGTTATCGGCAATTTGTTGGTACAACTTTCTTATGTCGTTATTATAAGGCTATCATTAGAGTAAACTGGTTGATATATACATAATATACGAGCTCCATCTTAGTTGGCCATCGACAAGCTGCAAAATTTCCAGTCCTTCGAAGACTTTACAAATGATAATCTGGTATGATTTGGTTAGAAAATTGTTCGTATCCTCCATATATAAAATTAAATGTATCTTATCAAATTTTACGAAAATTGACTTTAAAAAATGTCTACCAAACTATTAAGAAAAATAATTACTATTTTACTAAACTATAGATCATTCATTGCAAGATAATAAGATGAGTGTAAAAACAAAAACTACTAAAGTTGGTGGTAAAAGGTAAGTTACAAAATTATGCTTTAGTATGAAAATGTTTAGATCCAACTTTTTGTTAGGTACATCATATTACATGTTGGCAAGAAGGTGGTTTTATTTAGGGTGCAGAGATTAGATCTCAAAAACCCAGCTTGTGCTTAAAAGTTAACCTTAACGCTTAAAAGTGAATTTTTAAAAACTATAGCTCAGTAAAAAGCTCATAAAAGTACGGAATTGTTACTATAATATCTTGAAAGTACGCTTCAAAACGCGTATTTAAAAAAATTGACGTCAAGATATTATAGTCACAATTCCGAGAATTTCGAAGCGGCAACGCTAAAATAATATATGCGTCGCGTCAAAAAAGGTAGTCGCGTAGAAAACGTTATAAAACTGGCCCAAATTAATATTTTTCAAAATCTCAAAAAGTCTCGCAAACTTGAAGAGATTTATTATTTTCCTAGCCCAACCCGGTCAATATCGTACAATAAACAACGAAATGGCGTCATTGTTGATTAAGGCTTGCAAAAAAAATTCGATCGTTAATTACTCGAAAAGTGATTAACGGATCGAGCTGAAATTTTTTTTGTAACTTCATACTACAAATAGCAGTCCCTCCAAAAAATGTCATGATCATAGTCGCTTTACTTGTGAAGAAAAGCACTTTTTAACATCAGCAGTCATTTGCAAGTTGACAATAGCACTTGGAATTTGGGCTTAAAATTTTGGAAATTGAATAGGCTACAACTTCTTAAATACATATGCTATATAAAATATGCCAAGGAACGGAGATATAAGCGAAAATGTGAAAAAAATACGTTTTTTTTTCACAAATTGTTAATTTAAGAAATTAGCGGACGGTTTCAGCTCTACGGAACCCGCGCATTGTGTTCTACGCAAAAAAAATATAGGGAACCGTCAAAACTAGCCCTATATATTTCAAGAACACTTTTTTGATGATTTTAGCTCCCTGCCTACTGGACTATGAGCTAACAGTAAGCATACTGCTATAACATTTTTATGTATAACATATTATCAAGAAAATTTAGACCGTACATAACTATATAAAGATGTTTAAAAGACTTATAGGTATTTAGATTGTTTAGCAATAGTATTTTTGGCGAATCAGAAAGATGAAATATTTGTGTGATCCTAATATGGAAAACTTTCATCACTCACCTTAGTTTTACTGTAATTATCTCTATAAAATATATGTCTTCAGTTGAACAATCATTTAATTTTTATTTATCGTGTTCCTCGACACTGTGTAGCTAATAAGCCTAACGATAATAAATAATATTTAAGAGCTGTTATTTATAAGAGTATAAATTCGAGATCCTTAAGGGCCGCACATTGTGTGTTCTGTGAATACGTCTTTAAATTTGGATATAAAATAATACTACCAAAAGTAATTTATTCACATGACCAATCTAAATATATATCACCGTAATAAATATTTTATATAAAAAACGGTTCTAATGAAACTTGACCGTATCGTTATAAAGTTCTATTAGTAAGCCATAAATAACAATAATTTATTCCATTGTGTTCTCCTGACAGATGTAAACAAAACACGCGGTGAGTGTTAAAATATCATCGGAGCCGTGCATACTACAGTTTGTTTTGAAGTTTCGATGAACGGATGTCTTTTTATTTAAGTAGGTACTTTCATATTCAAGAAAGAAACACATTACATAAAATTATTATACGTTCAATTCATGATTGATGCAAATTTTCTTTAATAACTGTTATCATTTCGGAGGATATTACCGTTTGATACCGTGAGATATCTTTACTACGATTTAAAAAATGATAATATTACAAGTAGTGATCATTACATTGTTTTTTTTTATAAACAGTGGCGTAGTTAGAGGGGCATAAGATAAGCCACACTTCATGTCAATTTATTCTCATTATGAACTTGAAAAGGATCTCCATTCTTCTATAAATACTGCATGATTAGTAAAGTTGGCCGATCGTGCCGTAATACAGTGGCGCGCGACGGGCGGGTCATTGACTTCAGTTGTTTCGCCCGAACGGCTGGCAGGCTCTAGTATTATTATTAGTGTGTTCGAGATGTTTATGTCGTCGGCGTCGGTATTACATTACATTAATAATAAAATGTCACACGTACAAACGCCTACAAAACTATCATTTGCTGATAAAGTGAATAAATGAATCGGCGATTTCGAATATTTATCTTATGATGGCGTGACCGTAATGTGTAGAGTTTGTAAGAAAAAACTGCTGTGTAAGTAAATTCGCTGCTACAAACTATACGTGACGCAATAAATGAGCCAGTTAAAAATAGAGCGTATTAAAGAAATACACTGATGTTACCAAATTAAGACAAATTTCTCAAAATATAAGCACGTATTTTCACCACGGCGAACAAGACTCCGGAGACAACTATAGAAACTTTTCTCATGCTACAAAGTTTTTATGAATCTTCTCGTTTGTAATGGTGCTGTTAACCAAGCTACATCGTCAAGTAAATTATAAAGTGTGAAATTATTGCTTTATTATTTGTATTATGTTGCGTACGCCTATGTCCTGCGACACATTTCGGCCAACTCTAATGATTAGAAAAGGAGTTAACTATCTTTATTTCAGGCAACCGTTTTTCAAGAGGTTCCTAGGTTGTATTTTGCGTATAAAATGGCGACAATAATTCATTTTGATATGGTAATTTCAGAGTTTATAGACTGTAAATCTTGTCAATAGTAAATTAGCGTTATGTAATGTTATTTTTACGTGGGACGTATTTACAAGGATCAGAGGCCTTCTATTAATAATAGTTTTGTAACTTACATATAGACAAATGAATGCTAATACTGAAATATTCATTTGGAATTAACTTACTACTCGGGAGACATATTCAAATGGTGTGTGATTTGCACATTCTTGTTTTATGACGCATTCTTTTGAACTTATACAATTTTTTCCTGTCAAAAAAAAACTTGTACTTGTTTTTAAGATGTTGTATTCAGTAACGGTTTTAATAAATATTAGAATATATTTATATAATACATTTTTGGGTTTTAAAAGTGTTAAAAAGTCGCATTTTTTTGTAGGAAAATATTAATACTCTCAAACACTTTTAGTTTTTGATAAGAAGTGGTGGAAACTATGTATTTTAATCTAAAAAAATATGTGACACGCAGGCTTCGTGAAGAATTTAATGGGAGAAAATCTTCTAAAGAAAATGCTGAAATATGCGTTTTAACTATTAAATGTCTATGCTGTTGTATTCGAAGTGCTGTTCACAGAAAATAAGTTACTAATATTGGTTTTTGCTACGTTAAAACTGAAAATTAACAAAATAATGGCATGGTATACTTTTTATTGAAGACACTCAAGGAGTTGGTCGGAATAAGGTAGAAGTGAGAAGGTCTTCTCAAAGAAGTTTTGTTTTGTAATTCTCCAGAATCGTACCTGTTATATAAGGTCAATTTTAAACAATGAATATGACAAAATTTGTGCACAATAGAAAACAAATGAAGATTTTTAAAATAAAAATTTGCAGATTTTCACAATTGAGGAGCTTGCTGCAAGAACAAGGCAGCTCCATTTTCAAAGCGTGACGATGTTAGCTGCTTATAATTTCGATAAAAATTTTAGGCGTTATTTAACGCAAATTCCACACATCTCAGTGCATGGAGTATACATCCTGACATATGCTGAGCTGCGTCGAATTTGCATTACATAACGTCTAATATTTTTATCGAAATTATAAGCAGCTAACCTCGTCACGCATTGAAAATGGAGCTGCCTTGTTCTTGCAGCAAGCTCCTCAATGCAGAACATAAATACAATTTCGAACGGACCGAAGACTAAACGCTTACAGAGTTATTATGTTCACCTTGGCGGCCATCCTCGAATATGCCAAAATTTTTTGTTCTCTAGACTTATTAAGACATCGAACAACTCTTAACAGAAAGTGTTCAGTTAAAAATGTATATAAGAAAAACGACAAAATGGTGGAACCATATACTATACTGGATATAAATCAATGTTTACAATGGAAATTACTTTTCCAGACATAAACAGACAAGATGATGTAACCCCACATTCAACTGAATGTTTATAGGTTCCAGTTCTTTCTCTAGCTAAAAACTGAGCTTTAAACAAGTTTTTGAAGTAGTCAGAAATGAACAGTTCACCTAGACCTCCGTCGATGCTCTATATCAATAATGACTTGGCAATTAGGTAGTAAATTTCAAAACTCTTTTCCGGTCAATTTTTTTTCGAAAGTCTGGCTATCAAACATGTATTTTTTTTAGTTTAAAATATACGTTCCTATGTAGTTTCCACCACTTCTCAAAACTGATCAAAAACTGATCGAATGCACAGAAATGTTTTGGACAGCGAAATATTGTAGGAACGAAAAAATTGTAAAAAGGTTCGAAAAATAGTTTTTTTAAACTTTTAGGCACAAAAATAAATGTTAAGTACCAAAAACAAAAAATATCACGTTATAGCGCTTGAAAAGACGAATAAAATGGTTTTTGGATCATTAAAATCGGTTGATAACTTTTTGTACAAAAAAATAAAAACCGCGAAAATTAGCGATTTTTCGATGTTCAATTACTCGGTCTGTAATTATCCTAGAAATGTCTTCCGGGACTCAAATTGTAGGGTTTTCAAACACCTATCTACAGTTAAATTTTTGCCAAAACATATTCATACTAAGTTTTCGCGAAAAAGGCGAAAAAGTAAAAACAGGTACTTTAGTAAAACGACCCCTATTTCCACAATAATTGTCGTAGAGCAATTTCGCAAAAAGCTACGTGTTCTTGAAGACTTCCGCTACAACCATATCAAATTTGAAGTTGATCCGGTAATAACAAGTACCTCAAAAGCGCGTCTGAAAAACGTGCAATTTTAGAGAGCGGCCACGTGGACGCACGAGCGAAGGGGAAGACGGTCCGTCCGCTTTCTCTGCTTTCTCCGCTTTCTCCGCCCGGGAGAAAGTTCCCCCACCACCGCGCCACTTCCCCTTCGCTCGTGCGTCCACGCGGCCGCTCTCTAAAATTGCACGTTTTTCAGACGAGCTTTTGAGGTACTTATTATTATCGGATCGACTTCAAATTTGATACGGTTGTAGAGGAAGTCTTCAAGAACACGTAGCTTTTTGCAAAATTGCTCTACGACAATTATTGTGGAAATAGGGGCCGTTTTACTAAAATACCTGTTATTACTTTTTTCGCACTTGGCGCGAAAACTTTGAATATTTTTTGACAAAAATTTATCTGTAGATAGGTGTTGGAAAACCCTACAATTTGAGCCTCTCTGAAGACATTTCTAGGATAATTACAGACCGAGTAATTGAACATCGAAAAATCGCTAATTTTCGCGGTTTTAATTTTTTGTGCAAAAAGTTATTAACCGATTTTAATGATCCTAAAACTATTTTATTCGACTTTTCAGGCTCTACAACGGAACATTTTTTGTTTTTGAAATTTTTTTTTCGTGCCTAAAATCGTGCATTTTCATTCGATTCGTACGATTTTTTCTCCTAATTATCATGTTGAGAAAGTGCCGCAACTAATTATTTTAAAAAATCACTTGTTTTTTGCTACCTCGCCTAGACTATTAGTCGTTACAGGTTGCACGGTGAACGTCTCTCGTTGTTTGTCAAATTTCTTTTATTTAATGCGAAAACTCATGGGTAAATGTATAGTGGTAGATTGTAACAGTGAAACTGAATGTGTAGATGACCTGAAACTAACTATTCTTTTGTTTAAGTAAGTAAAAATGTAATTTCTTATATGATGTCACCTGTCAAATCTTCGGATTCGTATACTATCGTAATTTCAGAGTAGACTTACGGTTTATGTGCCTCCGATCGTGTTGCTACTGAATAGCAGTAAAATTGTGAACTCTTATTACGTTGAGGTATATAATTTATAAATCATTGAGTAATATTTAGTGTCTTATTTGTCTTTGTGTCATTTCAATAAATTAAGTAAAATACACTACTCCAAAAAATTAAGCGAACAAAATATTTCCTGCTGTATTTCAGTGAAAAATGGTCTAAATATCTAGATTAAAAAAATTTATTTTGAAGCTTCAAGTTTCTAGTTTTGACATCTTTTGCAAAATAATTTTTGTGAGCTACGGTTATTGTGCAATCCTAAGAAATAGCGCGGGGAAAAAAGTGTTTTATATCTTTTTTTGGTCCACGGACTTGGGGAAATTAAGTTAATGCATGAACCGGATAGCATGTTTATTCACCTCCATTGTGTTTTTTGTTAATGTGTTAATGCATGTTTATTCACCTCCATTTGTTATATTGTCTTTAGGTCAATTAGTCGCTGAGATATCTGACTTTTAATGAAAAACGATCCTTTTGTCTTTGATCATCGATATCTCAGCAACCAACGACCTTACAGAGAATGTAAGGGCAGTTTCAAAAACTGAAATATACTTCCTACAAGACTCATTTACTATTTCTTGAAAAAATAATTGTTCAGCCTCAACATTGATTTGGAAAGAGAAAAAAGTAAATTTTTTCGTTGTTATTTTTTTAGGTTTTAGCGTATTTTCTCATATTGTGGGATAGTAAATGGCAAGTGAATAATATATTCCAAAGTTTTTGGGGTCACTGATTACGAATCTAACGTATAAAATTTTCCGTAGAATACGATGGTATTTTTTAAATTTCTAAATCTAGCCATTTTTTAAAAGTTGACTACCATACTGGATCCGCCATTTTGTTTTTTGAAAATCTGACGTTATATTCGTATTCAGCGACCCCAAAAACCTTGGAATATATTATTCACTTGCCATTAACTATCTCACAGGATGAAAAAAATACGCTAAAACAACATTTTTTCACCTTTGGGCCGTTTTTTGGGCCAGTTTCTGGTCGACGGCCATTATGAATTAAAAATTAATCGACAGTACAAAAAAAAAGAAAGAAATGAAAAAAAAATGAAAAAAAAAATCGTGTCATACTTTTCGAAATTTCGATTTTAAACTTTCAATCCACAAAATAAGGGTGAAAACTACCCCCAATAATTTTAAAAATATTTTTATCGTATTCTACGCAAAAAACACATCGTAAACCATTGCAACCTTCTTTTTAATTTTTTTATTTTCTTACAGAGAAAGAAGGAAATTTTAGAGTCGAAACGAAAACTAATATTTTCTCACCCTCACCATCCCTCTCCTTGTGGCTCAAAAAATGTAAAATTTTAGGGAAGTAAGTTTTTTAGCAAGTACTATCGATTGTGATATGTATCAAACAGGAATTGTTTTTGACTTCACTTAGTTGGCGTGAAATGCCCCATATATATTAATTTGTAAAAAATTTAAAAAAAAAACAATAGTGATATCAAGAAATGAAGCTGAATCAACAAACTATCTGCTCCATGCATTGATTTAATTTAAAAACATTTCCCCAAGTCCGTGGACCAATAAAATATTAAAGACCTATATAACCATATTTTCGTGCTATTGCTTAAAATTGGGTGATAACTGTAGCTCTCAAAAATGTTTTGCCAAAATAAATATCTAAAAACTAGAAACTTTAAGCTTCAAAATGATTTTTTTTAAATCTAGATACGACCATTTTCCGCTGAGGTACAGCCTTTCAAAAATCACCAAAAAATTTAGGAAATGTTTGTTCCCTTAATTTGTTTGAAGTAGTGTATTTTGTTTTATTTTGTTGAGTGCGGTCCTGTTTAAGTAGTGGGGAGAGGGGTTGTGTTTCCTTCCATAAATTCCCCACCCAAGACTTGGGTTTCCCCGGTTCTCATACAAAAGATGTATGGGATATAAAAGGCCACTCGAACTTACACATAGAGAGTTTTAGGCAAAATATAAAGTTCAATATTTTTAACAGGAATGCAAATTTTTGAACGCGGCTTGCAAATTTTAAGAGCTAGTTTTTTCGGATTAAGCTGCATGACGTATATTTATCGTAGGACCATAGGTTTATTATATACGGGGTGATCAATGAAGTCATGCAAAAAATCAAAAAGTTTGTATGAGTGAAATTTCCGCAAAAATTTTTGGTCGTTGCAATATGGTTCGTTACTAAGGTAACATATCTCTAGACGTTTTTGTCAGTTTTGGTTAAAGCCCTGGCTTTGGTTTACACACTTCTCAACATAAAATTTGGGTAGCAAAATTTTAAAATGCTATAACTTGACATTGGATTGACGGTTCTTTTGATGATTTTTACGGATTTGTAATCTTTATTTCACGTAGATTTCTGGTCTAAGCATTTTATTTGAGGGTTGAAATTTACACATTATACCGGGTCGATAATATACAAACACAGCGACAAGAACACGTTTATTTTTTTCCTCCAAATATCTCTGATTCGGCCATCGGAGTGAAACAAATTAAATCTTGTTTCTTCAGTAAATAAACAATGGTTCCACTCTGCATTACCCCAATTCGCAAGCCGATTTGCCCATGCCCGCCTATTCGCTCTATGGTGCACACATTTTGCTCTGCGACGGGCTCTATAATTTAAAATGTTTGCCATTATTTAAGTTTTCTTAAAAATAAATTCTCACCTCAAGTTGTTTTTTATCTAATGTTCTTCTCACTGTTCTGTCCGAAACTCTCACTCCAGTTTGTTGTCTTAAAGAGTCATTTAGTTTTCTAGAGTTCTTTGTTCTATTCTGCATAGTTTCTCTCATTAAAATTCTTTCGGTTCTTTGGTTTATTTTTTTTTTGTATGTCTACCCCCATGCCCATAATTATGATCACCAGTAGTTTCGACGCGACGCTTCAAATTATAAATTGTCTTTCGGCTGACATTGTAAATGTGCGCAATTTGCTCTTTTGACATTCCTTCGTTAAGAAGTCGAATGCAATTTTCCCTTTCTGCCGTGGTTAAACGCCTCATATTAATTAAAATTTACAAAATTATAACATTGAAATGTGTCAGATTATTTCTAGAATAATGTTAACAGTTTTTAATTCCAAGCAACAAATTTGTTTTTCCAATGCCTACTTTGAAATTGACGCGTCGCGTAGAAATTACACCCGATCATAATTATGGGCATGGGGGTGGACAAAGAACTCTGTAAAACTGAATGATTCTTTGAGACAACAAACTGGGGTGTGAGTTTCGGACAGAACAGTGAGAAGAAAGTTAAATAAAAACAACTTGAGGTGAGAATTTATTTTTACAAAAATTAAATAATGCCAAACCTTAGAGCGCGTCGTACCCTACGTTTTTTTGTTTATTATCGACCCGGTATAATGCTGTAAATTTCAACCCTCAAATAAAATGCTTAGACCAGAGAAAATCTACGTGAAATAAAGATTATAAATCCTCAAAAATCATCAAGAACCGTCAATCCAATGTCAAGTTATAGCATTTTTAAAATTTTGCTACCCAAATTTTATGTTGAGTAGTGTGTACAAAGCCTAAGGGCCTTTAATCCAAAAACTGACAAAAACGTCTAGAGATATTGATGTTACCTTAGTAACGAACCATATTGCAACGACCAAAAAAATTTTTTGCGGAAATTTCACTCATACAAACTTTTTGATTTTTTTGCATGACCTCATTGATCACCCCGTATATAATAAACCTATGGTCCTACGATAAATATACGTCATGCAGCTTAATCCGAAAAAAACTAGCTCCTAAAATTTGCAAGCCGCGTTCAAAAAATTGCATTCCTATTAAAAATATTTAACTTTAAATTTTGCCTAAAAGTCTCTATGTGTAAGTTCGAGTGGCCAGCACTTTAGTTGGTCTGTGTTTTGCAGATTAGGAGTCAGGACTGATAGGTTCTGACCTAAGCCGATCACAATAATCACAGGTTATTACGACAATAAACATATCCGCGGTTACATTGAGAAATTGAATATGTAAATATCTGACGTATCGTTTCTCGGTAGCGCGATGCAACAATAAATTTCGCCGCTTGTTACGGCCATCGCCACGAACAGTATTACGCCCGGTATAGAGAGCGGACGGTGTGGGCCGGGGCTCCTGTCAGCGTTTTTTCTGCGGCGGCCGGGCGTTTGTCTCGCGCCGGCCCGTATTTCTGTCGAACCGGACAATCCCTTGCCGATGTATACGATCTCAGTATGCGCCGACTTCGCGCTATAGGTGTTAAGTTACGATGGGGAACAATTAGTGTAATAATATGTTCGTCAGCGGCGGCCCTTGCTAAAAAAATGGGGGGTTGCACATGGATATTCTGGATATAGCGATCATCCAGAGTCATTTGACCAATGCATTGTTGCCATTTCATCTTGTAAGCACATCTTGACAGGTTGATACGACAGATCACTCGAAAGGTCGCTTCATTCTCTTTTCAGTCGTGTTTTATTTTTAAAGTTTGGCTCAGTAGGTCCTGAGAAAATGCATGTTATATACAGTGTCCGCTATAAAGTATGAGATTTCTTTTTTAATATTAGAGTTTGATTAGGTGACAATCACTGCTGCTTCCAAAATAATTTAAAATGCACCAATTCAAAGTTGACAGCTAACATCTGGCAACTGTCAAATTTGATGTTTTCCAAAAAAATCTAGAAAATAGCCTAAATTGTTAATATTTCGAAAAACGTCAGTAAGAAATTATGTTAATGACATTTTATGCCTACATACCGATTTTGGGCGAAACATTTTGATATCCAAAAAATTTTTTATGTTTTCGAAGTTTTTGATTCACTCCCGGAACTAACTGATCTGAAAACATTTAAAACGTTTGGAAGCAGTATAAAGTCTGCCATTGCAATGCATTATGTGCTAATAATATTCGTAGGTATCGTTGGTTTTGAAGATTGATATTCTTAATCGAAAAAGGTACTGTCTGGATTATTTTCCAATTTCCCAAAAAATCACCCATTGTTTTTTCAACTGTTTATTTATTAAAATTTATTTTGTTAGTACAAAAATGGTTTTAATAACAATTTGGCTATCTTAACACGAAACTACTACTTAAAAATAACAAACAATAAATAAATCACTTTAAAAAAGCACTTAATATGCAAAAAAAAAATAGTAATATCCATGGAATGCCGTTGCTATGTTCCTATGATAGTTTGTAAAAACAATTGACAGTTCATTAACAAAATATTAATTATTTTAAAAATTATTAAATTATTAATAAAAATTTTTGGACATCAAAATGTTTCGCTCAAAATCAGCATATAGGCGTAAAATGCCATTAGGAACATCATTTCTTAGTGACATTTTTCGAAATATTAACAATTTAGGCCATTTTATAACGATTTCTTTGGAAAATCACAAATTTGACAGTTGCCAGATGTTAGCTGTCAGCTTTGAATTGGTGCATTTTAAGTTATTTTGGAAGCAGAAGTGATTGTCACCAAATGTTTTTATCAAACTCCAAAAAATCTCATATAGTTCCAACTTTATGGCGGATTTACTTGTATAGGAACATATATTTTTAACAATTTCACCTTATACTCTAATAGGGTCTATAGGCGGGGTAGTAACCCCTAAAAAATTTTAAATGGCAACACATTCTTTCCTCTTCATTCTCCTTTCAGTGGTGTTTAATTTTTTAATTTTGGTTCAGAAGTTCCTGTGAAAATGCTTTTTTTAAAAAATATTAAAAAAAATTTGTTTTTTGTTTTTTTTGAAATATTTTTTTTTATAAAATTATTTTTAATAAGTGTGGTTTTATTATATTTAATTTGTTATTTATATAAGGGTTTTTTTTTTTTTTTTTTTTTTTTTTTTTTTTTTTTTTTTTTTTATTTTTTTTTTTTTTTATTATTTAAAATAAAAAAATTAAAAAAAAAAAAAAATAAAAAGAAAGGGAGAGATGAAAAAAAAAAGTTTTTATTAAAATAATGGGGTGTATAGATTAGGGGGTGTGATATTTATTTTTTTGGGGGTTAGGGTTTTTTTTTATTTTTGTGGATTTTTTTTTTTCATTAATATTATTATTTAATTAATGTGGTTTTTGGGGTTGGGGGGGGGGGGGGGGGGGGGGGGGGGGGGGGGGGGGGGGGTTTTTTTTTTTTTTTTTTTTTTTTTGGTTAGTTTTGGGGGGGGGGGGGGGGGGGGGGGGTAGGGGGGGAGGGGGGGGGAAGTAGGGGGGTTTTTGGGTGGGGGGGGGGGGGGGGGGGGGGGGGGGGTTTAGGTGGGATTTAATGTTCTGGGCGGGGGGGCCGGGGGGGGGGGGGGGGGGGGGGGGGGGGGGGAGCGGGCCCCCCCCACTATAGCTTGGTGGGGGGGGGGGGGGGGGGGGGGGGGGGGGGGGGGGGGGGGAGCCGCGGGTCTTCCTCTGTTTTTTTAATTAATTGGTATAGTGAGAGGGGGGGGGGGGGGGGGGGGGGGGGGGGGGAGGGGAGTGGGGAGGGGGGGGGGGATTAGAAAAGTTGGGGGGGGGGGGGGGGGGGGGGGTTTTGTGGGTTCCCCCCCCCCGTTCGCGGGGGGGGGTGGGGGCGGTGGGGGGGGGGGGGGGGAAGGTTGAAGAGGTGGTGGGTGGGGGGGGGGGGGGGGGGGGGAGGGGGAAAAAAAAAAAAAAATGTTATAAAAAAAAAAACGGGAAAAAAAAAAAAGAGGGGGGGGGGGAAGGAAGGGGGGGAGGGACAAAAATTAGGAGGCGGACCAGGGGGGGGGGAGGAAAGGGGGGGGGGAAAAAATAATTCCGGGGCAAAAAAAAAAAAAAAAAAATAAGGTTAAAAAAATTAAAAAAAAAAGTGGGGGGGGGGGGGGCGGGGCGGGGGGGGGGGGGGGGGAAAGAGGAGCGGGGGGGGGGGGGGGGTTTTTTTGGGTGGGGGTACACCCCCAGGGGGGGGGGCCCCCCCTTTTTTTGTGGAAAAAAAAGGGGGGGGGGGCCGCCCCCCCCCGGGGGGCCCCCCGCCCGGGTTTCCCCCCCCCAGGTTTTGGGGAATTTATCCGATCCAGTGGGAATAGTAATTTGGAACACATTTTCGCCGCTATTCTTAGTTTATCGCAATTATTCTGAGCGAACTTTTCCATAGAAAATACCTCAACGTCATAAAAATATCAAAGTCAAGTCACCTACTGAATATCCAAAGGGACATTTATATTGACGTTAAAAATAGTAGCAAATATTTATGTATAAGTATTTCGTTTTTTGACTTTTGCACTCCTAGATTAGCATTTTGCTCCACTGTGCGCCACTGACGTTTATGTTGTTATCGGCATCAGCCCACGGGCCTCTCTCATGTTTACCGGCTAAGGAACATCAGAGGGAGAACGTTGTCCTTTATATTGCCCGCTTATTGTTACATAAAGATATTGGATTGTATTTATCCTTTATGGTCAACAAACAAGTGTATAATGCGGTTTTACGGATTTATGTGCACCTCTCGTTGGTTTTATTGCATATTGAAAATGACTGTGCGAACTGTGAATATATGCAGTAGCCGTAAAAATTACGATTCAGGAAGCGTTAAAACATTTGCCAATGTAACTATTTTCCTTGTAACCGTGAAGGCGTAACGTTGCTGGCGAGATTAACGCGTTATTACTGTCTTGACCCTAACGGGCTAAATAACAAGTACAACGTTTGTATAAAATGTATGGGTACAGTCGTATAATTTAATTTAATTAAAAATTGACACCATTTTTTGATCTTTTTCAAATTAAGTGAAATATATTTTTCCCCTCCTCCTGCGGTTAGTTGACTGTTATAATTTTATTTCTAAAGAGGTAAAGATTTTACGTAAAACAAGTTGGTAACTACGCATTAACAACGGGGGTAAGTGAAATAAAATTGCGCCTATGGTTAGTAAAAGAAAGCGACTTTATTGCTTTCAAAATCTTACGCCAAAAAAAAGTTTCGGTACCACATGCGCCGGCTACCTATTGCCTAAATGGCATTGGGTCATTCACAATTACAGCCTAAGTACGTGGATAACAGAGCTTAGCTTGGGAACGTCATCGCCCATCAATATATCTGTAGCTGAAAGGTAAACAGTCGTAACTCCAACTTTTGCCAGTATGGAGTTAAGATCATATTTAAACTACAGTCGTTTATTATGCCAATATTTGTAGGTTATAAAATGTAGTATCTCCATTTATCTCAAATTTTAAAATCCATTAGCGTTTCCACTTGTTTTGCTCAATATTGAAAATTTTCTTTTATGGACATACGATTGTTTACCCCTCAGCTACAGATATATAAGTACTTTCGAAAGTCTGAAATTTAAAATTTTATGGGCTATCTCGTTTTTATTCGTCAAGCTTTCTGCAACATATACTTCATACAGCATAAAAACAGATGCGCGTCATCAAACACGTGTTTAAGTTTTAGAGCGCACTGATGCCAGATTGTTATAAAATTATTCAATATTTAGAAATAACTTTGACTATCCATATGGATGGATTATTTGTGTTTGTTAAATGTTAAACAACTATTTTTTTTTAATATTAAAAAGAGCAATAATTTTAAAAATTTATATATTTTAACACATTTTTGGTGCATAAATATGCAAGTACAAAAAAAGAGCAGGGAAAATTGGTAGTGAAAGTTAATAAAGATGTTTTATATAAGAGGAAAAATTAGTAGAAAAAGGCACACGAAAGTTTTGAAACTTCTAAAAGATGAAAAAAAAATTAAAGATTTTTCTCACAAACACCATTCGGTTACAAATAGCGCAGTGTAGTTTGTTGTAAACAAATGTCAATTATTATAAATGTTACGAATGACACTTGTATTCAATGCTACAGTATTTGTAACCCTTCTGGTAGGATTACGCTTTCTAAGTGATTTTAAAAGTTCATTGTTTTATTTTTGCTTTTTGTGTAATAGTAATTAATCGTAGAAACATTTAAGTTTAGGGCTGCTGCTACAGGCTAAAACAATATATTGGACTGTGGTTTTGTTTTAATTTTACATTTCATTTGAAATTAGCTTTTTGAAAATAGCGTATCAAAGATACTACTAACTCTCGGCAGCAGCTGTTAAACTGTTTTGGAATTTCGCAAACGGAAGTCTCACAACTACAACACTTTTATTGTTCTGAAAATACAGTTATGTTCATTTCAAGATAAAAGTCTGAAGCTCAAAAAAGATACAAACCACTATTAAAGCCAACGTAAGGTTCAGTAAGTAAGTTTCAGTTTTTATTTTGTACAAAGTATAGCTTTGTGCAAGATTTTCATTTTCCGCGTCTTTTTGCTCGCACATTGACTTATGTGTTTGCAACAGGAAGGTTGAGGTTACCAATACAGTCCAGTAGAAATAGTGGGCACCCTGTATGTTACATATGGTAATCTAAGTCTAGTAAACGAAAAAATTGGCTTGAATAACGAACGCATATACAAATTATGAATAATCTAATCATTCTATACTTCCAGAAAACAACCATCCAATCTAAATTACTTTCAGGCGATTTTTCTGAAAAGTTCGCCTTGTTAGAGATTGTATTTTAAAATTAATGGCCAAGGCGGAGAGCATAAATAGCAGGAATGATGTTGATGTTTTCAGTGCCCGATCACATGCAGAGTTTTAAGGAGTGATTTACTGTGAACTAGGAAGTTGATCATAAGTCTTATGGGCTTACAGAACTAAACGCTCGCAAACATGCTTTTATACTGTCTCTATTTTGCATACGTTATATCTCAAGACGGGATAATTAAGAGGTACTATACGACTTGCATATCTTGAGATATAACTGTTTTGTGGACTAATTGGATCAAAGAGTGCACTGAATAAAAACTTGTTTCATAATCAGTTCTGTTACACCAAATAAACTCAATTTAGGAGCGATAGCTTTAATAGCTTGTATGCGTGTCATACTGACAAAAAATGTGATCCTTTTATACGAGGGGGTTTCAACAAATACTAGGACTAATGCTATAAAATGTTCATATTCATCTTCAGTAACACTACTTTTACCTTATCTGTCTATAGTCTTCCAGTAAAGCAATAACTGTACGAGGTCTGGCTATTAAATAACGAGACTGTTTATGAAAAGAGTTTTATTTTAAAAACTATTCTACAATCGAATGCTCCCCTTCAATGTACTCCCCTCCCCTCGCTACACACCGTTCCATTCGTTTTTTCCATTGGTCAAAGCAATGCTGGAGGTCTTCTTTTGTAAGAGCATTTAGGAACTCCGCCGATTTTCGCTTCACCTCTTCCATTGACTGGAACCGGGTTCCTTTTAAGGCAGACTTGATCTTCGGAAAGAGGAAAAAGTCACAGGGCGCTAAATCAGGCGAGTACGGCGCGTGTTCGAGCACTGGAGTGCCTCTAGCGGCTAAATAACGCTTCACAGACAGCGCGTTATAGGCAGGTGCATTGTCCTGGTGCAAGATCCATGACTTGTTTTTCCACAACTCCGGCCGTTTCTTACGAACTCGCTCTCGAAGTGTTTCAAATAGTAAGTTTAGTTTACAGTTTGACCCTCTGGAACCCATTCAGTCATCACGATGCCATTGATGTCGAAAAAAACGATTATCATGGCTTTAAATTTTGATTTCGACATCTTTGCTTTTTTCATTCTTAGCGATGGAGGAGTTTTCCAGTGCATGGATTGCCGCTTAGTTTCAACATCGTATTGGAATATTTCATCGCAAGTGATGATGTTTTCCATCACTTCAGACTCTTCATATAACCTCTCAAGAAAATCTGAGCAAATCTGTTGACGGACGAGCTTTTGGTCAGGGGTCAAATTTTTTGGGACCAACCTCGCATAGACTTTCTTCATGTTCAATTCGTCATGTAAAATTTTTCTGACAGTTTCTTTATCGGCGTTTATAGCCTTAGCAATCATCCGAGACAGGTCGACCTGGACGTTGGTCATCTTCGGTGCTCTCGGCCTTCAGAAAACCGTCTATAACATTCGAAAACACGCCCACGAGATAGAGAAATCTCACCATAGGCCTCTTTTAACAACCCATAGCAGTCAGTCGGAGTTTTTAATTTAACGAGAAATTTCACATTGATCCGTTGCTCGTGTTTTTCGTCACACATTGTTATCGGCACGAGAAAAAAAATACGTTCGTTTCTAACCTCTATAGAAAAAATACTACTACAGCGCCAAAAGCGTGTTTTCGTACTGGAATAGTAGACACTTCTAGCTATCCAACGCTGCATTCGTTTCCCCCCTTCCCCTCTAGGACGCCTTCTGCGCGCGCAGTCTCGTTATTTAATAGCCAGACCTCGTACCTCAGCGATGGTGCCACTGTTTCAAGACATGAAAAATGACATTATTTGAGATATTCCAAAATGAGAGAAGTCTACTTGGATAATACTATGCCAACTTTAGAATTTTCTAGAAAACTTATGGCGACCTCTGTAATAAATTCAGTCCTATCTTTTTGTTGAAACCCCCTCGTAAATATGTTGATAAAAATGGCTGTTAAGTACGACACTTTTCATGCTGATACCCGCTATCTTAGTACACGACATATATATGTGTTATGCAAATATCTTCATGACACCGATTGCGCTATTCACAAAGGTAATTATCGGAAAGAAGGCAAATAAATTACTGGAATGTAAATCACATTAGTTACTGTTAACCCATATAAATATTTAATAACATTTATGCCACGCCATTTACATGCTAAATGTTTTCCAAGAAACGCGAAATTAAAAAAGATTTTATTGCCATGCTTTATTATTAGTAAACTGGGAAAGGCTGTTATCACGGCAATGAAAAGTATTCATTTTACACCTACTATTAATAATAAAATGGCATGTGAGGAAGTTAATAGAGAGTTGTGAAGGTAGCGTGATCAACATAAAAAAAGGAGAGCGAACGATAAAAACGTGCTGATCAACAAATTCCCTATTTTAGAATTTGTTATACAGGGCGATTCCGAATGAATGCCCCCCTCCCTACCTCTGTAACTTGGTTGTTTCTGGACCGATTCGAAAATTCAACCCCCTTGAATAAACGTTGCAACCCTGTAATGTTTAAATTGGAAGTGGGGGTTTGTGATACCTCATTTGAGAGATATCTTCATTTTCTATTCAAAAATGCTATGATTTTAACCCCCTGACTGCCGAGAACAAAGATATTTGGTTTCTTCGACTTGCCCAAACTGCCGGAAAATCACAAATATTTGTCCTATAAGTAAATGCTCTACTAACGCCTAATAATGTGTAAAATGTGATTAACAAATGTTTCCCTATATATATATATATATATATTGGGGATGCTGAACATGATTCCGGGGTTTATTGGGTTCTATTTTGCATCCAAAACAAAGTAGAGCTCTAAGGAAATGGCCATTTTTTTCAGTTTTTAAAAAAATCTTTCTCCTCATACACTCAAGTTATGTGGAGCATTTAAACAGTGTTATTTTGACAAGCTGCATCATTTCCGAGGTATTTTGAATATGGTATTTCCCGCTGAACATTACGGCGTTGTCATAATTTGGGCCAAGGGCTTCTAAAGTCTCTAAAAGGGTTTCTAAAATTGAAAGGAAATTGCCCCAAAAATTACTCAATTTATGACATTAGGAAAAAGACAAATTCAGATAACACCTGAATGATCAGTGAGTCAAAATACGTTGGAAATTATATTATTATGTCTGGTAAAAGTAGCAAAGTGTCTTACCATGTTGAGGGCAGTTTCCTCCCAAAATTGGCATTTCAGAGGATCTAGGCCAAATTCTAACAACGTCATGGTGTTTAACGGGTCAAAACACGGCGGAAATGGTATGTCTAGTTAAAGTTGTCAAAGCCTCTAAGTTCGGCAGTCAGGACACATTTCAGGAAATGATCGTGATAGTCAAGGAGTTAAACTATATTGCGAAATTTACCAGTAAAAAAATAAATTTATCTGATTAACGAATTTCGCTACAACAAACTAAAAACTTCAATACCATTTCGTTCTTGATAATGACCAAAATGCAAGCAAAAACGATTTCAGTGACCTTTTCCAATGGCATCAACCATAAAGAAGACATGAAAACTTGTCTCCTTATAAATATTTTTCATATCTATCTAGCTGACTTAAGAATAATGCTTGTGATTAGCTCGGTCACGCCTCAGATGTTTGATTAATATTGATTTATTATAAATATTATTATAAAAATTGAGATACTCGATTTATTCCCATTCCACACGGTATGTAGTTAGGTTATTTTACAATTCGCCCTCGTATCTACCGACGTATGGAGCACCACTGGAAACAGAACAAGAAAAAACGGCTAGCGGTACCGCCAAGAGTTATGACAAAAGTAAGCAGCAGTGTTCTGGGATAGTTTAGTCACCACCCGCCGACATTTAATGGAGTTGGTACTTATATGAGTACCCTCGGATCCCATAGAAAGCCTCCAGCCGTATGCTTGCCGCTTGTGCCTTGCGCCAGTTGCCGACGGTAGTGAAAAAAAAGACCGGATAATTTGTGGTCTAAAATGGACATAAATTTCTATAAATACGGCCAGGTGTCGTTATTAACGGCGCTATAGATATTAGATTAATATTAATGTTTGATTTAATATTCATGGGTGTTTTTTTTTAACAAAAAAGACCACCATCAAGTTGGGTATTACTCAATACACAGCAGTTTTCTTAAGGATAGTTGCGCTTTAGTTGAAAGATCTTTCTGGTAAATATTATGCCCGACATGAAAAGAAAATAAAGAAGGAAGATAATTATATCAAATGAACGACATTGGTAACAACAAAAATAATTCTATTTTCTTCGAATTAGGTCAAAAAACATCATACTTCGACAAAAGTTTTAAATCAATTAACTCAATTCTCACTCTTAGTTCAAGCTCAATTTCAAGCTAATGTTTGAAACGTTTTAAGTACTATTACTATCAAAATTATTTTGTTTATGATGTAGTCAACCAAAAAAAAGAAACATGAAATAATCTTAAAAAACAAATTTTATAAATTGCAGCCACAATATATAATATGAAATCTTAGTTGTGTACCTGTAAGTACCATTCAAAGTCTTTAATTGACATGACTTTAAATTAGTCCTGTTTGAAAATGGTGATAGGTTTTACTTTAATTAGTCATAAAATTACATTCTTAGAATGTGCTTGATATGATCCAAACTGTATAACCTTGAAATGTGAAAAGTACATACATAGGTATATATTCACACAGTATGTGCCTCAGATTTATTCCAAACACGATTGTGAAGAGTATGTTAATTATGATTTATAATGCATACAGTAGCATTAATTAGACAGAATGGACTAAACAATCATTAAAAGTGTATTAAATGAAATTTGGATAGATAGCATTGATGTTGTGAGGGGAAAGTATATTCGAATATACCTTATATAGTGCTTTATATATTATAGGTATAGGGAAAACATCGATTGGAAAGAAGTTGGGAAGCAAATTCGTAAGACAAACAAAGAATTAGTTGAGAACATAAGTTTACCACAAATAGAGGAGGTCAATAATTTAACCCAGAATTTGTTAAATAAATACCTTCATTCAGCATGACCCAGCATTTATTCAGTAGTAATATTATTATTCAGTAGTAATACTATAAAACTGTCACAAACTAATTTTGAATCACCTAAAATATGTTGTCTACATCTTTTTGTAAAAAGGTTCGAAAATCTTTTAATGAAAATAATTCCTGTTCATTGTTATTCGTCGTTAGAAATAGCAGATCTTATAATGGTCCTACCGCTAGTGATGTGCTCCCAGGAACGACGTCTAGTGGTTGCTGACCTTGTCACACCCACCGGGACATAGTCGAGTTTCATTTAGACACAGTAGAGGGCAGTCCCCCTATGTCACCGCTAAGGCCTTATGGAGTCAAAATCAAGGCTCATTTTCTCGAATTTATTGTAGAAGGGAAAAACAATTTATTGAAATTCGGTTTTTTAGACATCATTACACATCTCTTAAAGTACACAAAAATATTTTTTTTAAAGTCATTTAAAAACAAAATGGCGGCACAACAGGTCTCGAAATTAATTTTTTTTATGACCTCCCTGGCCGTGAACCTACAGGTCGCAATTGTGCATCCAGAACAAAAAAACCAAAAAAATCTTGAAATTACATCGAAAAATCTAGTGAACGACCATATAACTTTTCGAAATATCGATTTTAAAAAAATATGGCGTCAGTTTAAAGAAAAAAATACGTTTTTTCGGAAAAAAACGTATCAGCTATAAAATCAGTAAATTCTCATAAATCAAAAAGTTTTAAGGGCGTTCACTAGAAAATTTAATTTTTTAGCTACAGTTAAAATTTCAAATCGATTGGTTGAAAATTGTAGGTGCTAGTTTTACGGCCAGCTCAAAAAACATGGTTTCGAGAAAAACAAGTTTAAAGTTTCAAGTACGTATATTTCGATGTATTTTTTTTTTTGAGGCGATGTCTGGGCCATACAACTGCCATATCATTTTTGGATAATTAAGGAAGCCAATTTAAGCCAATAAAAAAATGGTTAAAACATTTACAAGGTAGTAAATTATCACTTAGGTAATTCGATTAAAACTGTCAAAAACTATTAGGAATGCTGAAAACCGGAGAAAATAAGTTTGTATAGTCGCGATTTTTTGAAAATTGTGGATTCTACTACATATTCGCACCACTTTCAAGTCTATTTCAGCAAGAAAACAATCGATTATACCATCTACTTTTCGTATAAAGATGATTACTAACTAGTATAGTAGAATTAGGATTTAGCCGAAAAGTAACTGACACTTCACCAAAAAAAAAAATTGCTTTTTGTAGAGGAGGTTGAAAATATTAAATATCGTTTTTTTGGCAACAATTTAAAATTATTGCTACATTGTATAAATAATTCGCAAAGGTGCGAAAATCTGTTTTTTTTTTAAATAAAAAGAGAACCGTAAACTATACAAAAAAAATGTTTCAAATAAAAAATGTAACTAATAAAAAAACCCTACAAAACCCATCACGAAATTTGCAAATCGGTTAATTTGTTTATCTGCAAAATTGAAAAAACCGTCAAAATGGCCCCCTTATTTCAATTGTTTATAACTAATTATAAGTAAGCCGTTTATAAATAAAGTAAGCCTTGTGACTTTAAAAGTATTGGAAAATGTACGTATCGGTGTACTTAAAAAACGCTGAAAATTTCAAATCGATATATTTGTAAGTTTTTTGCAAAAAAGTAAATTGTTTATTAAAAAGGTGCTTTCGTAAAACAGCCCTTAATTTTTTTGTAAACATCATAGAGTAACGATTCAAAATGGATTATCTTCTTGATGAGTTGGACTATCAAATACATCGAAAAATTAATTGAATTTCACAAATTTAATTGTTTAAAATTGACATTGAAAAGTACGTCCGTTTTAAAGTTATAAACAAATGAAATATCTCGTTCGTTTTTTATCGTACAATGTTGAGACTAGAATCATTTTACAGCTACGATTTTTTCTGCGAATTAAAAAAAAATGAATGCTCCAAGTAACTTGGGAGCCGAGTTTTTTTTTCTTGCACTCATAACTTATTCAATTTTTTGATTTTTTTTTTTAAATTAACACAGTAATAAGATCAAATCTTGCTATGTATTTTGTAAGAATTTCGAAAGTGTCGGTTTCGTTTACAGCATTAAAATAGTGTGCATCGTTATTTTAGTAACGCGCGTGGATGCATGAGTGATGACGGCACGGCAGCGGCAGCAGTATGGTTCTTCTTTATAATTAGTTATAAACAATTGAAATAAGGGGCCATTTTGACGGTTTTTTCAATTTTGCAGATAAACAAATTAACCGATTAGCAAATTTCTTGATGGGTTTTGTAGGGTTATTTTTTTTACTAGTTACATTTTTTATCTGAAACATTTTTTTGTATAGTTTACGGTTCTCTTTTTTATTTCAAAAAAAAAACTGATTTTCGCACGTTTGCGAATTATTTAAACAATGTAGCAATAATTTTAAATTGTTGCCATAAAACGATATTTAATATTTTCAGCCTCCTCAACAAAAAGCATTTTTTTGGTGAAGTGTCAGTTACTTTTCTTTTAGGGGTACAAATCGACTAATTCTACTCTACCAAACCTGTCAAGATCAAATTCCCTATACACTCTTATTAGTTGCGATGAACAAATTGATGGCCATTACACAACAAATTAAACAGTTGATGGTACAAAGCGCATTACAAATATCCACCGGAAAAGGGGCATTAGCGGAACAATGTGGAAAAATGGCCTGGCCACGGCACGTACATATATATATATCTACATATACCTTCGCCCAGCTATGAAATTCAAGCTAGCGTGACTGATTAAATAAATCAACCTTTATTTTCACCCACCGCTACAAGGGCTTACATGGACATTCGTCGTGTTTTTGTTATACTTTTTAATTAACGTTAATGTAACATGCTCGTACGGATAAACGCGGCCGTTTGTCTCCTGTGTTTTCAAAAAGTAGATCAACGCTGGTCGGCGCGACCTGTCCATGCCGATAAAAATGAAATTGGTTTCATAAAAGTCGGCTCAAATATGGTAGGCCGCCGTAGTTTATGATTATTTGGTGGTATGACGTGTTTACCTTACCGGAATCGTTCAAGTTTTTAGTCTGTTTAGACGCTAGCATTTTTCCATATAATCTCGACTACACTTACAATTAGAGGTGACAACGCAATTATCAAGATTGGAAACTGTAAAGAGCGTAAGAAACTAGAAATATGGAAGTTTAAGGACACTGTATTTCCATCTAAACGGAAGAGTTAAGGTACTAGTCCAAGAGCTAGTGACGCACGTTTCATGAAGTGTTTGATGCACCTTGAAATTTTGTGAAATAGTATCTACTGGATAGATGAGCAGGTAAACATGTGTTGGCTTGACCTACCTGGGGACACCAGGTACTGCGCATAAGGGAAAGGTGTAAAAAATATGGGCCAAAAAAAGTGTTTGATTCAGAGGCCAACAAACACTAATCGAAATTTAAGATAATTTAAAACACAAAAATAAATAAGGCAGACACTTTTGAGGGGGTTAACAGGTAAAAAAAACACCCCAAAGTTATTTTTTAAAAAATACAAAATGAAGTGTTTGATTCACAATGAAATTTTAACAGCGTCTTAGTTACATATAATAAAAAATAATTACAAAAAAGTCAGACACTTTTTCTGGGGTTTAATTATCGGCAAACATGAAAATGAATGTTGCTTATAATAGAAAGAGATAGGCAGCTCATGGTCGTAGACATGAGTGAGAGCACTGATCATCGGCATAGCTTCGGCAAGGTCTTTCTATGCGCTCTCATTGGCTGTTGGTCTCGTGTTATTGTACAGCTGTACCGGCTATACATTTTCAATTCATATTTCGGAGCCAGTTTCCTCTACTAGTTGTGTACTGCGTTGTTGTAACCACTTGTTTTAATATTCTCTTTTTCTTTTAAGTGACGATTCTACAGGAGAAGAGGACAGCGATGACGGAAAAAATTAAAAATACACTTAAATTTTTAATCAAGTATACGTATACCTAACCTATATTTTTTATAATAATAATAATGAATTAATAAAATTTCTCATCAATAATAATCATAAGATTTTTAATGATAACCTTAAGCAGTCATTTTTTTTAATCCAATAAACTATGAATTAAATTTTTTCATTATAATTGACTTTATTATTTTACGATTCTACTATCTTGAGATATTAGAAGTTTACAAATACGTTATGATCCAAATAAACATTTTTTCTTACATTTATATTTTACTCCAAAATATGAATTTAAAATGTATAGCAGGTACAGCTGTACAAGAACACGTGACCAACAGCCAATGAGAGCGCAGTGAAAGACCGTAGCTACGCCGGTGATCAGTGCGCTCACTCATGTCTACGACCACGCGCTGTCTATCTCTTTCTATTATAACCAACATTTATTTTCATGTTTGCCGATAATTAAACCTCAGAAAAAGTGTCTGACTTTTTTGTAATTATTTTTTTTATATGTAACTAAGACGCTGTTAAAATTTCAGCGTGAATCAAATACTTAATTTTGTATTTTTTATAAATAACTTTGGGGTGTTTTTTTTACCTGTTAACCCCCTCAAAAGTGTCTGCCTTATTTATTTTTGTGTTTTAAATTATCTTAAATTTCGATTAGTGTTTGTTGGTCTCTGAATCAAACACTTTTTTTGGCCCATATTTTTTTTACACCTTTCCCTTATGCGCAGTACCTGGTGTCCCCCAGGTAGGTCAAGCCAACACATGTTTACCTGCTCATCTATCCAGTAGATACTATTTCACAAAATTTCAAGGTGCATCAAACACTTCATGAAACGTGCGTCACTAGCTCTCCGACTATACGGTCTCATGCAGTCGCTAGTCGCTAGTTTTCAGCGACAAATGAGGTCACGTGGTATGATTTTGAATTTTCCGCCATTGTAAGAATCGCAGCGACAACCTAGCTGCTGGTTGTAAGAATCCGCGACAGAAATATCGAAAGGTGATATAATCGATAAATATCCAAAGTTGATATATCGATATGTACAGACCCTCTATTCGTAACCTGTTTAAATAGCAATAATAAAAGTAAACAGAAAATACCAAATCGTGCGAAATCAATTAATAAATCATAATAATTAATGAGAGAATTCTTAAAATACAAGTGAAATAAAAAACAATATAATACGAGGGTGGGCTGATACAAAACAATATAATACGAAGTCCCAGGCCTCTCAATGAAAACAACATTAAAACATTTTTTTTATTTATTTCTCAACATGATCTCCAGAAAGGCTAATACATTTGTCATATCGGTATTCTAATTGAATTAAACCATTTCTGTAGTGCGATTTATCAAGGTCCTCAAAATAGCTGTTTACCGCATCAATGACCTCCTCGTTGCTGTGAAATCTTCGGAGGGAACAGGTGGTAGTCACTGGAGTACTAGAGCTGGCGAATAGGGTGGACGTTCAAGCAATTCGAACGTTAATTCGCAAATTTTTCCCATTGCAATGACTGAACGATGGGCCGGAGCATTGTTGTTAACACTCTAAAGTTGTCTTGTTAAAAATGCTGTCGTTCAAAAACTAACCAAGCTACTAACCTGTAACTATAGATACAAGCTAGGTTGGAGTAAAACTATACGATGCTAGCGTCTAACTGGCCTTATAGAATAAAATTTCTTGTTTACTCATAAACTTACGTTTGTTAGAGCATATATTTTCATTTGTCTCTAATTCATCTTCGACCCCACCTTCCGTATGATCGTCCAGTTGAGACCGTCGAATTATGATTTTTTACATCATCTTAACAAATATTTTATTAAATACATTTTATCCGTCTCGCATTATTTTAATTGTTTTGTTACTTACCTAACACCGGATAAAAGTAGTGGTTGTTATCGATATAAATATGCCCGTACCATTCGACGCACGGATGATCCGTAATTTCGTCGACAATTACTCCACATAGTCTACAGGTATAGACCACTTTTATCTTTAAAAAGAAAAAATCACTTTACATGATTATAAATGGTTTACAAGAAAAATGACTCTTGCAAAAATTCCATCGCGTTAAAATTAAGCTGAGATATAGTAAATATTTCTTATTGCTTTTGTTTTTATAATCACTGCATCCTCTTAAATATTGTCATTAAATCGTTAGAAATATTTAGCTCATCTAAATCCATTGATTGCACTTACGTGTGTATTTATTCCATGAATAACAATGCGAGTCATTGTATTGTATGTAGTTCATAAAGAAATTTGGTTTCTTTATGATGTAGTTGTTTATATTATAAAGGTTAAGTATCGAATGTATCGATTATTTCTATATCGATGTTTCGACCCGGATTTATTTCATCGCTCCTTTCCCAGCGACAAAGTTCAACTTGTTGGAGAAGTTGAACTTTTCCAACTTTGTCGCTGCGATTCTTAAAATGGCGGAAAATTCAAAATCGTAGCACATGACCTCATTTATCTCCGAGGCCGTACCTTTAGAGTCTTTATAGTTCACGGCATGGCCAACATGAATATAAACTTCTGATTTGCATGATGTAAAAATGCTTTCGATTAATCAATGAATAAACGTCATTGGTGGAAAAAGTATGGCCGGTTCATAGTTTGAAGCAGTGGCGGTGCGTGATATTTCAGTTAGCCATATCTTGAAAACGACGCATGGGACCCACTTCACTTTTTAGGTGATGACTATACACCTCTTACCAAAAGGATTCATAGTGAAAAAAATCGTCAGCAAAGTTTGCGGAAAAATTTTCAAAAACACTGGAGCACTCCCTGGGTTCTCAGTAACGCTCTGTGGGATATTTGCAGTATATTTTTTTCATAATCTAGAAACAAATATAAGGAGACGTTTTTCGATTTGTTGCAAAATATTCTTTTTCAAAAAGTTATGGCCATTTTAATTTTAATTTTATAGGAACATTTTGTTTCCCAAAATTAAATGGCCATAACTTTTTGAAACAAAAATTTTTTGTAACAAATCGAAAAACGTCTCCTTATATTTGTTTCTAGATTATGAAAAAATATACTGCAAATATTCCACAGGCGTTACTGAGAACCGAAGTGCAGGGTCATTTTTTGAAAATTTTTCGCAAACTGCTGACGATTTTAATTAAATCAGCTTTTTTAAGAAGGTCTAGTGTGTCGCAAAAATTTCGTCGTCCATGGTCTCTACTATAGTTTTTGGCTATGCTGAAATATCACGCCCACATTGAGTGGTATATTTATTTGGTTGACCCACTTGTACAATTTGTCAGCATCAAGGGAAGAGCTATCGATTGCATTTATCATAATAAAATGCAAAAAAAGTGTTTTTGGGGGATGACATAAGGTTATACAATTTGTAAACCAGTGTAAATTTTAACAGTTGAAACTGAATATGAATACTATACAGTGGTGGCCATTTAAGAAACAATCGGCACCCAAGAGAATAATTCGTTATCATCTCCCTGTTGCCTTCACGAAATGATATCGTCAACTGTTAGCCAGAAGCAGGTGTGTGTTCTGATCCTCAGAAACAAGGGATTAAAGAGACGAAGATTACAAGGATCCAATTTACAAGACAGGAAAGTTCCACTCTTGACGTCATGGAACATTCAGAGTGGGCCACATTTGTAAAACAGCGAATAGAGTGGTGGAGTGGTGAAAAGGGTTTTAAATATTGGAAAAATATATTTTAGAGCCGCGGGAGGAAAACGAATCTTGAGGGTTTTGATGATCATCAGTATGTACCAATGTCGGCAAACCAAGAACTCCTTGGTTTAATGCTTGGTTTAACTGCTTGTTGGTAATATAAAGTTGTAGCGAGCTTTTTCTTGGTATGGTATTGAACCGATTTATTGCATAAACGTAAAAAAAATTTATGCAAGATTTATGCATATGTCGTAAACCGTGCGAATCGGGGCGGGTCGCTAGTTAAAAATAAAGCCCCCAAAGTACCAAACATAAACTGTTAATTAAGTATGATAAAAATTATAAGGTACATCTAGTTACACATTTACATTGTTTTATATGTGTAAATAGTATGTAATATTTATTTACAGATGGTCATTTTACTGACCAACCACTTTTATAATTTTGTTTTTAAACTTTGTAGTATACAATTATATTTATTTTATTCTTCTTTACTTAGAATACAACTGCACTATATAACAATTTTATGCTCATCTCAATTTTGTATTTTTTACTGCAGATTTTCATAACTTTCCGCGGTGCCTCTATTTTAATGGCCACGAAGATAATGCCTGTAATTCTATCTGCGTGGAAGCAGCGTTTTCTTTTAATCCCAGTTCAATCGCCACTGTCCCCGGTTCACTCCTATATTCAATAGCATTAATTGTTACTTATGACCGTACGTCGTACAACATGACAATGCTTTCACACCGTACTACGATGTATTCTGTATTTGGTATTGTAATATATAAATATTTATGTCAGGCAAGCGTTCCTTAAGAAAAATCAAGCTCTGTGACGATGACAAGCTATGGCAGTTTTATATAAGGTCTCAACAGTAATCTACTGAAGGCTAGAAATCTTGACGTATTACATGTATTTAAGAGCCATCAGGTCGGTTACAACCGTTTGAATGTTTTCTATGGTCCCAAAATAACGTCCCTTGAGGTGATTTTTCAATCTCAGGAAGAAAAGAGTTACAAAGACTCTAGTCAGGCGAATAAGGAGGCTGAGAAGCCACAGTGATGTTTTACTGGCTAAAAACTCTGTTCCAAAAATGGTTCCAAAAAAAACCTTTTGCAGGAACAAAAAGAACATCAGGAGAGGGAGGTGTCTTGACTTTTTTGGAATCGACTGAAAATGATCCCCATTTTATGGAACGTGTTATTACTGGTGATGAGACTTGGGTGTTTGAGTACGACTCGGAAACCAAGCGCCAAAGCATGGAATGGCACATTTCAGGCTCTCCAAGACCCAAAATCAAGAATCAGCAAGTCGAAGATCAAAAGCATTTGATTTGCTTTTTTGATAGCCAGGGAATTGTCCACATAGAGTTTATACATCCAAGCCAAACAGTAAGTCAACACTTTTACAGAAATGATTTTGAAAAAACTTCGAAAAGGGTCATGCGTGTGAGACCAAACATCAAGAACAACTGGATGTTGCGTCACGACAATGCGCCTTGTCACACAGCCATTTCAGTAAACGGGTTTTTAGCCAGTAAAAACATCTCTGTGGCTCCTCAGCCTCTTTATTCACATGACTTGAGTCCTTGTGACTTTTTTCTCTTCCCAAGATTGAAAAATAGCCTCAAGGGACGTCATTTTGGGACCATAGAAAGCATTCAAACGGCTGTAATCTACCAGCTGAAGGCTACTCCTATATATGAGTTCCAGCACTGCTATGAGGAATGAAAAAACCGTCTCCACCTCTTTGTGGCTTCCCAAGGAAGTCATTTCGAAGGAAATTATACTGAAATGTAATTCTATTCGAAAAAAATTTTTTTAAATCAGTCTCATTGCTTAATGTACACACCTCGTATTTTGTTGCATGAGTAATGTTATATTTACGAGTAATGCATCAATTAATTGATGCCAGATCATCTCTCTGTAGATTTTTTAATGTGTACTTGCTATTCATACAACGCAAGTGAGCTCATGAACTAATCATTAAATAATTGCTCGGGGGCTGGCATCAGGTAGTTAGCGTACGATTCTCGTGATTCGTTATTTATTATTACATTAGAATGCGCTATAGACTAGGATACAACGCAACTGAGTAAGTAAAAATTTTAAACGACATTTATTGGTTTAAGAGGAATGCATGTCCTTCAGTCATGCAATAATTTATCAGGGAATACAGTAACAGATATCTAAGTTCGTTTTTTGTTGAAGAATCGTACGTTGTGTGGTAAAGAACCTATTCCAAAATATACACAATTACAAGTTGTAATCCTATCAGGAGCAAAAAGAAATCAAGGCTGTACTACAAACATCATCAGAATTTAAGCAAGATGTGATGTTGCTGCCTGTACATAGTTATGTCCTGGACTTTTTACGAATATTATTTTTACTAATAGTAGTGTTTTCTTCATACACTATGTCTCAAAAGGAACTGCAAATAAGAAAATTTACAAGGCTTTTGTATTTCTTCCTTAATCCTTCAAAGTACTACAGTCAAACCACTCTTGATAGAAAAACACTTCAAAAGGAGAATGGAGTGGGCAACTGAAAATGTTGACTACAACTGGGATAATGTAGTGTTCACTGATGAGTATTCCTTTTGGACCTGGACTCTAGAAAGAACAACCGGCTAATGCACTGTCAACCATTTCTGTAGCGATCAGTTGGGGATGTGTCAATATGCGAAGATTTGGAATATTATATGTATTTACAGGAAATCTGAATGCTTCAAGAATGAAACGATTGTACCAGAAAGGTCTTTTGACATCAACAAAGAAGTGGTTTGGTAGAAACAATGATGATTGGATCCTACAAGAATATAATGATCCCAAACATGGTAGCAAAATTTGCGTGCAGTGGAAATCTGAACGTAGCATCAACAGATTGGCTAATGATTGGCTAATCTGTGGCGTTTATAGTTACCAGATGCCAACCCAATGTGTAGGCCTTATTGAAGCAACAGCTTCGTAGAACACTTGTATTATTTCTGACTCAAGCTATCACGACAAGTACGTAATATGATAATGATAATAATAATATAATATAGTAGTAATAATAAATCGCGACACTAATACAGTTCTTGTCCAAAAAAACTTAATGTTTTAGGTGCCACAGGTTGGACAATGTCGGCGACACGTTTTTATGTGACAGACAGTAAGTTGCGACGAGAAATGAAATAACCTGAATATATAGATTACCATACAGAAATACGATATAGATTATAATACGATATGTTTAATTCAAGAAAACCTTTTCTTTGCGATGTGAACTTTTAAAATGCAAAATCAGACTCTATCTGATATAGTAACTGGTTTCTTCCACAAATAATCGTCATCAACCGTAACATTCCAAATGTTTTCTTCGGTTATAGGCAAACTAAGTGGACATTTTAAAAATAGATATAAAGTAACCACTTCGTAACATTTAAGCAAAGGATCATAAGTAGCGAGTGTATCCGTACCATTCACATTTTCCACGCACATTCAGTATAAATTACATCTTCTTCTACCGTTCTAACTCCGACTTAATTTAATTAATTTCAGTGACATTCAGTGTAAGTCTGATTAATATCATTCTCGTGACCTAATTCTAAAAGTTAATATATTCGCAAATTGCTCCCTACTTTACATAAATTCCACAAGCCACATAATGCGTGCAGTTGCCTGCGGGGAGCATGAAAAAACGTTATAATCTCATCAGTTCATTACTTCACTTATACACATACACGTATGTCTCACAATGGAACTGCAAATTACGCTTACAACATTAACGAGATTATACAATTGTATATGTTGAACTTTGGATATGTTCAGTTCAGCATATTTCTAAATATAAAAAAATGTCAGTAATTTCAAACTATGATTTTTTTAAACCACCATCGCCATATTGGATCCGCCATCATGAATTTAGAAAATATGACACCGGATTCGTGAACAGAGACCCCAAAAACCCTTGCACGCCATATTTCATCAAAATCGGATGAATAGAAATAGGTTAAATTTTCTTATTAATTCAGCAAATCAATTATTCAAATTCATTCATATTTAGAAGACCCAAACGCTTAAAAAAATCGCAGATGGTCAAATAAATACTCATTTTGAAGGGAAAAGGTGGTATTAGATGATTCAGTTAGCGAAGTGAGCTGAAAAAAAACCAAAAAAAAAACTTTATTTTTTCATCTTATCTGAAACATCTAAAAATTCTGACGTGATGGATGCATTGTGAATCAGATTCTACGTAAATATGTTTTTCAGAATCATCTTCTATTTTCTAAACAACTATACCTTGCAGATCTGTAATTATTTGCATTGTACTCTATAATTACTTGTTACTTTATTATTTTTTTACATGATTGTAGTCAATTTAAACGTAAAACGCGTTGCATGTACTTAATAAAATATAAATTAATTGATGTAATTAATAGTAGTAAATGATCTGTTTCTCCGTTTTAGATTACTTTTTTTCCTTTCTCGCGAGTATAATATTTGCAGTTATGAAATTTGATTGCGAAAACTAAATTTAGATTAGATTTCGATAGGTGCTTCGATTCTAATCGAACGTTATTTGATATCCAATTTTGCTGGCAGAGATAATATCTTTCAAGAACATTCATAATGCATATTTATAATTAACCGAACGTATAAGGTGGTCCATTATTAAATTTCTCGTCCATCTGGTGAGATAAAATGATATCGATAGTGGTAAATTTTATTCTTAATACAATTTAGAACAAAGTTCCCTGCTTCGTAATGCGGAAGGAAAATCGTTACTAGAGTCCCGTAAGTGTCCTATAACGCAGGATCGAACTCGTAATCCGTCATATCATTAACGGAAGGACATATGAGAGATCAAAAGACAGAAGTAAAAATGTCTTAATAAAGTATACATACTTATCGCTTGTTTCATTCAGAAATTCCGACTGTCTTCATTGCTTGAGCGTATGTTGCCACAACCAGTAGTCTTCCTGCATTTCTTCTCGTTAAACATGAGCGATTTGGCCTGTACATGTGGTTGTAGAAGGAAAATGGTTGTTCCACATCTACTGAAGTTAAAGGTGCAAATTCAAAATAATTCACGTGATCCGAGGACGACACACAACACACATTAATTTCACGAATTTCGCACAGTTGTTTGTGTCATTAACAGCTGTTTGTTGTTACTCACAGTACATAATTATTTTTTACATCTACAGAGGACAATGCACGTGTTACAGATAATATAATAATAATAATAATACTCACCCTATAATTACTCCGAAGAGTAACCCCTTAGTCCTCTCAAGGACCTGTGCGGGAAGGAGTGGCTATTATTATTATTTGCCATGGCGCACTGGGAGCGACTTAAGATTATTTCGGTAACGCATTTGCTTTACAGTTCTGAGGAAACCCAGAAAACTCAGAACATTACGAAATCTAGGGCATGTGCGGTTGGATTGGCATATATGCATCCACACCTATACACTAGTGTATTGGTGGTTGCATAACAAGCCCTGACGGAGAAAGCGAGACAATTAAGAATCGCTACCCCGGCCGGGACTTGAACAACGCGCACAGAGGTATCGCGACTGGAAAGACGGTGCTTTAACCCACTCGGCTACCCGTGATATTTCTATACTTTTAGGCGTTGTTTGCAAATCTCGTTTATTAGTTATCAACCTTGGGGGATACATATCTGAACTATCTAAAATTCGTATCAGAACATTAACGACCTTATTACCTCAAAAATTTCCCATGACACGTTGATATCTCTTCTGTAACTATATTTTACGCAATGTATGGCTACTAGACAATGAAAAATCGGATACATTCGGCAAAATAACGTCTAAAGTAAATATTGTCGACCACGTTCCACGAAAGGCTACACGCGCAAAAAATTATGCACAAATCAAACCAAAATTTCTCTTTTCTAACAGTACCAGTAATATTTTGTTGATGGATATTCGAATCTAAATGTCTTTCACACTGCCATCGTCTATGAAATATATATCGACGATTTAAAGGAATACATAAAATATGTGATCCGTGTACTGTAAAATCATCGTAATTTGCAATCATCTATTTCATTCTATTCACAAATGGTAACGAATGTGCCATTATTGCAAAAATCCACATAAAATCAGATAATATGTAAATACACTACACGAACCCTAAATGAAATACGTACACGGAGTAAAATACGTACGTACAAACGTTTATTAGTTAACAATTCACGACGCATAAAAGCATTTCAAAGTCGGCGTTCGTCCGCTCGCATCGAGCTAACTTAATTATCAGAGAGTTGTATAGAGTCGACCCTGCGCTGTAGGGACGACACGTTCCGGACCCTAATCGTTACAATAACAAAAGAATAACGCTCATTTATTTTGACATTTTACACCCAGCCGTGGTCATGAATTCGTTCGCTTCAGTGAAGTTGAGACGTTGAGAAGTCCATCCGCCCACAATTCATCCCTGCCAGTTACATAAACATTAGCCTCCGGGAATGTTTATGTTATTTAACTTTTACATCCGGTTATTTTATCTGTAAGCATAGCCTGAATAATTTAGAGAAATAAAAACGAGTGTTGCATGCGCTATCCAAAACGTTGTGTAATTCTTGTTACAGGCTATCAGGCAGCAATTAATTAATATGTTTTAGTAATAATCAAAACACTTCTGGTTATATTCCTTTCGCGATACACACTAATATATATTAGTAGTATTGGATTACAGATATTTTATAACTGCTTATTGAATGCGTAATATGATAATAAACCAGCGTCAAAAATTTAATGAGTATTTGGACAACTACCGTCAACTCATACTTCCATTTTGAGGTTTATTAACTGTGATTACTTTATTATGCATCGTATATCAATGAAATTTTTACCCAACATATCTACTTTCATTATCAAATGGCAAAAATCACTTAAGAGGAGAGGGAATTTTTAGTGGCACATTTTTATACCACATGAGGGTACAAAATTCCACCTTGAAAATATAAGATAATCGACCAATGGCAACGTTTTAATGGTTTTCTTGATATTCGGCAGTTGATCAGGAATATTCAAAACTTATTTTTTAGAAACATTACAAACAAAACAAACTTTTTTTTACAAAAAGATAGAGAAAAAACATTTCCTCTAAAACCTTTACATTTACAAAACCATTAACATTTTAACGAAGGTATTTAAAAAAACCAAAAGTAAAAATATCACAACGGTAGAACTCAAAGACTCAATACGTTAGATAACTATATAGAACATAACATTTTCTTTTAAACCTTCATAAACTTGCAAAAAATTTTCAAAGTTGGCTAAAAATTATTAGCAAAAAACAAAGACCAAAAAAACAAAAGACAAGAAAACCTTTAATTTCAATCATGAACTGGGAAAATTGGTGCACAAAGTTTAATTTGCGACTTGCCAAAAACAGGACTAAGTGCACCCGATTTCCCATTTGCATCGTTGTGCAGAAAATAACCACTTGAGAACCCTAATGTAATTTTTACTGAAAAAGGGTAGAAAAAAGGCTAATTACAACTGTTATAATAACTCCTGGACAATCATACTGGTAAACGGGAACTGACATCGCTGGATGGGGGCTGCGCTCTGTGTATTTTCAACTCATATTACCCCAGAAGCCACAGAATGCAAACGTAAAAAGGGACACTTAGTTGTATGGGGTGGAAAGTGTATAGACGGTACATGAAAATGAGGTTAAGAACTTAGTATTGGAAAAAATATAGCTTCAATACTGTGGTAAATAGTTTACAATTTTACAAATAAAATGTACCTATATAAGTAGGTACTAGCGAGGACAACTCTCCCCCGGGTTTTTCCCCTAGGAGGCTTTTTCCCAAAATTTCGGGGTGTGAAAATTAAAAAAAAATTGTGCAAAAAAAAGCCCAAATGATAGGGTTCATACTTGTAAAATATATTCGTATGTAACCATATCATATTTTTAGTGCACAGTAAAGAGAGAAGACTGCTCTTTCAGATATTGAGAGGAAACCTACGGGTTTTCATTAAAAAAAAAAATAAGTTGGTCACCATAACAACCAAACGCGAAAAGACGCAAGTATATTTGGATGTCGACAGAAACATGGCAAAGGGATGAAAAACTTTTATCCAAGACATTTTTTCATATACAATTTGGGTTATTAAAAAGTTACAGGCATTAATCGCGGCTTTTTTTGCCACGCTGTAGGTTCTCGTTGTTAGGTTAGTTGTCTGATCTACCATTTGTATTACTGTAAAGTAACATAAGCTTGTACTCCTATTTGGTAACACAGAGCTATACCCAAGCATAGAAGTAAGCTTAATCTTTATAGTACTGCGCGATATTTGTGCAGATTTAAGCAAATCATTAAAAAATATATATACAGTAGGTATGTGTAAAGCCGACATCGGCCGGCTATGAAAAAGGACAAAGTCTACACTTCTCGTTCTAACGTGGTGAGAGGGCCGGTCTTATTCCCTCACTACCTTTGCGGTTGCTTCTTATCTGTTGTCTCACTTCCGTTTGTTCTTTTTCATAATTGGCTGATGTCGGTTTTACACAGACTGTATATCTTGGTGTGATCCTGTTCCCTGGTTACTATTAACTTTTGGACTAAGGTAACGCTGATGGTTAAATCGCAACATTTTAATCCAAACTATCTGCAGTTTTACTATGTCCAATTATTAATGGGACACCCTGTATTGTTTTCTTCATAGATACTTGACACCGAAGGAAATATAATTAGTATCTTATGAATAATTTGCGGCACAAAAATGTAACACTTCACATTATTTATGCCTACGTAGAGAATTGTGACATTTTGTATGAATATAAGATTCTGAGAATTTAAAAACGTTAATATTTAAAAAAAAATAAAAGTGTAATAAGTTAAGAAAAATAGGGGTTACTACATCAATACCTCTTTTTTCCTGCGTCGAACCTACTTATATCGAAAATATGGGATTAAATCCATAATGTTCTTTGAATTATATGAAAATGCACTTTGTTTTAGTACATAAGAATATATCGGACAAATTAAAAAAAATGTAACCTGCAAATATGTCATTTTGTAGTATTGGTTGATTCATTAGTATTGAGCCATTCCCTCGAAGACCTAGAGTGAAAATGCGCGAAACAGCGTATGGCGAAAAACACCCCTAGTTTAACAACATGCAAAAGATGGTTCGCACGTTTTCGATCTGACGACTACAGTATCGACGATAAGCCACGATCTGGTGGGACACCTCAACTGGATATCGAACGCTTGCGCACGATTGTCGAAGAAAACCCACGTGGAACCACATGAAAGATGGCACGAGAGCTCGGCTGTAGCCAGGCCACGGTAGTATGTGGACTCGAAACACTGCGCAAAGTCCTAAAGTTGGGCAAGTGGATACCGATCGTCAATGGAAGCCGATCGCCCGCATCGAAGTAATATTTGCGCACAACTTCTCTCCCGCAGTCGTCGTTTTGACTGATTGAACAATCTTATCACCAGGGATGAAAAGTGGGTGCTTTATGTAGATGACAGCCTTAAGCCGTAGCAACTTGTTGCTTTTTTTATCATTGTCCGTCCTCAAAGTGTGAAACTAAGGTGCATTTTTTTGGCAGTTTTCTAGGGCAAAGCAAAGCGTATTAGAATTAAAGTTAACAATCACGCATTGCATCAGAACGCTTTCATGATTCCATACTGTTTAACCGCAAACATCAATAAACGTATCCCATTCATGGTGTGGAAATATATCAACGAGATAAGAGGGTATAATAACAAATTATTGGCGTTTACGTTAAATATAGTTATTTTCATGGCAATATCGCATGGAATTCGCAATGGTGTAAGAGTTCAAATATGCCAGTTCATTCATTACACAATATCGCAACCAGCCGTAAGTATAGAACAATTTTGCAGGGTTAAGATATGTGAAAAGACCACGGGAGTGCTTGTAATAATACGATCCTATAAATAACAGAAATTAGACGTCGACTTTTGCTTATTGCATATGCATATTACACACGCCCTCGCTCTGTTCACACTCTTTTTTTTATTGCACATCGTGTCACTTTGCCGTACCATATGCGGTATTTAAACGTTTCCGGGTATACTACAATAATACTTTAATAATATACAATGAGAGCCAAAATGCTTTGTTCAGTTTTAAGAAGCCATAAAAAATGAAACAATTTTTAGTCGCAAAAAATAATACTAATTGAAAGAGGAGGTTTTGGAGTGATTTTGATATTGGTCAAAATGGAATTTTGGAATAAATACATTTTCGTTACTGGGCTACAGAAAACTCAAATTTTTCTTTGTTACTTTCACCAAAATTGACTGTTTGGTGTGCTGTATCATCATCAAGGATCATCGGTCCGTATTTCTTTGAGAAAAATGATAAAATAGTAATAGCCAATTCTGAGCGGTATTCTTGTATGCTCCAGATATTTTTCATACCGCAACTATACGAAGAAGAAAGAAACTACATTTTCCATCAAGATGGTGTCACCTGTCACACTGCAAGACAATGTATGGACATTTTACGGTAAACATTTCTGCACAGACTCAGTTTTTGAAATAGTGATCAGCATTGGGAGGTCTTCTGACATTGCTGTCCCCGACTTTTTCCTTTGGGATTATTTAAAGAAAAAAAGTGTTCGTCAGCAAACCTAGAGATCTACAGACAATTAAAAGAAACGTTCGAGAAGAAATTTAAGCTATTCCCCAGAATATGCTTGAACGGGCTATGGCTGATTTCGTCCGTCGTTTAGAAGAGTCCATGGTTATAGTCTCGTCAATGAATACATAAAACAGACAATCTTCGGAAGTCCTCAAGAACAGCTCCGATTTTGATGATTTTCTTTTAAAACTTTGTTTTTTTATATTATTTAAAATCAGAAACCTTTTGGGGCGGGGACAGAACCGAAGAATTAGTTTATTGACGCGACTATTAAGGAAGGTGAGCATTCAACACAGAGTATTTAAGTAAAACTCCCACATTTACTCTTTACTATGTGTTACATGCTTATGTTGAATGTTAAATAGTAAATGAGTTACCGTCTATTAACAATCAACTCTGTTGGCTCTCATTGTATAATCGAAATATCATGTGTTCATAAAAAAACGAAGACAGAGACGACGATGGCCACGATAATAAAAACATAGTGCGGAACCTAATTGTTACTTTATTGCGTATTGTTGACCTATGAAATAATTCATACCTATATAACGAGTCATTAAAAAAAACGTCATCAAAGTTGGCTGATCAAAAAAAAAAAAGTACTACTACTTTTAATCTTAAATTATAACCTAAAACTTCTCTAATCTAAGGTTTAAATCCTCATTGAATTGTCAAGGCAGTCACATTTTGTGATGGGTACTTTTATGGGGTATATAAAAAACAGAAATAAAAAACCTCATCTCAAAAGAAATTATATTTTCGAAAAAATAAGACACTATTTAAAGAAAATAACCACCGCCCATATTTATACACATTTGAGATCGTATTTTGATTTGAGTCAATAGCGTGCTGCAGCATCCACGGTGTTCCACTGATTTTTTTCTAATTTTATTGACAATTTTTTAGATACGGCCAGAGAAAAAAATCACAGGCGGTCAAATCGCAAGATCCAACGAGAAATATGGTCTGCGTGTTGAAACTAATTATACGATCTTCGAAAAATTCGCCTATATAATTAATTGCTTTCCTAATAGTATGTGGACAAGCTCCATCTTGTTGAATATAACCTTCTTGCAGTTTGTCATTCAGTCTCCATCTTGTCGTCATGCAACATTTGTACAAAAGGTGTTAAGATTTCTAAGCGATACCTGTCCGCATTCAGCGTATCCGTTAAATTTATTTATATTATATAAATTTATTAATTTTTAAAGCTTAATCTTTATTGTACTGTGTGATATTTGTGCAGATTTAAGCAAATCATTAAACAATGTATACAGTAGGTATGTGTAAGGCCGACATCGGCCGGCTATGAAAAAGGACAAAGTCTACACTTCTCGTTCTAACGTGGTGAGAGGGCCGGTCTTATTCCCTCACTACCTTTGCGGTTGCTTCCTATCTGTCGTCTCACTTCTGTTTGTTCTTTTTCATAACTGGCTGATGTCGGTTTTACACAGACTGTATATCTTGGTGTGATCCTGTTTTCTGGTTACTATTAACTTTTGGACTAAGGTAACGCTGATGGTTAAATCGCAACATTTTAATCCAAACTATCTGCAGTTTTACTATGTCCAATTATTAATGGGAAAGCTCCATCTTGTTGAATATAACCTTCTTGCAGTTTGTCATTCAGTCTCCATTTTGTCGTCATGCAACATTTGTACAAAAGGTGTTAAGATTTCTAAGCGATACCTCTCCGCATTCAGTGTATCCATTAAAAAAAGTAGGGTCAACAACTGCTCAGAGCGGCCCACACTAAAATTGTTCGTGAGTTTAGTGAAGTTTCCATATAAAAGTGAGGATTGGCTCATATTCTGAGAATTAACGTAGCCCAAAAGGTGGAACCAAACCAATCATTAAAAAAAAAAAAACTTTTTCGAACACAGCATCATTATTGTTAAAATGGTTAATAAGCCATTGGCAGAACTGTAGCCTTAGAAGTTCGTCCGCTTTGAGAATTTCCTGTGTGGATTGCAGACGATATGGATGGAGCTCCAAATAATCTTTCTAAATTCGTTGACACGTTGTATAGGGCAAATTCACTTGTTGGCTCAGATGTACTCATCTGATGTACTTGGATTGCCCGTTACCACTTGCCTAACCACTTCAACGTTTTATGCTGTCCTTACTTTGGACCTGCCACTCCCTTGTTTGCAATTAACGCTTTCAGATTGCCGGAACAAATGTAGAACACGTTTTACTGACTGGATAGAATGAACAAGACTGGATAGAACGAAACAAGAAACGACATGCTTTTAAATGGTCATAACTCGTTTGACACCGTTTTTCTACTTTTTATTTTAACAAATTTTTGAAATTTCAATCTTCGAAAGCACAAGCAACAGGTACTTAGACTGTTAGACTTCAGTAATGGGTTTATAAACGTCCGACTGTTCCAGTACAAATTAATTTCCGGTATCGCCGTATTAAAGTGAGGTAATAAATACTATTAACCGGAAATTTCTGTTTAATTCCCCAAACGGTTCGGATATCCGATTATAAAACGAAATAATGCGACATTCCCATACCGAGCGTGGTTCACGCACGGCCGACCTCGATTCTAAAGAGGGTGAAAATAATTATCATATTTCATAAGTTCTATTCACACAAAAGGGCAATCCACACATGATTAACTTGTAGGAAATTACAAATTAAAAAGTTCCGATACCCATTGTTTTAGTTGGCTGAAAATTAATAATTGCCTGTAACCCCTGTAGATATTTTTATAACTGTACTCGGAAGACCGTTTAAGGGGACTTCTACTTCATACATTTGAAAAAATCGATTTTTTTTCATTTTTTGTGTCAGGAGAAGATATAAAGTAGTAGATATAAGATAGTAGTAAATATAAGCCCCTTTGAATAATTCAAATTTTAAACTTTAAACGCATTTTTCTCAGAATCACTTTTTTTAAAAATGGCTGACATTCTAGCGGCCACTGTAATTAAGCTATCGACTTGAAATTTTGCACGAATGCGTAAAAAACATTTCTCCAGGGTCTGACGAGCCGGTTTTTCGATAAAAACATTTAAAAAATTGCTCAATTAATTTTTTTTTAAAAAAAAAAATTGCAAAAAACACAATTTTTTTTAAATTTACCGCCATTTTTGTAATTTTGCAGTAATCGAAAAAATATCTCGTTGTTCCCTGACCAAAATACAACTGAAAGAAAATATTTTGTATTTCTGTTTCAAATCAACACAGAGGGTGCCAGAATGTCAGCCGTTTAGACGGAAATTTTCGCGGCCTTCAATTTGCGATGTTCTGGCGGTCGCCATTTTGGATTGTTTTGATTTAAAAAAAATATTTTTTTCATGTAAAAATTATTGAATTACAATTCACCAAAAAACGCATTTGTTAATGTTAATTACTTCCCCTCTAAAAATAAATAAAGAAGCTGTAGTCCCTTTATTAATAAAACATCACGTACAAATTTTAATTTTTTCAGACAAAACCCCCTAGCAGCCGGAAATTCTTCCACCTCATACAGTCTGAACATATACTGGAATAGCCTTCAGCTCTTCGGTTATAGCCGTTTGAATGTTTTCTGTGGTCTCCCAAAATGACGTCCCTTGAGGTGATTTTTCAATCTCGGAAAGAGAAAGAAGTCACAAGAACGTAAGTCAGGCGAATAAAGAGCATGAGAAGCCACAGGAATGTTTTTAGTGGAAAACTCGTTTACTAAATGGCTGTGTGACAAGACATTGTCGTGATGCAACATTCAGTTGCCCAGATGTTTGGTCTCACACGCATAAACCTTTTGGCCCGGAGGCACAAACTCTTTGTGGACAATGCCTTGGCTATCAAAAAAAGCAAATCAGCATGCATTTGATCTTCGACTTGCTATTATTGCTTTTTTAGGTCTTGGAAAGCTTGAAGTGTGTCATTCCATGCTTTCGCGTTTGGTTTCTGGGTCGTACTCAAACACCCAAGTCTCATCACCAGTAATGACATGTTCCATAAAATGGGGATCTTTTTCAATCGATTCCAAAAGTCAGGACACTTTTCTCCATGATGTCCTTTTGTTCCTGCGAAAGGGTGTTTGGAATTTTGTTGCAAGGATTTCCTTCACCCTGTGAAACTGTACAATCAGGAGTACTCAAGACTTAAAATGATTTATATAAGTAACTATACAAAAAAAAGTTTTGCATAGATTCAAACATGGATTTAACTTTTCGCAATAGAAATAATTTACTAGCCAACTGAGCTGTATAAATATCTCAGTAAAATGAGTTTTAATTATAAAATAATGCCATTAAATTAAAGTTTATGCACCGTGGGAAAATTACACATACTTTTATTCGTTTCAGTAATACCTGATATGACCTTGTTTTCCAGTTATTTAAAAAATATAGAACAGCATTTCAGTGTAATGATGTAACAACGAAGAAAATATCACACAATGATAAACAGTATTCTGCATAATTTAAGTGGTTACAAGTTGGTAATTTTATATGTTAATGGGAAAACGTATGATCGGAAAGGAAGCAATAACGTTAGGCATCACTTTTTACTAAGCACTGTCGCGCCAGTTTACTGTAAAATTAATAATCAGTCATTGTGCTGTTCATTATACTAATTGTATATTCAATAGTTGTCTTTGTTACTGTCTTGAGCTTTGCCTATTCTTGAATGATGGTCTAATACGAGTTTTTAAACAATTTAACTACTCATATATTCATAATATATCTACATATTATCATTCGTAACTTAGAGCCCGGCGCAATGGTCGTCAACACAGGATCGGCCTCATAATAAACATTTAACAAGTAATAAAAGCAGCTAAACTGTTACTAATGGGAAAAATTAAAGGGTCAAAACAATTTTCTGAATGTGTGTGTGTGTGTGCGTGTGTGTGTGTGGATGTGGGTGTTGGGTCGTGGGTGTGGGTGCATGGTTGTGGGTGTGGTCAACTGTAAAGGGCTGTGTTGGTGTTTGTGTGGGTGTGGGTGTGGGTGTGTTGTGGAAAACCTCTCGGGTTGCCTGTGGGTGTGGGTTCGTGTAAGGGTAAAAAAACTGCCCGTGGGTTTGGGTGTGCTGTGTGGTTGCTGAGGTGTCGTCGGTGTCGGGTGCTTTTTGGTTTAGAGTGTCGGTGTCTCAGAATGGGGTGTCGAGTTTAAAAAAAGCAAATCGGAGCTGAATAAACAAGCTATCCGGTCATGGCTAAGTTGGAAAATGTGTTTGAAGCTGGTGTCTGGAAAAAAAGCAACAAGAAAAATGTTCACATTCCTAAGATCGTAAACATAACTTTGCATGGTTTTTGGGGATATAATAAGTAAAAGGCTCCGCAATATTAGTCATTTCATGAAGATTTGAATTTCAGCCGTTGATGTACTGAAAACCCTCAATTTTTTTACCCGTTTTTTTCCTAGTTTTTTCAAATTCATGTCAAGGACTTGAGCACCTCCTTTCTTCTTCGTGGACATGTCGGTTCAAGGTCCAGCAGTACATCATTGTACATGGGTGTTTTTTTATTACATAGTTTAATCAGAACTGCCCTTAGATTTTCTGTGCTACCGTTCGTTGCTGAGATATCGTCGATCAAAGACAATAAGGGTCACTTTTTGATTTAAAGTTCGATAAATCTCAGCAACAAATGGTCGTATCGAGATTTTAAAAAAAGACAAAGTTGAAGCTTTTTGAATAAACTTATTATCATTATATTGGTCCATAACTTATTGCTTAGTTAGAAACATTTTTTTCAAGCTATCGTTTTGGACAAATAGTATACCACAAAATTTTTGTATTTTAGCATTCTGATATTTTTTTATATTGATTCTGACAGGATTATAGCTTGTGATATTCTGCGTCTAATAAGCCGAAGTTGAAGGCGGTATGTCGATTGTGTGAAAAGATATCGCTAAAAAAGTAAAATTTCAATGTTTTCAAAGAAACGTCAATAACTTCGAAAATAGTAAATCCCTTTCGAAGTTGTTGGACTCGTATTAAAGAGAAATCTTCAGTGTATATATTTGACTAACTGAATCATTTTGAAAAAAAATTTCCTAGACATGAATAAAATCTAAAGTTGACCCAAAAATATCACGAAAATTCAAAAAAGCCCTGTACGCCAGACATTACTCCAACAAAAAATTAGGATTAATATCCCTCTAGATCTCTCTGTGTTTTATTAAAATTACATGAACAGTGATTTTTACGGAAACGATACTAAGGATGGTAGAATTTTGAATTTTCGTCAATACTGTAATACAAAAAATATCAGAATTTAAGCAAACTTCAAAAAGTGGGTGTATGATAACTTCCGTTGCTTACTGTATTACGTATATCTTAAAAATATTTTATTTAGACATGCCGAGAAGGCAATTAAAAAACTAAAGTGAAATTAATTAGAAAAAATATTTTTTAAGTCTTGAAAGCCATTATTATCTAGTATTATTTAATTAACCTATTAAAATACTTTTTCGTTCGATGGAGGTATTTAATTTATCTAGACTTTACAGAGGATTACAGCAGGATTCCTAATAAGGTGTGATTTATATTTTTAACCGTACATAAAACTCCATATTTAATTGATGTTCCCTAAGCCAACGTTATTTATTGTATACTTTACACACATCGTTGATCGTATTTTATACTTATTGGCACCTATAAGAGTGTAGGTAATTTGATATCGTTTTATATTAACAATTATGCCGTTAAATAAGTACTAAAGATTGTCTGATAAATTGCATTAGTACGTTAGGTACTTCCTGGTGACAACTGATATGCTTACCTACCTTTAAATTTTGTTATACTTACAGGTAAATGTATTTTCTACAACAGTTTATAAAACGTAACGTGTATATAAGCGGGTCTAGCTTATGAAATGAAATCTGCCAATATGTGGTGATAACTGATATTAAATTAATGTAAAATAAAGTATTTTATGTATTTTTGCATATCATAAAAATTGTATATGTGTGTACCTAATTGTAAAAGTGTGTCAAACCTTGATGGTGGATAGTATAATGGTTAGACCAACGGTTCGGTCAACTAAATAGAACTGTAGGATTTGGGGTTTCGAAAATCCACACGTAGTCATAGAGAAGCCAATGCATACTGCAAGAGTGACTGTTAGGTGTGGGTTTTGGAGTGGTGGCATCATTGGTCCGTACTTCTTTCAAAATGAACATGATATCAGCGTTACAGTAAATTGAATGCGTTACAGAGACATATTAACTGATTTTTTGTGGCCGCGATCGGACGATTTGGGTTTGGACGAGCTTTGGTTCCAGCAGGATGGAGCAATGTGTTACACAAGCCGTGAAACAATCGATCTTTTGCACACTAAATTCGGTAACCGTGTTATCAGCCGTTTTGGAGACATTAATTGGCCATCGCGCAGCTGCGATTTAACGCCGTTGGACTATTTTTTATGGGGACATGTTAAGGACCATTGTTACTCCAACGATCCACAAACAATTGACGCACTGAAGGAAAACATCGTTCGAGTTCGAGAAGAAACAATCATTTAAAAATATTCAACGATGTAGTTTTAACAGCAATTTTATAAAGAAACCATCTGATGGCCCGCCCTATATTATTAATGTAATGCAATACCGACGCCGACGAATAAACACCTCGAACACGTTAACAATAATACAAGAGTCTACCAGACAGTCCGGCAAAATGACTAAAATCAATGACCCGTTCGCCGCGCGCCGCGATTTGCGCCACGATCGGCCAACCCTAATAATGACCCAAACTATGCAGACAAGTCTTTTTTAATACAGATCAAAGATTTAAAAAATAAAAGGGTGTATACTCGTAGGTATAGAGAGCGATCAAAGTACAGCACAAATCAATAAAACAGAAACAAGCAGAAACATCAGAAACAGATCAAATTTTAATTACAAAAATGCATATTTTGAATGCGTATCACCTTTTCATAGTCAACTGTTTTCGAGAGATGACGTCATCATCATTTTTTTAAATGGTCATACCCTTTATTTGGCGTTGAACTTCGAAATAAAAATTAGGAGACAAATTTTATCATTTTTTTATTTACAATTTTTGTAATTAAAAGAATTATGATCAGTTTCTTATGGAAAATGGGCCCAAACACCCACACCGAAAGGGGGGGGGGGTTTGGGGGGGGGGAAAAAATGCGTGGGGTATATTTTTTTTGTTTCTTCCCTCTTTCTTTTTTTTTTCCAGTCGATGAGAGACATATCAAATGTTTGGGAAGCAAATTTAAAATTTCTTGGTACTTTCTGTTGATCCGGCAAAGTCCCAAGATGAACAAGCGGCGGATGTCATGACTGTCGTGTAGTATCTAGGGTATAGGCAACACCTAGAAGACGTGCGAACACCTGCCGAATCTGCCGAAGACATAGTCTTGGTATTAGAAAGTTCTGACGAAGAATAAGAAGCTGAAGCTGATAACGCCCTTTATTTCCCAGACACCCAATAGACCCAAGTGAATCCTTTCATTTTAGACTCAGATAGTGTCCCCCTAATCACTGATATACCGTGCGTGTAAAGCCGACATCGGCCAGTTATAAGAAAGGTCAAACAGACAGTGAGACGACAGATAAGCAGCAACCGCACACGCATCGAAGCTAAGGAGGGAGCAAGACCGGCCCTCTCACCACATGTGCTTGTTAGAACGAGAAGTATAGCATTTGTCCTTTTTCACAACCGGCCGATGTCGGCTTCACACAAACTGTATAAATCATTATGTCTCCGTTGTGACCCAAACTGGGCATAATACTTTTTCCTGTTTGTCGTTTTCCTGTCGTGTTTTTTTTTTGCAATTTTTTTTTCCAGAATTCGTTTTTCCGCTCTCTGTATATGTACACTACATAAAGGTTAGAATCAAGAATTATTGTCTAGAGGTTAAAAAGTATACTAAAGCAAACAGTTACATAGTCGTATTGTAGATATTTTTGTTGAACTGCAAAGAAAATATTATCCGATGGTTTACAAGTTGCGCAAAACCTAATCTAATCTTAAAATTGTTTATTTAAAATATCAATAGAGTTATGGTCTTAATATTATTCTAAGAAAAATGTATCTTCACAAAGGGGGTTTATTGAAATGTCAATATTCGCTGTTGCTCCACAAAAACCGATATACTTCACATTTGCGAAGTCATAAATTAGGAAATGCGGAACAGTGATGCTTGCAACTAATCGTATTATCATTCTATAGTTTTTCATCTAATAATATATCCAGGCATTGTAGTAGTCATATTTTTCCAAAGGTCAATTTAATAATGCTATTAATAAGAGAATTTTGTTATAATTTATTTATTATTGTTACATATATTATGCTTGTAATTTTCACCTGAAGCAACAGTAGGATGGATACCCTATTCAACCCATAAAAAAAGAAATTTCTGTTTTGAAGAGACATGAGAACTGTTCATTAAGTGATTATACTAATGCTGTTGGATAGAAATAATGATATAGATACATTTTATGTCATATCATCATACATAAAATCATTTAGGTACACACTAAGATTTCGTTCATTTGTATATACGAGGTGTGTAAATTAAGTAAAGAGACTGTTTTTTTAATGTTTTTATTCGAATAGAATTACTCAGTATTGTATCCATCATATTGGTCCCAATATGATGTCCCTTGAGGTGATTTTTCAATCTTGGGAAGAGAAAAAAGTCGCAAGGACTCAAGCCAGGCGAATAAGGAGTCTGATGAGCTACATGAATGTATTACTGGCTAAAAACTTGTTTACTGAAATGGCTGTTTGGTCTCACACGCATGACCCTTTTTCGAAGTTTTTCAAGAACCTCTCTGCAAAAGTGTTGATTTACTATTTGGCCTGGAGGCGCAAACTCTTTGTGGACAATTCCCTGGCTATCAAAAAAGCAAAGCAGAATGCATTTGATCTTTGACTTGCTCATTCTTACTTTTTTGGGACTTCGAGAGCTTGAAGTGTGCCATTCCATGCTTTGGCGCTTGGTTTCCGGGTCGTACTTAAACACCCAAGTCTCATTACCCGTAATGACACGTTTCATAAAATGGAGATCATTTTCAAACAATTTCAAAAAGTCAAGACACCTTTCTCTCCTGACGTCCTTTTGTTACTGCGAAAGGTTTTTTGGAACCATTTTTGCGCAGATTTTTCTCATCCCCAATTCGTTAGTCAAAATCTGATGAACAGTGGTGTCATTCAAATTTTACTCTTCCCCGATCATTCTTGTCGTCAACCGATGATCTGAACGCACAAGATCCCGTGTTCTAACGACATTTTCATCGGTTCTTGAAGATGAAGGCCTTCCGCTACGTGGTTCATCTTCAACCGACTCTTTTCCTTCTGAAAATGCCTTAAACCACCGAATAAACTGGGCTCTTGAAAAAACGCTGTCTCCGTAATCGTGTTGAAGTTTTGCAAAAGTATCCGTTGCGCTGTGTCCAAGTCTAAAGCAAAACCTGATAGCACACCGTTGCTCAAAATTAATATCACTCATTTTTAAAACGCACTAGAAAAAAACCGTTTGCGAAAACAGTCACAAAGAACAATCAAATGATTCAAGAACTTGTACTGAAGATGCATTACATGCTAACCTACCGCCCTTCTGAATCCCGTCTCCGCAGTGGTGCTAGACCGAGCGCTGCGTTGCCAGTCTCATTACTTAATTTACACAACTCGTATAATGAATATTGCAAATCGTTTTGATGTTATTAGTCATTAAAACCATTACACTAAATACCTTTTTATTCTATTAAACACGAGATGCCTTAATGTTTTACGTGGTTTAGCATCTGTTGCTTTATCTAATTTTTCCTTTCTATTTACAAATTGTTATCTCTGTATTTTTTTTTTTGAGAGTCATAATTATTTTTTTATACCCATATAATTAATTTATTGTTGGGAATAATTCAATATCTAATTATGTGTATCTTCTTATATTCCTAATATAATACAAGATTAATTTATCGTAATATGTAAATTATCTTATATTGAGCCTATTAATTATTTTCCTCGCAATTATTTTCAATGTATCGAGGAAGCGATAAATTTCCGATTAAGTATATGTTTTTATAGCGCATTTAAAGTGACAATTATGTTGTTCTAAAATATAACACGTTTAGTTATTTTTCATTACTAAAATCATCAGTTATTATTATGGTAAAAAAGTTCGTAATCTATACATATCTAATGTACTCTTTGTAATAATAATGAAGTAGTCATAAAAAACTTTGACAAAAAAAGCTTCTTGCATCCTCAGAATTATCTTGGTCTTGTTTATCTTATTTACCTACATTTTATTTAAGGCGTATATGAGGTGTGAAATGGTAGAAGCACTGATTCTTGTTAAACCTTGCACATCAATTGGACAATTCATATTTTGCGTATGCAAATATTTTTAATGGTACACAAAATGGGCGCGAAAATTTATAAAACGTAGTTATGTGACAAATCCTTACATGCATGTTACCCAAAGTCTGTAAAAACCCCAGCACAAATATTGCTGAAGATTAGATAACAAAGAAATGAGTCACTTGGGAAACATTCGACGGGATATTTACTGTTTAAAATAGATTATTACAATAATATTGTTTTTTTGTTGTCAATGTTATATTACTGATGAAAATGTTTTATTTAACTATTATGTTATTATGCAAACGACAATATACATGTGTTATACTAAAATAGATATGTTATTTTATGTTATTTGTATCTGTAATGTACAATTTTGAATTGCACTTAATTGGAGTACCGTAATAAAAATGATGAGTAGAGGTGGCCGAAATATGCCGTACGACATAGGCGTACGCATTATAATACAGTATAATACAAGAAACAGATATAATACACAAAACTAAGTAATATTAAATATAGCTGTGCACTTTTTTAAGGCGGTAAATACAATTAGGTGTTTTTTTTTCTCTCTAAAAAGTTAGGAAATTTCCCGTAGAATACGCTCGTGAAAGTTTCAGAGCGAAATTCAAACTCCTTATATTTTTTTTCGTCATTTTTCGAGAACGCCTTTTTCAGCGCGCAGCAGGTATATGAGAGCGGTCGGCCCTAGTGAAAGTTTTATCTATTGTATCTTACTTTGAAATACCCAAGGCCGGATTTGTATACCTGAGAGTATTATATACATATACAACAGATGAATAACATCATGTATGAAGATATTGAAGGCCTTTTGTACGCCCCTGGAATCGCTAACTGAATCGTAAGTACCATTTTTCAGTATTCAAAACTTTAAACGAATTTTACCCAAACAACATTTTCAAAATTGGCAACCACGATCACTCATAAACTACTCGGCCGATTTGACTGAAATTTTCAAGGTTTCTTCTTTATACTCTTAGCTTGTCTGCAAACCTAAATGTTTTGGAATTTTATGTTGCAAAATTCAATTATAAATGCAAAAGTGTCTGAAAAAATACGGAAAATCACCGATTTTCTCGAAAAACTTCTGCCAAACGTAGAATTTTTCTCTTTAATTGTTTGAGGTTGACCGACAAATTATATGTATTTTTAATATACATTTTTTTTCTGGGCTGTTACAGATGAAAATTACGACACCCAGAGTGGTTGCCGTTTTATTTTGTAGGTCCACTTTGCGCCTGCGTGCAGCCGCCATTTTGTTTTGAAAAATAAAAAAAAATATTTTTGAATTCTTCATTCTTATCTTAACAAATATACAAAGTTTTGTAATGATTAAATAAAACCTTCTTGGTAAAAAATGCACTTGTCCACTTTAAAAATGCAAAAAATGTACATAAAAACCCACTTTAGTATGTCGCTGCGTACAGTTGGTAGATAGTTACGTAATTTTGTGCGACCTGGTAACGGCATCACTGGAACGTATTTATTCTAGAACCCATGAAATTATTGTTTATCGAATACATTCAGGATTACATCACAGGCACTTGGCATTAAAAGTACGTCGAACATAAACTGAGTTCTCAAGGGCATACCCTCTTTGTTGTTTTTATGTTTCATACTATTTATGTGACGGCTACAATCGCGTTTGTCCCTACACAGCAGTTTTTCCTTACAGACTACACCTTACGGTCGCGCCGTCATAAAATAAATATTCGAAATCGCCGATGAATTTTTTCAGTTCCTCAGCAAATGGTAGGTTTTTAGGCGTTTGCACGTGTTATATTTTATTATTGATGTAATGTGATACAGACGCCGACGACATAAACGCCTCGAACACATTAATGACCCGCCCGCCGCGTGCCGTTGTATTACGGCACGATCGGCCAACCCTATTGGTGAGTAACATACTTCAACTAGGCAATCAATCATTACAGTCAATCTATCTGTTAATTACTGTTATGTAATGAAAAAATTAAAAAGCCGTTTTCTTTTGGCTGTTGAAAGTATCTTTATTGATTGTTGAATTATCTACGTGTTAGTAATTTATGTAGGTGTTTGTAGGTGTCCATACAAGTACCTAACTTCCAATTAAATATTTCATTATTATTTTCTTGCTTATGCTTGCTTTTAGATGTGTAAAATGTTTATTAACGTTCTTGGTAACTATTTAATAATTGTAATTTCTGAATGAACTACATATACGAGGGGGTCCCCAAAAATAACTGGAATTATTTTTTAAAAGCTATATATTTTCAAATTTTTCACAAAACAACCTTATCCCCTTCAAAATACTCTCCATTACAACTAATACATTTATCCCACCGGTGCTTCCACTGTTCGAAACATTTTTTGTAGTCATCTTTAGAAATGGCTGACAGCTCCTCCCTGTTTTTTTTCTTGACATCTTCAATGTTGTCAAATCGGCGTCCTTTCATGCCCTTTTTCATGCGTGGAAATAAGAAAAAGTCACACGGAGCCAGGTCAGGCGAGTAAGGTGCGTGAGGCAGCGGAACCATGCCGCATTTCTAGTCAAAAATTGGCGAACAGAGATGGCTGTGTGTGCAGTGTGCAGGTGCATGTCGTGGTGGAAGAACCGAGCTGAACCGCGAGCTGAATTCGCTGAACCGAGCTCCAAGATAACCCACTAATCTCTGACAGTTGATCAATTGTCTGGCGACAGTCTGTGAGCACAAGCTCTCGAATTGTTTCAACATTTTCGTCGTTTCGGGCTGTTGATGGACGTCCAGAACGAGGTCGCCATGTCGCCATTTTTAAACCGATCACACCACACGTACGTCGAGTTTTTCCCATAGCATCATCTTTGTAAGCTGTTTTCAACATTAAAACAGTTTCAGCAGCATTTTTACCAAGTAGAAAACAAAATTTCACAGCTGCACGTTGTTCACTAAAACTTGCCATCATAAAAAACGAAACAAGAACAAAAAGCGCTAGCAAAAACAATCACTGCAGATGAACAGAACAAGCCAGGTCGACAACACAGGCGGCACTGAACTGGCAATGAGTTGCGCTATACACGCCTAGCGGCAAAAATGCGTACACAAGCTCCGCCCACGGCAATGCCGTTCCGGTTATTTTTGGGAACCCCCTCGTAAAAGACAACCGACTGAGTTTTTTGCATAACTTTTTTCTATCCTGAATTTAAATATTTTGAGCTAGTTAACACAAAAATTAATATACAACCGAATATCAATGAGATCATTATCAACACTATGATACACTTGGATTTTGCATAAAATTTGCTATACAATATGCAAGATTTTTGACATTTTGATCAAAGACGGCAGTTAATTAGGACTTTTTTTTCGTAAAAATCTAAACTTGAAAGTATATAATAAAGATATGGGTCACCTTTGATTTTTTAGTTTTATTTTTGAAAATACGTAATGCTATACAATCCAAATCGATATTTCCAAACCATGACCATTTCAAATAAAACCTAATTCATTTCAAATAAAAACATATCTATATAATGACGTGAAATAATGCATTGATCTCAGAGCGACGAATTTGTATGTCAAGGTAGCATTTTAATGATCTTACTGTCGATCTGGTATCCAAAGTATTTTGTTAGGACATCGAAATTAGGAACTAATTAAAATTATTACATTCACTAACCATTAAAAAAAACAATATCGGTGGTAAATTCATTCAAGTATAAATAAAAGGCAGTCTGAATGGCGCTTTAGATTAGATATCTGAATTGAGTACCTTTGGAACCATTATCTTAATGGTAACGCGATTACTTGGTGTAGCCGAGCATGTGATTAGGTAAATTAGAATCGGAAATACTGCGACTTGAAGGATGGCAGGAAAGACCATTAGAACCACGCTGTTTTGGTTTAACTGCCAATTATGAGAAATTATATAAATCATTATTATTGTTGTATACAAATTATAACGAACCATTAAAAAAAGTCATCAAAGAGGCCGAGAAAAGAATACGTATTTTTTATTCTTAATCTCATTTATTTTACAATTGTGACAGTCACAAGTTTTACAACAAAGTTTCGCTTCCAGCTTCGACATAACCGCTATTTCCATCTCTCTCGTTCATAGCCAGATTTTATGACGTTTACTTTTTTAATATCTCATTACTAGTTTGGTTTAAAATGCCACTAACTTATTTTTTATTTCCATCAGTTTAAGATCACTGAAAATTGTCTGTAAACGTTTCAAATATTGCTGGAAATCAAATACAGTGTCAAAACATTTTAATGAAAAACTTATACTTTTTTAATGTAAAATACGTATGTTCTTATAAATAATGTGCAATCAAATAATTCCTCAATTACTACCATCCAATTTCACAGTACAGTTGTTTAATCCGATTGTGACATAAAAAATAGGTAACGCAAAAATAAAATATATTTATTTATTCGTAGAACAAATCTTCAAAATGTCCGTCAGTTTGAATGAACAAACAAACTCAAGGCTTCGTGTTGTCAAATGTGTTTACCAAACGTTGTGGATGTAACGAAGTTTCCGCAAAGTCATAGGGATTTTCTGCAGATCATAAACCTGTGTTGTTTAATAGTTTATTTAGACGTACTGAGAGATAACACCAGATCTCGTCAGAAAAGAAAGGGTTATCGAGAATGTCACCGTCATTCAAGTTTCCCAAAAACTATTGACAATACTCTGATCTTCATTGAAAATATAAAATCCAACAATTCAATATTCCACTATCATTTGATGCCTACTGATTTTTGGTCAGCAACACTGCAAATATTGAGCTCAAAAATTAAAACGGATTAGCTCATTGGTCGGTAAAGCAATTTACTCAATATAAATTTAAACAAACCCAACACTAATTTATCAGTTATGTTAATACCATTTCGTGTATTTTTATAACTGTTGATTATATTATGTCTAATAAACGAGGACGAACTCAAAATCCAAATTAATCGTTTATTTCTAATTAACCAAATTTACTTTCATATTACTAACGAATTTCGTGTCCAGAATTTTTATTTGAGCCAACCAGAACGAATTTCAAGGAAAATGAAACACATCGAATATATTATAAGTTGTGCCTCAAGGTGACCTAATTGATGGCTTCAAACCAGTTATGCTTAATTAATTTTCGCTAGAACGCTGGAGATATATAGAAAGAAACATTAATCCATTTGTTTTAGTTCTCTAAAGTTGATGTATGTATTCCGATACTGTTATTGTAACAACAAATTATAATTTCAACTATATGTATAATGAACAAATTGTACAGGCTGATGCGCCTGAGGCAGTTTCTTTCATAACTCTGTTATTGTAAAGTTAAAAAAAATATTTCAAATAAAAGTTGACCAAAATGATGTGGTGCATATTTATGACATATCAATTCAATACGATAATCGATTTTTTCATATAAGAGAAGTAAATATAGCGTTGTAAGTTCTCGATCACAAGGAGAGACTTATCTGAAATTTAAAATTTGTTCGCAATATTGTTCGATTGTTTTTTACTTTATGCTACTATACTTTTTGCATACCTCGCATTATTATTTAAGTAAGTATATTATACTTATTAAATATTAGATTCCTTTCCTTGATTTATAATATACGTTTGCCCCGGTCGGTAAATATCTCATTAAAATGTTCTTAGTAACGGCAGTCAATGAATAATAAATACAAAATACGAAAATGTAGTCCAAGAAACTATCTGACTGTGCGAGATGAAGATTTATGAGTTTATTGCTTTACAACAAGCGCTATCTTTAATGCTCTGCGTCAAATATTTGCCGTTGCTATAAGGTGAATAAATTTTCTTGTCTAAAACGCCGATGTTAAGCTATTTCAGCTAATAATTAATTATAATTGCGTCTATTATACGTAGGTATATCAGCAATCAACAGATAAGATCACAGGTTTGGGATAGGAATAACGGTAGATGTTTATTGGTAGAAGTGTTGGTTATATTTTTGTCCCAAATTATTCACGAAGACCAATTTTCTTTCCTTCTCAGGTATTTATGCAGAAAAAAATTCAGGGTGTCCCATTATCAATGGGACACAACAAAAGCTACAGAACTTTGTCAATAATTTTGATTTAGATTTAGATTGTAGAGGGCGTTTTGTGCGAATTTCTAACTACTTAAACCTCGATGTAATTTTTTGCTCCTTACTTAGAGTACTTGTGTTTCTATTAAAAATGTTAATTTTTCGTAATTTCTTCGGATTTACCTGTTTACACATATTTTTTATATTTGTCAGCTGAATTTTCTGTGAAGATTTGGTAAATAAAACAGGTTTATTCTTATTTATTTAATTTGTTTTGGAAAACGTGTATTACCTAGGTACCTACTTGTATATAATAGGTAGTTGATAATCAACGTATTTAGTGGTATCAAAAAAAAAGAAGAAACGTTTACAAACTTATATGAGACAAGAAAAAAAGAAGGCAGGTTACATATATGTAAATGTGAGTTTTTATTCGTACCAGCATTTCATTTATAGCATTTTAGGTTATACTTTGAGATTCAATCTTCAATCTGGTGGGGAACATTTCAGTTTTGAAGTTTTTTGTCATTACAGCACTTAATTTAGTGGTATTGTAAATATCAAATTCTATAACCAGCCTATATGTAGCTGCCTGTTTTACATAATGAAATCTTAATTAAAGGATCTACTGATATTCGTACAGGGTCTGGCAAAAGTCTGGAATGGTGCCTATATATTTTTATAATTGACATTAATACTTTTATTCTTCCCATAATTACACTATTTAGAAAAACATATTAAAATCCGAAAATACCTTTGTTAGAAGGAAATAGTTCTTGTATTGATAATTACTTTTCTTAACACCGCTCGCTGGTTACAATCTTGTGTCTTAAATAACTTTGACTGCCCCACTTCCATCAAATTAAGTTAATATAAAGCACTTCCAAATTTAAAAGAGTCTCTGATTATAAACATTTGAATGATTGACGTTCTATTAATAATTTTATTATAAATGCACACGATTTCAACGGTTAATTCCGTTTTTTGTATCCATTTAAAAAAGTCATCAAAGCGTCACAGAAATAGTTCGAGTATTGTTTACTCCATATTGGATGAACTAAATTCGATTTTAGGGTGTTAGGTAGAGGGGTGTGGTTTTATAAGGGATCGATAAAACAGCGCTAGACTCCTTTTGCGACAAACTGACGAATAAGAATTCGTTTTGTTTATTTTACCTGATACAGGTTTTACAACAAACAATTTTTTTGTAAAGAATTATTTGTTGAAAAGATTATTATACATTATTATTTAATAAAATAAAAAAAATCATCACTGATACATCACATACACACAACTTACTTTATTTCGAAGTAGTTTAGATCTAAGTAGGACGAATTAAAAAAAATATGTTAATAAAAAAAATCATTATTACCGTTTTGCTGCGCATTTTAAATGATAAATCCTTGTTCTACTAATCAATAATTATAATAAAAGGAAATCTTAGATTGTCACTAAAACAGTGAAACTAAATTAAAAGGCAATGTTTTTAATTCTTTTTTATTACAATATTTACATTTAATCAATAACACAGCACCACAAAAAAAAATAGGTGAAATGTACCTCTGACCAAACTTGGTGGTTCGTTTGTTTGTGGGGTCGCTGAATCCGAATCCGAAGTCCGTTGTGCCCCATCACGTCACAATTTTTTTATCCTCAATAAGCTGCGGAAAATGGCAAAAAATGACAAAAAATACTCTTGAACCCAATCAAACCTCATAACTCAATACGTCAATAACCTCATACCTCTAATCCCATAGCCCTTACAATCAATAAGCCTTAAAGACCCCAATTAACCATATAACCTCAGCATATAAACCAAAGTTATGCAGTCATCCAAAACTGGTATTTTAGCCATATGTGGCCAAAAAATGGTCGAAAAATTGCTTCATAAATGGTCGAAAAATGGAGGATGTCTACCAGGGAAAACTGCAGGCCAGACTCCTAATAACCCAACCTTAACCTAGACCTTTTGTACAAATGTTGCATGATGACGAATTGCAAGAATAAGTATATTCAACAAGATACGGCTCGTGCGGATCCTACTAGGGAAACACTTAATATGCGAATTTTTAAAAGATCCTATTATTAGTTTGAACACGCAGACCAATTCCCCTTAGATCTTGCGATTTGACCCTCTGTTATTTTTTCTCTATCCTTACAGTTGTCAGTAAAATTGAAGAAATTAATGAAACACCGTGGATACTGCAGCACGATTGAGTTAAAATAAGAGCTCCAGTGGGTATAAATATGGGCTGCCGTCGTTTTCTTTAATAGTGTCTTATTTTTTCGAAAATGTAAGTGAATGGCTCCTTACATATACTATACAGCTTTCTTTAGCTATCTTCATCCTACTTCTACATCACTATTTAATTATTATGTTCATTACAAACATGAGTAAGAATAAAAAATAACAAAAGCTTTTTCTCCGCTTAGAAATAGTTGAAATTGAAAATACCGAATACGAACAGATTTACAAACGATCCCATGCTGCGTCCTTTTTGTGTTACTGATTCAGGCTCACTCTTGGATACTTTTTCGGATGGCTGCTTTTTCTTCATTTGTCTCCTTCTGACACACAACAAACTTTCGACTCGCCGTATAGCTATTGCCGTCGAAACGTGGGACAATGACAAGAAAAATTATCATTTCACTTTAATTTTAATTTGCTTCGTGAATAACAAATTAAATTATTTTTGCCAGATCATTGTTGGTGTTAAGGCATACAACCGAGTGACAATTAATTTTTTTTATTCCGAGCTGGGAAAGGAGGAATACATTATCGTATTGAAAAATATATGTTAATAGTGTCCAATACCTACGATATAAGGTGGTAACGTTACTTGAAAATTATAGCCCCTATATAGAAAATATATTGTGCGTTCAAAAAAACGTGGTTTATGGAAATTTGAATCATCGTTATTTCTTGTCGCGGGTGCTTTTTTGTAGAACTGTCACTGTAAGTGTCAACTGTTAATCATCCGTCATATTCATAATTTTACAAGTTGAATTTATATGTAATAGGGAATTCCAAATAAGCGTTACGCCACCTGGTGGTCGCTCAACAAACTAATTGTTGTGCCACTGTTCATTGAAACTTTCCTTTGGTTTCTATTTCATATATTTCCCGAAGAAAGAACACATCAAGTTTCCGTGGTGCATAAATTTGATGAAAAGAAAATCATAAATAGACGCAAGATTTGGATATTAAAAATTAAAACTGAAGATAGGAAAGCCAGTTAGTAAATATATAAGAGTCTGTTTTTTGTTTTCTTCATTTTGCTGAGAGTCACTATTTTTATCGATGTAAATTTTAGTATTTTAAGGTTATTGTAAAGACACTATAATTCTTGTCTGTTGCAACCAAGGATTAAAAAAAGCGGAAGATATTGAACAAAATGCAGAAAGAAATGGACTTTGCAAAAGAACATGTTGGAAATGATCATCCAGAATGCTTCGAATGAAGAAAAAATCGTAATGACAGATTGAATATACTCAATTGATTGATGTCTAACACTGTAATTCAATCAGAAACAGGTGCCAGATTTGTTTGAGTCAAAGTAATTTGTAGAAATATTAACAAAGGTAGTAGTATTTGTACCCTTACAACATTGAGTTAAGTACATATAACCTGTGAATTATTTCATATTTAGCAATATGCAATAAGGTAATAAATAAGTTACGCGCTAACATAAGCATAATTAAACAACGTTTATTTGTCCGTGTGTGACTATTACATTAAAGATTCATAATCTTTAAATTGAAATAATTCGCAAACACATACAAAAAAGCACAGTTTTTTGAAATCAGAAGAAAGAGCTCTTACAAAAAAATAAAATGAGTAGTAATAGAGGTAGTATTAAAGTTTATATATACAGGGTAAATGTTATTTCGTTTTGTGATTCTTCGATGTCCAATCATTAATTTTTGTTGTTAATTAACTTTAAAAATAATACTGAAAATGTACTAAAATTGTTATATAAGATTTTTTTCTGTGTCGTATAATACACCCTGTAAGTAGGTGTCAAAATATAAACAAAAATCCTGTACATAAAAAAGGAATATCACTTTTTGTACACCAGTAAATAATATTAATTTTCATTATATAAAAATCAGTCTATATTAACTTACTCAAAGTTATTTTCAAAGGGATCTGAAACATGTGGTCGAGGGTTCAGAATTCAGATTTTTTTTATACTTGGGAACGTGGCGGCGTGATATTTCAGTTACCTATCTTGAAAGACATGGGACCCCTTCACTTTTTTAGGTGATGCTTACCCTCTTACAGGAAGGATTTATTAGAAGAAACCGTCAGCAAAGTTTGCGAGAAAAAAGGGAACCTTTGTGGAATATTTCAGTATATTTTTTTCATAATTAGAAACAAATATAAAGGAGACGTATTTGTTACAAATTTTTGTTTCAAAAGATAGCCATTTTAATTTTAATTTTATAGGAACATTTTTTTCCCAAAATAAAATGGCCATACTTTTTGAACAAAAATTATTTTGTAAAAACGAAAACTTCCTTAATTTTTTAATTATGAAAAACAATAACTAATTCCACAAGCGTTACTGAGCCAGGGATTTAATTTTTTTTCTAACCCGAGGTGTATAGTCATCACCTAAAAAGGGGGGGGGTCCGGGCCTTTTTTTCCAGTATTTGCCTAGCTAAAATATCACGCACCGCCACTGCTTGGAAATCTCAATGGATGCAACTCTGGCATTCATCCTCATAATAAATCGTCGGTATGCAAACGCGATGTTATTCCGCATAGGAAGCGCCGCTGCTCAACCGAATAACAGGCATATCTAATGCGGAATTTCTACTAAAAGCTCAAGAACGCTCTAATCAAAATTTGTGCTCATACCACGGAGCTAATGTAGTATTCTTGTCCCCCTTTTCAAGAAAATGGACGTTGAAATAGGAAAAGAGCTACTCGAGCAAGTTAATCCAGGATTCTTCAAAAAATATATACAGGGTGATTCAAAAATATGAGTCAAAAAATTAATGGCAGATACTAAATTAAAAATAAGCCGACCCGTATTTTTTTATCGTGCTCTACAGTCGGGTGCAACAGAACTTGCAGCCCTTCAAATAGAAACTATGCAAACAAGTTTTATCAAATATCTTCAAAACCATTGCCTCAACATCGCTCAAATTGGGTTCAGGAGCACAATATATAGTCGCAATCACATAGAGGGCGCCAATGGCAAACATGTCATGTCAATTTTTTGTCATTATTTTTTTTCCATGGAGGAATTTCAATCTGGACTAGTTAGTGTGATGTGCAATTTAATTCTGTACAGAAAAGATATACTTGTTCCCAAAATGAGTTTATAAAATTTTCAAATATTTCATTACGGTGTCACACCGAATTGAATCCCTTAAAAATATCGGTCCAATTTACCTTCTTTTCGATATGGCCGCCTACAAGTCAGCTTTCTGAGAATGCAGCGGCTTCTCTGTAGAGAAATGTGGATTTTCAGGGCTCCACATTCTCATTTGTTGAGTATTAACAAAACCAGGGAGGTAAAAGCATGTCTCGTCAGTAAAAAGGGGTTTTTCGAAGACTTTTCATTTCAATATTCTACAAATTACCCATAAACCGCTTTCGCTGCAGCTAGTCGTTTGATAACAATTCTTGGACTGAGCTTGGACGATACGCGTGCAAATGCAGGTCACATTTCAGGATTGTGTGTTCATTAACAATTTGCCTCACAACATTTAGAGCAGTGCGAACTTTAAGTCTCCCAGTGCCTTCCTTTTTATTCCCACTTCATGTTTCTCTAAACAAAGCCACAGATCTAGTCTGTGGTGGAAATTCATGACTATGTGAGACATTCTGTTTAAAAGGCGTCCCGGGTTGAACAAACCAACTGATCATCAACATGTCTACCCTTGCTAAAATAACTTTCGACGATAAAAGCTTTTTGTTCTGCCGTAATTGCCATATTTAATTTTGTTGACTCAGTGAACTTGTTGACTTGTACTTGTTAATAAAAACTACAGAACTTGACAGTTCAAAGAGTAAAAAAAAAAACTGGACGTTTTCCACGAAACACCGAACTACTACACTTTTCTCGACGCGCGTTTCGCCAACCAAGTTGGCATCTTCAGGAGAAGATTAAAACTAAATTCTAGTCTACACACTTGCACTATTTATACCAAATTTGTTGCCACGGTTCACTGAACCGTAACTGTCTTTGTTTATCAGAATAAACAGTGGACTGGTGAGTATCGGACCATTGTCCTTATTCATACTATTGTTACACTTAATGATTTCTAAACTTTCAAAAGCATCCAACTGTCTACTGTTTGTTACATTTCTAATTAATTTTAAATTATTTATGTCTATCCTATGGTTGTTGTCAAAAGCGTGTTGGGCAACACAAGATTTTTCTGTTCTGCCATATTTCAAATGAGCCATGTGTTCTTTAAATCTAGTCAATATAGATCTTTTTTGTTTGCCCAATATACTTTTGATCACAATCTTTACAACTTATTTCGTATATTCCTGACTTTTCGTTATTGTCGATTTTGTCTTTGGGGTTACCCAAAAGCGTCTGTAGTTTATTTTTAGAATTATAAACCAAATTGATATTAATATTTTTAAAAATTTTATATAGTCCGCGGGTGAATTTAGGTTCATATGGTAACGAACCAAATTTCGAATTGTCAGTATCTCTACGAAAAGCTATTCGTGGAATTGTACAAGACTCTCTTAAATGTATGCTTCCTTATTAACTTATCTATTAAATGGACTGAGTAACCGTTACTCTTAGCTATATTCTTAATTAATTGTTTCTAATGTTCAAACCTCTCTTTACTGAGGGGGAAATGTAACAAACGGTGAATTAGAAAATTAAAACTTGCCACTTTATGTTGAAAAGGGTGGTGTGAATCGTTGGGAATATATCTAAGAGTCGTGGTTTCTTTCCTATATACATCAAACTCTAACTTATTTTCACTATTTCTAATATAATTAATACATCTAAAAATGGTAGCTGTTCATTGTGTTCCACTTCATATGTAAATTTTATGGTAGGGAAACGGTTATTTAATTTGGCAATAAAATAATTAAACTAATTGCTTTTGTATCAAATACCGCGAAGATGTCGTCCACATACCTGAACCAAACTCTAGGGAAATACTCGAATTTATCTTTTACTTCTGTCTCAAATTTACTCATAAAAAGATTTGCAATGAAAGGTGACAAGGAGGTACTCATTCATTCATCACAGGAGTTCAAAGAGTAATTCAATAATTCAAGGTATGCGATAGGATAGATTCCAAGGCATACTTTGAGGATGTTTCATTTTTGTTCTTACGATACTTACCTATAAAAGATTTTTTCACCAGTGTAATGCAACAGTCCTGTACAGTGTGTCCAAATTTCGACACTTTCGACAATAACTCAGTTGGCTTTAAAGAAAGACAGTTGTGACTGCACATCTGTGAAACGAAACTTCTTCTTCTGTGAAACGAAAGATTCAGCAAACAGAATTTTCATAGTCCTTCCAGTTTTTGAGATACAGTGTGAAAAATTTGCACCTTTCGAACACCCTCCTCTAACTCACTCTTCTTTTATCTTATTGGAAATATAAAAAGGGATACCGTACATTTTTTTATGTAGAATCCAGTAGCGTAGTCAGTTTCTGACTCTCATCGTCCGTTTTCTCAGAATAAAGCAAATATAAGCCATGTATATTTTTATTTGATTGAATTAAGTATTTTCTAAACATTTCAATAATATATCACTATTGGTAAGTTTTCTTAACAATAAGCTCACAGTTTGAATATTTGACAAAACTTGTCAACATTTTGTGAACTTTTTTAAATTCCCAGTGTGTTTAAATTCTCAGAGTAGGTTTTATAATAAATTAAAAACAATCAGTAAATACAGAGGACTTTAGATTTTAGTTTCCAATTTTATGCAATTAGAGAAAATGGTTAAATAAACATAATTTAACATTAACAGTATTTATGATTAAATAAAATTAGGTGGACATATTATTGATTTTGCAAAACAAAAATCGTTGTTACAATATAAACGGACGATCAGAGACAAGAACTGCCTACGCCGCTGTATTTTATAGAGTGGGCCATTAGATGGTTTCTTATTAAAATTGCTATTAAAACTACATCGTTGAATATTTTTAAATGATTGTTGCTTTATTCAAGAAAGTATTCCTTCCCATTATTTATGAAAAACAATTTCAGTTAAATGACCGCCGCGGCTGGCTTGGCAGTATTTCATTCTTTTCACCCATATTTGCAGTACATTTTCGATTATTTGTGGCTCTATTGCACGAATAACTCGATCGATGTTTTCTTTCAGTGCGTCAATTGTTTGTGGATCGTTGGAGTAACAATGGTCCTTAACATGTCCCCATAAAAAATAGTCCAACGGTGTTAAATCGCGGCTGTGCGATGGCCAATTAATGTCTCCAAAACGGCTGATAACACGGTTACCGAATTTAGTGTGCAAAAGGTCGATTGTTTCACGGCTTGTGTAACCCGTTACTCCATCCTGCTGGAACCAATGCTCGTCCAGGTCCAAATTGTCCAACCGTAATCCAAAGAAGTACGGACCAATGATGCCACCACTCCAAAACCCACACCAAACAGTCACTCTTGCAGGATGCATTGGCTTCTCTATGACTACGTGTGGATTTTCGGAATCCCAAATCCTACAGTTCTGTTTATTAACATGTCCTTCAAGATTAAAATGAGCTTCGTCCGAAAAAAATGATTTTTCGATTGAAATCGACGTCATTTTCAAACTCATTTAAAGCCCACACGGAGAAGCGATAACGAAGTGGATGGTAATTTTCCTTTACCTCTTGAGTAAGTTGCAACTTGTGAGCACATAATCCGAGGTCTTTATGCAATATTCTCCTCAGAGAAGTGCGACTGACATTAAGTTGTTGTGCTCTGTGACGAGTTGAGGTTCTAGGGTTTTCACGCACACTTTGGGCAACAGCAGCAATTCTTTCAGCTGTGCCCACCGGACGAGCACGTGGATGACTTCTGTTATCCATAAGCATGCCAGTTTCACGAACTTTCCTTAAGAACTTTCTTACACCAGGCGCTAACGGAGCTTCATTTCGACCGAAAATTGTTCTCAATTTTCTCACTGTTTCTGCAACACAGCATTAACTTTGGAAATGATTTTTCAATATTTCTCAACGTTGTTCAAGCGTAAAACGATCCATTTTTTACAACGGAGGATAGACACCACACACAGTTTAAAAATAAACCAATAGATGGCCCACCATTTAAATAAAAAATTGTGTGGGAGTCCGTTTTTTACATTTCCAATAAGATGAAAGAGGATTGAGTTAGAGAGGGTGTCCGAAAAGTCCAAATTTTCAGTTTCACACTGTATCTCAAAACGTAAGAGGGCTATGAAAATCTGTTTACTGCGACTTTTTTGTGAAACGAAATATGTCGTTTCACAATAAACTGAGTGATATAGCAAAAGTTCCGAAAATTGTACACACTGTACCATTCGATGAAACACATGTTGAAAATGGATATTGCGCAAGATATACCAATTAAAGTGAAACAATCAAGGCGCCCGTGCAAAATAAATCCCGATGCGCGCCGTGCAAATGGGCATGAAAGCGACCATTATACCGCCTGTTTATCAGAGTGCTGTGCAGATGTCGGAAACGCGAGTTTAGCGAATGTAGTCAGCGGTCCGTGAAGAATATCATGCTATTTACACTATTACCCGCTTTTTATGTTATTTAATTACCGCCTTCTTCTTCGCTCGACGTGCGCGAACGCTTTGTATTTCGCGATTACGCCGGGGTATTTAACTTGACCAAGTCGTTGATAACGCTGACGCGGTCGACCTGGTTTTGGTATTTTCGGAATTTTGTTATGTAAACGCTCGTACTCGTAATTACCCGCCTATACAATGCATCGCCGTTTTTAACCTACCGCGGTAATAACACGAATGGGAAACTCATTCTATTATCCAGCCGTAAACTGAAGGAGTTATCCAACTAGTTTTTTATGAGCAAAAGCAAGTAAGGGTACTTACTAGGGTGCAATAAGCTCGAGGTAAATCAGGACCGAACTCAGGAAACCAGTACAAAATTAAAATATGATAGAGACACTTACCCAAACAGTTATTGTCTATTGAAAGGTCGTGTCAAATTTTAAGTATTCGATATAATTATTCGACGTAACAACATTCTGCCTATTTGTGTAAAAATTACGTATTGTTTGGTAACCGGTATTTCTATTTAACTTAATTTATTCTATTAAATTTCCAGTTTGTTTTTAATTGCGACACCTTTACGATCTACTAAATTAGTCATTGTACTTTCAACGTCACTTATTATAGTTAAAGCTTCTTCACAGGATAATGTTGAATTTTCTAATACTCTTTAGGGACGTTTGATTTACGTAATTAAATAATGCAAATTGACGTCCTGACCTGAAATTCCGCATATTTTATTGCAGTCTCAAGTGTATAAAATACATACAGGGTGCCTCAGATCATGAAGATTCGTATCTTTAATTTAGCTCTTCAATCCGCGGCGTTCCCACATATCTGGTCTAAATCAAGAATTTGTCCGATTTTCAAAAAGGGCGATAAAAGTGCAATTGAAAATTACAGACCGATAATTATTCTTTGCATCTTCAGTAAGTAAGCTTTTTTAAATTATTTTATACGACGTTTTGGAATTCCATGTAAAATCTCAAATTTCCGTTTGCCAACACGAAATTCTGTTTGAAAGGCGTCTCTTGTTGAACAAACCAACTGGTCTTCAATATTTCTACCCTTTCTAAAGTAACTTTCGACGATAAAAGCTTTTTATTCTGCCGTAATTACCATGGGTATTTAATTTTGTTGACAATAAAAACTACAGAACTTGACAGTTCAAAGAGTAATAATTCAAGGTATGCGATAGGATAGATTCCAAGGCATACTTTGAGGACGTTCCATTTTTGTTCTTACGATACTTACCTATAAAAGATTTTTTTCTAAACTGAAGAAGTTATCCAACTAGTTTTTTTATGGGCAAAAGCAAGTAAGGGTACTTACGGTAGCAAGTGTATAAATGGTAGACCATTTATACACTTGCTACCGTAAGTACCCTTACTCAAGAATTTGTCCGATTTTCAAAAAGGGCGATAAAAAGTGCAATTGAAAATTACAGACCGATAGTTATTCTTTGCAACTTCAGTAAGCTTTTTTAAATTATTTTATACGACGTCTTGGAATTCCATGTAAAATCTCAAATTTCCATTTGTCAACACGGTTTCTTGGCTGGTAGATCAACAGTTACTAATCTTACAAGTATAACACATTTTCTTGCTAGATCATTAGACCAGGGTGGTCAAGTTGATGTGATTTACACATATTTGTCCAAAGCCTTCGAAAGACTTGATCATGGTCTCCTATTACAAAAATTATTTAACTTTGGGGTAACTCCTCATTTTGTCAGTTTTTTCAGTTCGTACTTATCAATGAGAATATTGAATGTACACTGCTATGGTTTCACATCTACTGAAGCTTGAGCAACATCAGATATACCACAGGGTTCGGTACTTGGCCCTCTTCTATTTATTTTATTTATAAATGATATATGTGAAGAACTTCAAGTTGTTGCACTTCTGTATGCTGATGATGAAGTTTTTTGTGTCTATTGGCAAGGAAGATGATTGTGGTCTATTGCAGCAAGACCTTTCGAAAATGAATTTATGGTGTGAAAATAAGAAATAGCCTTTAAATATATCAAAATGTAATGTCATGACTTTTACAAGAAAAACTAATCCAATACATTACTTATATCAAATTGGCAATGAAATTGTTACAAGATGCAGTGAATTTAGAGACGGGGTGTAATTTTTGACTCTGCTCTAACGTTTATTCCTCAAAAAATATTATAGCAAATTCCAATAAAAACTTTCATTATTAGACATTCCAAACACTTTACAGATATTTCAACCCTTACCTTACTGTTTAGTGTGTTTGTCAGGTCAAAGTTAGAATACGCTTGGATTGTCTGGAATCCGCATTATGTAATACATATCTATACATTATGTAATGTATATCTAACCTAGAGAAAGTTCATAGGAAATACACATATGTTAAATATCTTTCTTAGACCAGATGGGATCTATCCATATATTGGCCTACCTTAGTCTGAGTTACTGTCTAGATTTAAACTGAATGATTTAGCATTGCGTTGAATTTACTTTCCAGTATTATTCTTACACAAGCTTATCACCATGCACCACAACTTATAAAGTAGACCTGATTTACTAAACTCCATATATATATTTTAATGTATCATCTGTTCAAACGCACTCTATTTCTTTGTTTTATTTACCTACACCTCAACACACCTTTTAACAAATTTGTTAAATTATTCACCAATTTATAATATGTGTGAAAAATATTATTTGTATGTCAGACTTAGATATTTCAGTTGTAAAATAAGTGAACTTAAAATATGTATTCTAGGTAATTATATATCATATTGTGTATATACTCATATTATACATATTAGAAATTAATTATTTTAGTTACTTAGTTAAGTTAATTAATACATGTAATTTCTTTCCTGCCAGTAGTGTGTAGTGTGAGTTGTTTCTATTTTTATTTGATTATCATTGTTTTATTTTTTTTTTTATTTGTTATTGTGATACACTTCATATCTTGTTATATTCACTTAGGTTTCTTTTTTGTCAGCTGTCTTTTGTGTCCGTTAATTTGACATATTCTGTCTGGGCAGCTGTATTTAAATAATTAAATCAATAAATAAATAGGACGAATTCCTATTGAGATATTCGCCCTTACACACAGGGTGGTAACTGCAGGTTTTTTTAAAGAATTATACTGATACTAATAATGCGCCATTCCAAAAAAAAAACAATCAAATCTAGCTTAGAACGAGAGATATGGAAATTGAAGATGCAGATGCATTGATTTCAATAAGCTTAACCGGTCAGTAAAATGTTTCCTAAAGTTGCACCGGACTGGAAGCGTCAATGGAAACAAGGAAGTAGCAGACTGCGAGTAAGGACAGAAGAAAACGTTGAAATAGTTAGGCAAGTGATAGCGGACAATCTAAGAACATCAATTAGCTATCTGAACCAACTAGTGAATCTGCCCTATACAACGTGTCAACGAATTTTGAAAAATGATTTGGAGCACCATCCATATCGTCTGCAATCGACACATGAAATTCTCAGAACGGACGAACGTTTAAGAATATAGTTAAGTCAATGGTTTATTAACCATTTTAACAATAACGATGCTGTCTTCGAAAAAGGTTTTACTGATGAGGCTTGGTCCCATCTTCGGGCTACGTTAACTCTTAGAATATGAGACTTTGGAGAGCAGACAATCTTCTCTCTTATATTGAAACCCCACTACACCCACAATAAATTGACGTGTTGGTATAAATGTGAGCAGAAGGAGGATGGTTGGACCTCTGTGAGAATTTCATGTGTGGATTGAAGAGGATATGGATGGTGCTCCAAACCATTTTTCAAAATTCGTTGACACGTTGTATAGGTCAGATTCACTTGATATTCTTGAATTGTTATCATTTACGTAACCATTTCAACGTTTCCTTCTGTCCTTACTCTGGGTCTGCCACTTCCTTGGTTTCGACTGACGCTTTCAGTTTGCCGGTACAAATGTAGAAAACGTTTTACGGACCGGCTAAAATGGTCGAAATGAATAACTGCGTCTGGAAAAACGCCCCAGAAATCCTCATATGCAGCTCTCATCACCGGTTTCCATTGATTCTACTGCCATTTGTAAAATAAATTTGATGCAAAATCAATTTCATTAAAAATGAATTCCTTTATTTATTTTACAATTGTGATATCCACTTTAAATCATAGTAGTAATAGTTATAGAGTGTTCCATTTAAAAAGTAACATAAGTTAACCTTTTTTTCTGTTGTTATTGTCTTTTGTTTTTCTGGTTAATATATTTGCAGGAAAATCTTTAGGAAAAATCCTGCAACTTTTATATTTATCAACAACAAAGTCTCGCATCGAATTTAACCGCAATTTCCATATATATCTCGTTCATAGCCAGACTTGAAGACTTGGCTCGTCATTTTGATTTACTTATTTACCCATTACTATACATATATGGAATTTTAAAACTTTGTAAATACAGGCACTTTTGGGAACAAATGTCATCAAGTCTTTTGTGCTCAATTGCCTGCATCATCTTTCGTTATTCTCTAGAGATACATATGTAGGGTTTTGTATTTATTATTCCCTGAAAAACCTTCTCTGCGTTCGAAGAAATTGGATTCTTAGAACATTCTGAACCAAACCAAAAACTGCCCAAAACGCCCAAACTTTATGAGACATGCGGTTGAAACAGTATATCTTTCGACTGTGCTGATAATGTTCAGTTTGGTTACAGTAATTTCTTATTCGATTATACATACGGACGTACAATGAATACATATTAACACTCCGGATAATAAAAAGAACCGCAACTTTTTATATCAGCAAAAGAGATAGCCGTCATCATTGCGGGCATTTTAACTGCACACATACATATACGGGGAATTTGCCTCTTCCATACATAATATTGCGGTTTATTTAAAAACGAATGATATAAACTTTATACGTATTTTTTATTACCAAGTTATTATTCCGCAGGCATGACACAATTCCAGACTGTAATAAAAAATACGCATAATCTGTGGGACTTTTCAGCAACATATTTTATGGGAATTTACTTCCGTGTGGCATAGTAATTTCCACCAATTGTTACGCAGCTATATATAGTTTAAGGCATATTAGGTATATATATATATTACACAGGACCACAATTTTTACGATTAGGTCGATGAAAAAGAATCAAAACGCGAACAAAATAAAAGTTTTGTAGTAGAAAGGTCAGATTCCATGCCACATGTTTGTTGGTGTGCTGAAAACGTCTTCACACACTTCAAATCACAATTTTTTTATATGATGAGTATTAAGACATAACCTCCAAATTGACTAAAATAAATACTTTTTTAGAGGTATAAGCAGTCAACCTCGTCACAAGTATCACATATTTCCATATAAACCTTATTTTTTAAAAGGTGAGTCCCCTCGCCTCTCACCATCGGGGTGCTTTTTTAAAAGGTGAGTCTCATAGCCTCTCGCCATCTAGAATAATCACAATGAAACGTCTAAAAAAAAAAAACATTTTTTCGATTCCACTCTTATGCATTAATTTTTTTAAAAACTAGCTATTCATCCCATTTATGATGCTGAAGTTGTTTTTTTTTACGACTTAAGGGTTTAGAAAAAAAAATTCTAAAACAAATGGCGGAAACATAGAGGTAATTTTGATACCTAGGTTTTACATATCTCCCACGAGGATCTTTGTTAACGCTGGCTCTTGATTTAAGCTAAAAGTACCACGTTTTCCATGTACTTTTCGGCAATTTCAACTAGTCTTAGATAAACGAAATTCTATCTGGTACTTAAAAAAAGCACCCCGATGGTGAGAGGCTAGCTTTTAAAAAAGCACGTTTATATGGAAATCTACTGAAGTTAAAGGTGCAAATTCCAAATAGTTCACATGGACAGACGACGACACAACACGCATTTTCAGGAATTTCACACAGTTTGTATTACTAGCAGTTGTCTGTTGTCACTAACATCAATCAATACATTATTATTTTTTACATCTACAGAGGACAATACACGTGTTACTACTATTTACAGGTATATACTTTTACCCGCTGTTTGCAAAACCTGTTTATTATCTATCAATATCGGAGGCATTAATGACCTCATTACCGCAAAATCTCTTGTTTCGTTCATTGTTAGCCACATAATTCTTCTTTGATATTTCCCATGACACGTTGATATGTCTTCTGTAAATATGTTTTACGCAATGTATGGAAACTAAACAATAGAAAATCGGATACATATTTGGCATTCATTCCATGCAAGGCTAATGCGCAAACATTATGCACAAATCGAACCGAAATTCCTCATTTCTAACCGTACCATATATATATATTTTTTATGGATATTCGCATCTAAATATCGAAATATATATCGACGATTGCAAGGAATGCATAAAATATGTGATCCGTCGATTGCAAAATCGTTGTAATTTTCAATCATCTTTTTTAAGTTTATTCACAAATGGTAACAACTATGCCATTATTTCAATGGTAACAACTATGCCATTATTATAAGTCCACACAAAATCAGATAATATGTAAATACAGTACACGAAGGAGTTTGTCACTCGTGACAAAAAATTGTTTTCAATGCCGCGGTCGACCCGTTTACATTGCCGGCAGGTCGCTATCAGAATAGCTCGCCGTCTTACGGAGAAAGTTTATTACGAAGTCCCAGGTTCCCACTTCCCACAAGACTTCGTTCATCGAGATAACATTCTACGCACGGACAGTGGCGTGGGTATACAGGGGCAAGAAATGTGCACTTAAAATATACGGTTTATACTTTAATTACACAGGACCACAAAAATTTTTTTCATGTGCGGAATACTACACTATGCCTACTATATGTGTTTTGGGTCGCTGATTACAAATCCGGGCTTACTTTTGCTTGATCAGCTAACCTAACCTCAAAAAAACGCTCAAAAACCCAAAAAATCGAGTTCACAAATTGAATAGCACACGGGACCTGAATTTTTAAACTTGATAGCCCCTTCAACTGAACTCTTGCATCTCAAAATCTCCGAATGCAAATTTTCAAACTCGTAGACTCTTAACCCAACCTCAAAAACCCCCAAAAAACTCAGAAAACGAGTCTAAAAACTCAACAGCACACTTGACCTGGATTTTTTAAACTTGATAGCCCCTTCAACTGAACTCTTGCATCTCAAAATCTCCGAATCCAAATTTTCAAACTCCTAACCTCTTAACCTAACCTCAAAAAACCCCCAAAAACTAAAAAAAAACGAGTATAAAAACTCAACAACACACTTGACCTGAATTTTTTTAAACTTGATAGCCCTTTTAACTGAACTCTGGAACATCAAAATCTCCGAATCCAAATCTTCAAACCCGTAAACTAAACCCCCAAACTAAGAAAAAACGAGTCTAAAAACTCAACAACACACTGGGCCTAAATATTGTAAAACAATAGATTTTTCAATTTATGTCTTTAACTGACGCAAAACGAAGCCTTCAAACACTATCCCATAGCATCTGGTCCTCGAATGATCTTGATGATATGTATCTTCAGTCCTGGAGAAGTGGTACCTCCACGTGGTCCAGGATGGGTAACGCTAAATCCACTTCAGCATATTACTGTTTTCAGGGTGGTGGAATTTCAGATTTTAGAGGCACTTTTTCATAACGTCGCTAGTTACTGGCGAAGCAATATATCCTATTCACCAATTTATCGCTACAAACGACGACTGAAGATACATATCATCATCATTCAAGGACAAGAGGCTATGGGTTAGTGTTTGAAGGCTTCGTTTTGCATCAGTTAAAGACATGAATTGAGAAGTCTATTGTTTACAATATTTAGGTCCACTGTGCTGTTGAGTTTTTCGTTTTTGGGGGTTTAGTTTTAGGGGTTTGAAGATTTGGATTCGGAGATTTTGATGTTCGAGTGTTCAGTTAAAAGGGCTATCAAATTTAAAAATGCAGGGGAAGTGTGCTGTTGAGTTTTTAGACTCGTTTTTTTTTTAGTTTTTGGGGGTTTTTTGAGGTTTGGTTGAGAGGTTAGGAGTTTGAAAATTTGGATTCGGAGATTTTGAGATGCAAGAGTTCAGTTGAAGGGGCTATCAAGTTTAAAAATTCAGGTCCTGTATGCTATTCAATAACTCGATTTTTTGAGTTTTTGAGCGTTTTTGAGGTTAGGTTAGCGGATCAAGCAAAAGCAAGCCCGGATTCGTAATCAGCGACTCAAAAAACATATAGTAGGCATAGTGTAGTATTCCGCACATGAAAAAAAAATGTTTGCGGTCCTCTCTTATCATAGTGTATAGTGCCGGCTCTGCGTGACAGCATACTTTCCCGGTCCTTTCTGATATGATTACAACTTGTGAAATTCTGCGTCTAATAAGTCCAAATTGAAGATGATAAGTATATCGATTGTGTGAAGAGATGATGCTAAATACATAAAATTGCAATGTTTTCAAAAAAACATCAATAGATAACTCCGAAAACTTTAAATCCCTTTCAATATACGTAGACTCATATTAAAGTGAAATTTTCAGAGCATCTATCTGATTAACTAAGCCGTTTTGGAAAAAGTTTTCCTAGATATAACTTTAAAAACGCCACACGTTTCTAAAAAACTAAAAAGGGTTAATATCGGTTTGGAACTCACAGTGTTTTATAGAAATTTCCATGAACAGTAATTTTCAGGAAAACTGGAAAGGATTTAATATTTTAGGAGTTATTCATGGTTTTTTGAGGACATATCAGAAGCAAAACATCTCCGTATAAGTACAAAAATGATGGGCGTATGATGCCTTTGGTTGACACATGAAGATGTTGTATGTGCAACATCTTCAAACTGAGAATTATAAACAGTGCGAATGGTAAACTGGTTGTATGGCAAATCTCTTTTATTTTATTGGCCATGTCTACTTTTTTCGAGTGAAAAAAAAATATGGAACAAATATATTTTCTTATTTAATTTTCATAAACTAATAATTTAATAAACTAATATTAATGACTTTGCCAAATTCATTAGCAGTCTATTATTAAGGAAAAAACCTTAAGATAGGTTTTTGATGTTTCCCTTCTATAAAACTCAAACCTTCTCTTTCAACTTCATCAACTAGTCTTGGAGTTCGTAGTCCAACTAACTAGTCTTGGAGCTCCAGTCCAAGTTAATGCGTTAAAAATATTGTAACTCCACGAAACACTATAACCGAAGCTAACCGGTATTTTAACTAAGAGTTATAAAAGCTTTAAAAAGTAATCACTGTCTGCATGTGATCAAAATAATGTCAGATATACATATATGTACGTTACCTACATAGACTAAGACTAATGCATAATGTAATGAATTTCCCATAAAACATAATTCCTGTTTATTGGCAAACAATGAATTACAATTTCCTAAAATTTATTAAACGGCGGTAAAAAGCCATAAACTCAGATTGCACTTTTTCTGCATATCACCGTCATAAAATAATATATGAATGCTTATGTACAGATCTCTGTCATGACCGTATTAATTTTATAACTATTGTTCCTAACGCTTTAATACTTTCTTCGAAGGGCAGTTCATTTAACAAAAAAAAAAAAAACATTTCTCTGACTAATTCATCTGAAAATACTGTGAAATAACTTTGTAATATATTTGTAAAATTTCTATCGATTGTTTTCTGTATAACCGTGAAATATAATTTGGCAGTTGAATTTCTTGTTTTTTTTTAACTATTATTATTTCTGGGTTTGTTCCAGAACTTCTTCCTATAAGAAATTGTAAGCTTCTTTCAAAGAATAAAGGTACCATTGATATTGTGAGTTAAAAAAACTGACTGAGTTAAAAGTCAAACATTGCCACGTTGATAAGAATGTAGCCATGTTTGTTACGTAGCCAATATTAATTGTTACTTTATTGCACGTAGTTAACTATAAAATAATCCATAGAATATACAAATACTACAAAATCTTTGTTAATATTTCTAGAAATTGAGAAAACATGTTTTCATTGAAACTTTATAAAAAAAAACGCTTTGGATAAACAAATATAGCATATCTTTCTGATCGAATTGAAAACATTGATATGATGATCATTTATTTCATTATTTTTTCTGTAATCCTAACTTGGAGCTGCACTACATCGGAAAAATTAATTTAAAAAATTGTGTTTTTAAATTGAGGCCATAAAAATAAATCGCATGGAGTAATATCGCATGATCTTGGTGGAAATTCATCATATTTAAACTAATTAATATTAAAACAAAGTTCTCAAAATGTTCGTAGTTTCTTGCAGTGTGAGCTCTAGCTCCATCTTGTTGAAAAGACCCTTGTTGTAGTTCTATATCGTCGAGCTGGCTATGAAAATGTGTTAAAATTTCCCTCCTTTACCTTTGCCCAGTGCAAGTACCATTAAAAACAAAATTGGTCCAAAAATTCTTGTTCTACTTATAGTACACCAAACACCGATGTTTTAAGGATGTATAGGGGATTCGACAAAAACAGTCTGGCCTCACCAAATTCCATTCCTCATATTTTGAGAGTCGTGGTGTTGCCTACGTTGCCTATCAACTTCTAGAAGTTCTTGGTGACAAACTTAGTGATATGGGAACAGGTGAAATAACAAGTGTAACAAAGGAACCAACTGACTTAATTTTTTTTTAAGCCACGAATTTTATATTTAAAAATTAGAGTACCTGCATTTGTAACAGCCAGGCGTCCAAAAAGGGCTGCGAGTGATTATTCTGGTGGGGGTTCCAACAGTCTCCTGGATGCGCCGGGACGATCTGGTCCTCTGAACGGGTACTCGCCGTGGGGGCTACACAGCACGCCCCCGTATCCATAGCCCCTAGGGGCGCACTAAAAATTCACACACTCTTTATAACCCGACAGGTCCATGAACACAGTTCGGAAGAAAACACTCCGAAAATGTATTTACAATAAGGAGCTTTAAAGTCTATTTTGTTAAAGTTGTAGCAGGTAATATGTCAGTTACAGCGACATTTTGAAACGATTCTTGCTCTATATTTTTGTTTGTAGTGAACCTTGGTAAGTAAAGGAATTTAAAACACCTAAACGCTGTGTCAATAATGATTTGAGGCACTGAGAGGCACGTATGAATCACCTGTATCGAAAAAAATCGCTAATTCTAAACGGTGAGTATTCACAGAAGCTTCGGAATGCAAATAAGCTTATTGCATTCAACCAGCGTTGTAGTATGTTTGTGTTAGGCGTCCGTGCCCAAACTTTACACGATTCAATTTAATATTCACTACAAATAATATCATAAAATCGTTTACAATAATGCTATACGAATATTGCGAATCGTTAACCACTCGACGAATAACGGAGCACCGTCAAAGTCATGTTTTACTCGGAACAGTCCAATCCAATTTCACTTTGAATAAAAAGCAAAGTCTGTTTTCAATCGAAAGAGGGAGGGACAAGTCGTGCTGTGGAAAAGTCACTGAAAAGTCACCACGAAAACTACTGAACCGACCAATGGCATGTCTGAACTGTGTCTGGGGGTTGGGGGTGGCTCCGGACGGGGTCCTGCGAGGGAACTGAGGCACTCAGTGCGAATCAGTGGCGTGTGGTGGCTGTAATTTGTGCGTGAGGCCGTGTAAACGCACCATGTGGTGTGGTGTGTGTTCACTTGATGCGTAGTTGTTGCAACAACGAGCGCACGCCGACTGGCGGATCTGGCGCGCTCTGCGGCGGCGGGAATACGAGCCTCTCTTGGAGAGACGGCGAGACTTGCCGATAAGCGATAAGCGCGCTCCTGCCGCTCGCAGGAAAGGAGAACGCGGCACCGCGCAGGCGTCCGCACACCCACGACACGCGACACGGCCGAAACTAATGAAATGATGCGGTCAAAATGGGTTTTGCTATCGATCTTTTTTATTTTCGGCCGCACGGCGTTCCGGCGCAGTGGTCTCGTGGAGACAATAGATGCGATGAAAATGGATCCGAAATTGGGTTGTAAGCGAATGTTTCTAGGTCGTTTGTGGCTTAAAAATCTCGAAAACTCAATATACAGTATGTCCCCGGATCGAGTTTAAAAGAGGAAAAATTTTGTGTTTCGAAATTACCCGACGATTTGTTTTTTATTTCTCAGAAAAAGTCACTCTTGATGATTTGCCTTGCTTGATTTCAAACCCCCAAAACGCAAATTGATTTTTATATAACTCAAACGGTGGCTCTCGAGATAATACCATTTTCGGGCCCGGGAGGGGTTTAAAAGGGGAAAAATTTTTGTTTTTTTTATTTTCATAATTCGACTTTTTTTAAATTGTTTTTAATAATCGAAACCAATTCCTCTTCACCCACCCCATTTTTTGAAATTGGTTATAAATCTTTAAAAAAAATTCTAGTGGGCGGATTTCATTGCAATATATCACAACTGCTGACAACTAATAAGTCAGTATCGTCATTTTGCTACTATTTATTTGCTATAATGTTGACTCTAGAACAAATAATTTATTTTATTCAATGCTACGGAACTGGGGAAGAGTGCTATCGTGTTGTTATTAATAAATTTAACGAAAAATACCCGGAAGTTAGCATTTCTAATGTCGGAGTGAAGAAGTTGGTGACCAAGTTCTTAGAAACAGGCTCTGTTTTACGCATTAAAAAATCCAAAAGATGATGCTGCTTCAGTTCTTGCCCTCCATTCCGTGATAGAAACTCCAAGATTATCACTTAGAAGAAGGGCAATTGAAACTAAAATAAGTAAATCGCATTTACAGAGAATTTTCAAGCAGAACCGGATTTTACCATTTAAAGCAAAATTCAGGGACACCTTAGAGGAGGGTGACGTTTGGATTTTTGTTTGGAGATGGACAACAGAGTTTTAAATGGCGTAGGATTTCATAAGCGAATTTTGTTCTCCGATGAATCTATTTTTTTCAACAAACGGCATCATTTCCTCTCAGCATTGCCGGTATTGGAGTGAAACAAATCCCCACTTTACTATTTCTTGTCGAAGACAATATTTCAAAAGAGTTAATGTGTGGTGTGCGGTTTCATATACAAATGGCATTATTGATCCATATTTTTTCCATATTTTTCAAAGAACATTTAATACATATTTGGAGATGCTACAAAAATTTTTAACAGATAAACTTGATGAACTTCCTTTAAGTTGTCGAACGAGAATGTTTTTCTAACGAGAAAATGATTTCATTTTATAATCAGTTGTTTAATTCAATTATTTAAACATGATACTAAGTAATTAAAATAATTTTTTTAGGTAACTAATTAATTGCGTTTCTCGTATGTATTTAGCTATCATATACAACTGACATTATTGGGTTAAATCCGCCAACTAGAATTACTGATAAACTTTTGTGAAAGTCCAAATTATGAAGAAAAATGGTATTATCTCGAGAACCGTTTGAGTTATATAAAAAGTAATTTGCGTTTTGGGGGTTTGAAATCAAGCAGGGTAAATCATCAAAAGTGACTTTTTCTGAGAAATCAAAAACACAAAATGTTTTCCTCTTTTAAATAGGATCCGGGGACATACTGTATGTGATGCAAACTGTGAAAAGGTACCAGATGTCGGAAAAACTGTTTTCGGGTGGGGGTCAGATTTCGATAGAGCATAAATTTCGCTTCATTTAAAAAAAATGAAGCCTCTAGCGTTAATATAGCTCGAATTGAAAGCAGGTAAAGTTTCAATATGTAAAATCGTAATTTTGAGAAAAACACATTTAAAGTTTTGGAACTGAACTGTACACGAAAAAATCGATATCTCGTCTTCTATTTCTCCAATCCGGCTGAAATTTTGGTATGATGTCCTGCGAATATGCACCTACAGATCCTGCAGTTTGCTAGTATGGGCATCCTACAGTTGCTAGTATGGGCGATACATTTTTTGACTTGAAACTGCGTTTTGGGCTGTAGCGCAAAATTCACTTTTCCGACATCAGGTACCTTTTCACAGGTTGCATCACATATTAAAAATCATCCAATAAGTTCGTAGGGTGACTAATAAAACGATAAATTTTATGCAAAATTGCAAAATACCTTAATTGCAACGCTTCACTAACAATTACATGCCTTTCTTATAGAACGATTTGTCCAGCCCTTCAAAATACGCTTCAGTTTCTACATCCTCGTATACCTACCTCATTTCTATGTCCCTCATTGGAGGCAATTCTCTTTCCCGTGAGCATTTTATTTGAGATTTGCGAACAAGTAATAGTCGCTGGGGGCTAAATCTGGAGAATACGGTGGATGCGGATACAATTCGTATAATTTTGCGATCGACTTGTGACAGAGTGCGTTGTCTTGGTACTTGGTGAAAGAGCACTTTTGTCTTCTTCATTTGGAGCCGTTTCTTCGCAAATTTTCGTCCTTCAAACGCATTAATAATACTGTGTAAGATTCACTATTGAACACATGTTTTCCTTTTCAAGATAGTCGATTAATATTACACCATGCGTATGCCAAATACGGCGTCATAATCTTCCCAGTCGACTTTTGTGTTTTTGGTTACTTTGGACGATTTTCGTTAGTTGCAGTCCACTCAAGATCATCAGACTACCGATTTGATTCTGGAGTGTAATGATGGATCCATGTGTCATCCATTCTCACATATCACATGCAAAAATCCTTTTAATTTCTCCTAAACATCTCCAAACAGCGCTCTGAATCATCAACACGTTGTTGTTTTTGGTCAACAGAGCCAACCCGAACAGAGCTTTCTCATGGACAAATATTCGTGCAAAATAGTGAATACACTGCCCTCTGATATCTATACGGTGTCTATCTATCTTCATTCGACCGTCTTCCAAAACGAATCTGTGTACTGTTTTATGTTTTCTGGAACAACTGCTGGAATAACACTTGTCAAGCCAATGCTTTGCTTGAACGATGTTATTAAAAAGCAATCCTTTATCAACACACGAAATTTATATTTTTACATTGCTTTGAAATCGTCGGGATGTCATGCAATTTTGACACAAACCGGTCGAAAGTTGGTACACTCGAACCCCTCTTAATTCACCAAATCCGTGCATCATCACCTCGCTTAAGTAGCGAAATTTAGTCTTGCTTAAGTCGCGATCATAACGTCAACTTTTTCGTGTTTTAGCTGCAAAAAGAAATATTTAGAGATATACCACAGCACTTGTTATAACGAAAAATGAGCCAACTGAACAAAAAAATAAACGTAAGTATACCCAGTCGTGCGTGACAAAGTTCAATTTTCCACTTTAATGAATATTTTAAAGGTTAAATATTTTTAAAAGACACCTAACCTATTTTAAAGGTTAGGTGTCCATATTTAATGTATTACACAATCATTTTTTTCAATTAAAACTTGTATTCATGCGAGAATCCAATTTTCAAACGTAGTTCTAAAACTTTTACAGGTGGCGAGTTAACCGGAACGGTTTCGCGACATAATAGGGGGAAACGTGCTGAAATAAGAGAGGATGTGAATTAAGCGAAGGTGAATTAAGAGGGGTTCGAGTGTACTATCTAAAAATCATATGCATTTGTTAATGGTAGTGCCATCTAAATATCACCCTACGAACATATTGAGCAATGTAGCAGCTGCTCTCTTTTTCGAAATAAAATTTTTATATTTTTAAACTTAAATTCACGGTTTATACAGTACTTATTCACTTGATTTTAATCAAATAATTATAATTTTATATCTAGCTCTATTCAACTTAAAACAACTAAAATAAAATTAAACAAAACCTTTTTTATTACTAACCAATTTCCCTGTACCTACAGGTCTAGATCTCTAGACAAAACTCTTTATCTAAATTTAGATTTAGTATCTAAATTTGGATAAATAAATTTGTCTGGAAATCTATAGTTATATAGGAAAATTGGTTACTAATAAAAAAAAGTTGTGTTTAATTTTATTTTAGAGTGAAATACTCACTCAATCAGACTTGTTGATACTCACTCAATCAGACTTGTTGATCAGACTTAATGATACTCACTGTATCATTATTTTTATATTATAATGTCGCTAAAAATGGAGTATTTCAAATTTAATATTTAGTCAGGATTTTATGGCTGAATATATGCATAATTAACATGCATGTGCATATATTGTGCAATGTGCATAGTTAATATGCATGTAAAAATAATAGACAAAAATGATAGTGGTACCTGCCAGTTTATAGCAGTTATAGCATATATATAGTTTATAAGCAGTATAGTTTGATAGCATGTTAAAAAAATGCGATAACATATTAATTATAATTATTTATAAAGTACCTAGTATTACAAGTAAAAAAAATATTTACTGTTACAACGAATCGATGTCTACCATTTGTTTGTGTTAGTTACGATTAATAACAGTTGGTTTTTCAATGTAGCCTTTTATTTCTTTGGTATTTATTCCGCGGTATTTCAGAAGGCCTGTCAACTTTTACCTATTTTGCGGACAATTCGTTTAGTGTGTTAAATTTTTTATCTATTTAATACTTTTTCCGTTTAATTTTTAATAAATTATAACCAAAGTGTAGCAAAATGTGTTTTTTCCTCTTCATCATAATAGCTATTCCATTGTTCTTGAACTTTAAATATCATTTAACAGCGTTTACGTTTTTAGCTAAAAAACTATCTAAAAATAAATTATTTACACGGAATACCCAAGCACTATCGTAATTGCATTCTCTGTTATGGAATGCGTATACCTAGTCACCTATTAAATTAAATGCAAAATTGTATAAAAACAATGTATGTTTTTCATGCATTCTGTAAAGGACACCGCAAATTTGCTAAAATTATTCCTTTCTAATCTAAGGTGATTTAAGGTGTTTACCGCGTGATGATAATAAACTAAGCACATCGAGTGTTTTACCACTTATCTTACCTTAGGCACACTGCTTCAAAATTAGATGGACAAACAAGTCGTAATTAAATACAAATAAAAACTCAACATAAACTATTGGTGACTCAGATTGGTAAACACCAACATGAATGAGAATAATTCCACATAACAACATACGAGGTGTGTAAATTAAACAATGAGACTGATTTCTTTAAATTTTTGTTATTCGAATAGAATTAAAATTCAGTATTGTCTCCTCCAAAATATGTAGCTTCCTTGGGAAGCCATATAGCGCTGTAGACGGTTCTTCCATTCCTCATAGCAGTGCTGGAACTCATATACTGGATAGCCTTCAGCTGGCCAGTTACAGCCGTTTGAATGTTTTCTATGGTCCCAAAATGACGTCCCTTAAAGTGATCTTTCAATCTCAGGAATAGAAAAAAGTCACATGGATTCAAATCAGGCGAATAAGGAGACTGAGGAGCCACAGGATTGTTTTTACTGGTTAAAAACTCGTTTACTGAAATGGCTGTCTGACAAGGCGCATTGTCATGATTCAACATCCAGTTGTTCTTGATGTTTGGTCTCACACGCATGAAATTTTTTTCGAAGTTTTTCAAGAACCTCTCTGTAAAAGTGTAGATTTACTGTTTGGTCTGGAGGCACAAACTCTTTGTGGACAATTCCCTGGCATTCAAAAAAGCAAATAGCTTTTAGATCTTCGACTTGTTCATCCTTGCTTTTTTTGGTCTTGGAGAGCTTGAAGTGTACCATTCCATGCTTTGGCGCTTGGTTTCCGGGTGGTACTCAAACACCCAAGTCTCATCACCAGTAATGACACATTCCACAAAATGGGGATCATTTTCAATCGATTCCAAAAAGTCAAGACACCTTTCTCTCCTGATGTCCTTTTGTTCCTGCGAAAGGTTTTTTTGGAACAATTTTTGGGCAGATTTTTCTCATCCCCAATTCGTTAGTCAAAATCTGATGAACAGTGGTGTGATTCAAATTTAACTCTTCCCCGATCATTCTTGTCATCAACCGATGATCTAAACGTACAAGATCCCGTATTCAATCGACATTTTCATCGGTTTTTGAAGATGAAGGCCTTCAGTTGCGTGGTTCATCTTCAATCGACTCTCTTCCTTCTGAGAATGCCTTAAACTACCGAAGAACCTGGGCTCCTGAAAAAACACTGTCTCCGTTGGCATGTTGAAGTCCCTCCCCCACAGGCAATCTTCTCTACATTTTTTTTAAAAAAAAAAAAAACACAAAAGAAAAAAAATAAAAAAGAAAAAAGGAAGGAACACCAGCGCGACGGAACGACAACTGGCTGAAATATGTGGCGTGTTTTTAAATAGAGCTAACAGCGTCAGCGGTTCAGACATATCACAAGTTATTCAACTTCCAAAATCGTAAATTCGCTTAATACAGCTCATTTTCGGTATATAAAATAGTAGTTGAGACTTTCAGACAAAGAAGCCCTTTATATTAATCGCCCTTCTAAGCACATTTATTTCGAATGTTGTTACCGGTGCTAAAGCATCCTATCTGTCGCCAGACAAAACAATTAATATGATCTACACGAGATTATTAGCATTAACAAGGGCAATAACTTACACCAGAAATATGACAAACATTAATTAATTTGACTGCGCAAAGCGTGCTAATTAATGACTCAGGTACATTGTTACTCTGTCTGAAGTAAATTATTTATTTTTACGATCCTTATAGTGCATAGAAAATAGATATTTGTCATACCCAGAGACACTACGGTTGTTAACATTTGAAATTATACATGGTTTCTAAGAACACATTTGCAAAGAGACTGTACGACTTCTGTTTTGCACAATTTATTTATGAGAATAATACATACACGCCCACTTTTTGAAGGTTGCTTAAATTCTGATAATTTTTGTACTACGGTATTGATTTTTTTTGGTACTGATAGGATTTGTTACTTACACCTTGTGAAATTCTGCGTCTTCTGAGCCCAAGTTGAAGGTGACATGAAATTATTCTAAAATTGAACCAAAAATATGAAAATTCAAAAAAGCCCTGATTCTGTCACTCGAAATAAGAAGATTGACATAAACATACTTAAGTAATGTTTCCGAAAATGTTTTTAATATTTTTTATTTCCGAAATACAGTGTGTTAAAGTTGAAAATTTAAAAACTAAAAGTATATTATTGTTAATATTTTCATTACTTATTATTACTTTTTCAAATTTAGCAAGATATTTTATTGTCACCTAATTGTAGAAAAACTAATTAATTGATTTTGACAGCGGCGTAGGATGTGGGTATGTGACAACTTTTCCCCCCTAAATTTTTCGCCGCTCTCCAAACATTAATTTTAATTATAATTTTGAATTTTTGAATGTATTTAGTAGATGTACTGCTGTTGGGAACCCATAGAGGGGATGATTATAGATATATTTGCACTTAAAGGTTGGTACATTTTATTTCAAATTCCGTTCGATTTTTTTTTTAATTGGGAGCCTTTTATATTTTTTCTAATATAGTGTACAGCTAGTTTTAGTTAACTAACTCGACTTTTTTTCTTACTCTGGTATTTTTTTTGTTTTTCAAAGTTTTGTAAATCAAAGAACAACTTTGCAGTTGCACTGAACACTTTAAACTCAAATATCTCTGAAACGGTCAATCGGAGCGACATTTAAAGAGTATACCTTTTCTGTCAATAAATGATGGAAAAATCGATATTTTCAATAAAAACTTAAATATTCCAAAACGCAAAAAACACACCAGTTTTTTATGTATTTAGAATGCTTCAGAGAGCACCCTCTACAATTGACATCAAATTGATTGACAGATTAAAAATTCCTCTCCTCAAAAATACCCTAATCTAATTTAAACTTTGACACCCTGTATCATGATTGCCAATAACTTTTGGACCAAGGCAAGTTTGGTTAATTCGTAATATTTTTACCCAAAGAATCTGCTCCTTAATAATGAGACACCCTGTTGGACAGACAGTTGTTAACTCTGTTCTGTGTGTAAATATATGTACCTCCAGATTGCCATATTATAAGAATATGTTCTGGCTTTGTGGTTATATAAAACAAAGATGAACTGTAAATCATTCGTTTGTAAAGATTTCAGGCTATTGCTTAATAATTAAATTGCCTTTGCTTAAAAATTAAATATCCTTTATTATTTATTTATGTCTACCTATGTATAGTCCTTCTAATTTTAATTGAAAATGATAAATACGCCTGGGGAACAAAAAAAGCGGTGCAACTTTATGATTCCATGGGCGTGCATATATCTTTTATAAATTCGAAAATTGTGAAATAATGTTTTTCATTCAAATCAATATAGGAGATTAAAATTAGCCTGCATACAAAACTCTTAATATTTGTAATGTAATTTGCTGTAAATAATGCTCATTTAGCCAGACAATCTCAAAAAATTGTCTGTGTTAATAAACCTAGCTGAAATACACGTCACTGGCGTCTTAAACAAGTAGTTTAAGTTCCTAATTTCTAAAGTCGTAAATCATTTTAACGACGTCGTAAAAATTTTATGGCACAGTGGACCGAATAAATATTTAAGCAATATATTGGATGCGAAGCGCAACAGTCTATTGGATCGTTGGCCGGTGTGTAGTCTAATGGATCACAGGCCAGCGATTTCCAACCAGACAGCGGAAGCGTTGCCGGCTCTTCAAAATTTTCTTAAGTATAGTAACATACATAAAGTTGTTTTAATTTATAATTATTTTTTCCAGCAATTTTAAACGCTTTATTTTAATGCTAACTAATAAATTTATATCTATGTATTTTTTTTAAATATTTCCAAACCAGCTTTCTAAGAACGTCACGAACTAACAGTTTACTGAAGTATGAAGTATACTTGTATAGTGAGCTTAGCAATTTTAGAAAATATATCTGACAACCTTGCTTTTTTCTACCTATTTTCAATTTAGAATGGAAATAGAGTATGTATATATTTATATCTATGTTTATTATTTATTTATTAACTGCAAACTGTAAACATGGCATTAAACTGCAATAGCATTAGTTTTGGCGAATGCGCCAGGTATAATAGTTTTTTGTGTGAAACATGTATCTATAATAAATATAATACTCAATAATTTGTGAACGCTAGATATAAGCATTTCGGAATTTGTCTGGTTACAAATGACATGAATTTCTTGTTAATTAAAGTGAAGAAAAACATTTTTCTTCACTTTACTCTCTTTTGATCGTGTTTTCATCTTGCTCCTATTATTAATTTTGTTAATAATCTGTTTTTACAACAGAAACTTAGCAAACAGTAGACTGTTGGGTATTGGACCATTGTCCTTATTCATACTACTGTTACATTTAATGATTTCTAAACTTTTAAAAGCATCCAACTGTCTAAGTACTGGTTGTTACTTTTCTAATTAAATTTAAATGATTTATGTCTATCCTATAGTTGTTGTCAAAATCATGTTGGACAACACAAGTTTTTTCCGTTCTGCCATATTTTAAATGAACCATGTGTTCCTCAAATCTAGTCAAATTAGATCTTTTCGTTTGCCCAATCACAATCTTTACAACTTATTCCGTATATTCCTGACTTTTCGTTATTGTCGATTTTATCTTTGGGGTTGCCCAAAACGTATGTAGTTTATCTTTAGAATTATAAAACAAACTGATATTAATATTTTTTAAAACTTTATCTAGTCCGCGGGTGAGTTTAGGTTCATATGGAAACAAATTTCGCATTGTCAGTATCTCTACGAAAGGTAGTGGAATTGTACAGGGCATGTCTTAAACTCAAGAGAGTCCCCTTTTTTTATTCCATTAAATGTCATTTTCCCACGAAGCATGCACAAACAAACAACATTAGTTAGTTGATGTAACAATCCATCGTTACAATTAGGTATTACAATAGACGTTTATAAATAATTTATACCTACATCATGTTTTCCTGCTGAAAATATTCATATGAGCAGTACTATTATGCATGTTATGTAACGCCATCATTGCAAAATCGTTAATACCAACTCGGAATGAGGAATGTATATCTTTATAATGTATCACGTCTGGTTCAATCTCTGAACAAACAATGTATCACCATCGAAGTAAAACATTAAAACGTTCTAATTTAATTTGAAGCATTCATTAAAGAATGCAATAATGGTAATCTAGGTATTTATGATTTATTATCTACTAACAGAATATTAATATTACGTTGCAGGGAAGTGAACGCAAAAAACAATACTTTAGGAGAACCATAATTATAACAATTTATTGTGCGCGCGTAACGGATTATCTCGACTATACCGGATTAGCTTACGGACATGACGCTAAGAAAAAAATCCGGCGTCTGGATCGTTCAGATTACAAATGTTATTACAAAATCTTTATTGTTTATCTGTCAAGGTTAGTATTTGTACATGAGCACCTTTTTTTTATTCAAGAAGCCAGAATAAAAATTTACATTGGGCAAAAGAATATGTAATTGGGTAGGTATGATCAGTTATATTTATAGTTATGCTTATACATCCTTAGCTTATTATTTATTATATTCGATAAAGCTTAACAATTTTTTTGATCTTCTTATATTTACTTACAATCATTTGCGGGCCAGCTAACCCGTGAGGCTTCGAGATCAAGCTGATCAAGAGCTTATCAAGGCTGTCACATTATGTGATGGATACGTTTACCGAGTATATAAAAAACAGAAACAAAAAAACTTTATCAACAAAAAACTATATTTTCGAAAAAATATTGGGCGTTCAAGTATTACTATTACGTAACGCAATTTGGGGGAGGGGAGGTCTTGTAAAACGTTACGATGCGTTACAGGGGCGGGAGGGGGGTTCGAACAACGCGTTACATAACATTGTTTTTTTTTATTTAAATAAAAAACTAGGGAATTAAAATCTCCCAAGTTGGCAACCCTTTTCGTTTATGTTTTACGGGGAATCCCTCGATTGTATTGTACGTCATTTTTATTTTGTTTTTCGTTATCAGTATTCGTTAGTGTTTACGCAGAAGCACATTGCTGTAGTAAGTCAGTCAGTTTATTAGTAAAAAAAAGGTAAAATAGGAGAATGCATGAGAAGAACAATGGTGGATGAAGTCAAAAATGTATGTATGGACAGGGCCAAGTCAGGAAAACGGAGTAATTAAATGTAAGATTAGTAGTAAAAGTTTATTAGGACAAATTTGAGCCCATTTTAACATATATTTTAAACTCAAGCAAATGTTTATTACATTATGTGTGATTGTTTATTAAATAACAATATGAATAAATAAAATACACAACATACGCATGTATTGCGAGTTAGAAATCTCTTGTTTTATTTATTATTACCGCAAACGCGATTAAAACAATAACAAAGGTATTTTAGCGACTTTCCGGTACTTTGCGCAACATAATTGTGACTTTTAGGTAAAAATGGTCACTTGGTTGTTATGTAACGTTTAGGGAGGGGGAGGGGGGGTACAGAAAAACGTTATGCACGTACAGGGGAAGGGTCAAAAATCTTCAAAAATTGCGTTACGTAATACTTGACGCCCCCCTAAGACACTATTAAAGAAAATGACGACCGCCTATATTTATATACACTTGAGCTCTCATTTTAACTGAGTCATTAACGTGCTGCAGAATACAAAGTGTTCCATTAATTTCTTCAATTTTATTGGCACTGCGTTGCTGAAGGTCTTCCATATCGCCAATCTATTCCATATCGTACAATCTTATTTTATGAGAGTTAACGTAGTCCAAAACATGGAACCAAGCCTCATGAGTAAAAAAAAAACTTTTTCGAAGACAGCACCGATATTGTTAAAATGGTTAACCCATTAACGCCCAAACGGACACAATTTTTCGTCCTTTTTGGAGCGTCAATCAAGGGAAATTAATGAATTCATTCAATAAAAACCACTTATCTTAATGTTTTCGGATGTGATTATTTCGATTTTCGGGGTCAGAATTGTGATTAAGTACTCTAGAAAAAAAATATGGCTGACTTTATGAGAAAAAGTACTGAAAATTTGGTTTTTTTTTATATATTTTTTTTTAGTCCAAAAAGTACTCTAACCTACTCCGGATTGTGAAGGGGAGGTGGAGGCAATAGGCAATAGATGATAGGATTTTTTTTTGCCGACCTCAACTGACTGTTGAATCTTTCTCTAGTATTAACGAGAAAATAATGTTATTGTGAGTTTATCTTGATCCACAGTCATTTTCCTCAATCAAAACAATACTACAGATTATATTTGACTAAATTTTCTATTTTCAATGATGGCGGATTCAAAATGGCGGCCGGATTTCTCAAGAAATGGCTTGGTTTTCATTATAAAAAGTAAATAGGAGTTTGTAATAATACTGTTCCTATTTCATTTCATGTTTTAGTAACATTTTGAGTTATTCCTGGTGAAAAAAGTGTGAAATCCAAGATGGCAGATTCAATATGGCGGACATCATTCTTGAAAATTCAAAATTTGAAAACGGAAAAATTACAGTCATAGTTTACGTAAAATTCTGATGGAAAATGTCCTCTCAATCTGTTTCATAAAAATGCGTTCTATCTGAGCAAAAAAATTATTTGTCATTCTAATAATTAATTAATTATGCTTTATATATATTATTATAATTATATATTATGCACTTAGGGATGCTCGGGGCGCAAACTACTCGCCGGAAGTACACAGCCTACTTGTTTCTCGTGGTGCATATATGATTTTTTCTCACACCCACCAGAAAGTACATTCTACGTACTATTCTTTGAATAAATATGCGAAGAAGTTCCGGATATAAAATTCGTCAATGCGCCAGAATTCAAAATATGTATATATTTTCTACTTATATGCGGAGGTTCCGAACAAAAAAAACTTCCTCAATGCGTCTACATCCCTAAGTGCATAATAAATAATTCTCATGATTTCATCATGAGAACCTCAACACCGGAAAAAACGTCGTTTTGAGGTGAGAATGACAAATAATTTTTTACTCAGATAGAACGCATTTTATGAAAAAGATTGAGAGGAAATTTTCCATCAGAATTCTACGTAAAATATGACTGTAATTTTTCCGTTTTCAAATTTTAAATTTTCAAGAATGATGTCCGCCATATTGAATCCGCCATCTTGGATTTCACACTTTTCTCATCAGGTATAACTCAAAATGTTACTAAAACATGAAATGAAATAGGAAAAGTATAATTACAAACTCCTATTTACTTTTTATAATGAAAAACACGCCATTTCTTGAGAAATCCGGCCGCCATTTTGAATCCGCCATCATTGAAAATTGAAAATTTAGTCAAATATATTCTATAGTATTGTTTTGATTGAGGAAAATGACTGTGGATAAGAAAAACTCACAATAACATTATTTTCTCGTTAATACTAGAGAAAAATTCATATTTCATGAGATTTTATGCAATGTCCGCCATTTTGAAAAGATTAGAGTCAGTTGAGGTCGGCAAAAAAAATCCTATCATCAACTCCAACTATTGCCTCCACCTCCTCCCACAATCCGGAATAGGTTAGAGTACTTTTTGGACTAAAAAAAAAATATAAAAAAAATCCCCAAATTTTCAGTACTTTTCTCCATAAAGTCAGCCTTATTTTTTTTCTAGAGCATTTAAGACTCCGGAAATCGAAAGATCACATACGAAAACATTAGGATAACTGGTTTTTATTGAGTGAATTCATTAATTTCCAGTATCAAATCATTTTCCAAAATTCGTTGACACGCTGAATAGGGCAGATTTATTTCTTGGCTTCGATGTTCTAGGAAATATTTTGCTGACCGGCTAAAATGGTCGGAATGAATAACTGCGTTTGGAAAATTTTTCCAGAAGTCTTCATATGCAGTGGTCCTCAAATACATCCAGTTTAACAAAATTTATATCCAGACTAACAAAACACGTTTCAAATTCTAGGTATATAAGAGTCACAAGCTAATAGCTAAAACAGCTCATAACGAAGCTAATACAAAGGGTCAAAGTGCTCTAAAGCAAGTGGCAGTGCTACAATAGACATCAACAAATCGCGGTGGCTGATATAGGACTAGCTCCCAATATTTCAATCAGGGCAATGAAAAGTCAGATCTCCCAGCATGGAAGGGATCTAAAGACGAATTCACAGTACCAGAACCTGTTTTCGGCATTCAACAAACCTTAGTGTGAGGATATGTGACAAAGTGGGTTGAAACACAACATCTACATACATAAAATAAGACTATATAATGACGAACCCATGTGTAGATTATGTAGATACAACCTCTTGGGGGCCAAATGTCACAAGCTAACTAACCTTATCGCATATTGCAGTACAGCTGGTTTCTCAATTAGCCAAGAGACTTCATTCTCGGGGGCAGTTTAAACTTGGCCTGCTGCACTGATTGTCAAATCAAATCAAACAACACCTAACGCTTTCTTAGGTCGATTTCGTTTAAACTTTACAATTTTTACATCATACACGATTACTTTCCACATATGTCTTCGCTGTGTTAAAAAATATGAACCTCTATTAATGTAATTCATCTCGATTTCTAATGCGTAGGCGGGATGGAATACTAGTCGCGGGGTTGCCCATGATAAACTGCCTCTTAATGAATTAATAGACACACTGCCATAAATTTAATCGCATGATATATATACCCACGTTTACAACTGCCGGTAACTTTATATAAGGTAGCAATCCCATCACTGTTAAACGTCCTCGTCCGCATCTCGGCGTCTTAGCGGTAACGAAAGTCAGGGCAGTGACAGAAAACGCGTGGGAACATAAGACACCAGGTTCATTAGGGTTACCGACTTATCCGATTATTGTGAACTAGGCTTATTTTTTTTGTAAATAATCAGCCTCGTTCCAAGTTTATCTATCAATATCTAGCAGAGAGCCAGCACGGTAAACAGTTGAAAGTGAACTAAAAAAACAAAGTGATTCAGAAAGTCATACAGGGTGTTCCTAGAAAATATACCTTTACAATGCCCCCCTCTTCAAATAAGAAAGCTAACGAAATTCAATTGAAAATCTGTAGCTGAGAGGTAAACAGTCGTAACTCCAACTTTTACCAGTACGGAGTTAAGATATTAACTCTATTTAAATTTTAAACTACAGTCGTTTATTTTGTTATTGTGGCAAAAATCCTAAGTCACGTATTGATTGCCAATACTTTGAGGTTAGAAAATGTAGGTATCTCCATTTATCTCAAATTTTAGCGTCCATTAGCGTTTCCACTTGTTTTGCTCATTACTGAAATTTTCCGTAAATTTTCCATTTTACGAGATTCGGATTCAGCGACCCCAAAAACATGTAGTAAACATGGTCTGATCCCAGAACCCGAATTTTTTTTTGTGTGGCTGTATTGTTTTACCTATAATTATATTATAATTCACATTTAGATAAAACATACGTCAGATAGACCGACAGACAGACATACCATTTTTTTATCTCAAAAGATCGACGTTTCAGAACATTTTAAGCCTGTTTGGCCAATATTTTTTTAATATTTCCTGAATATTTCCATTACACCATAAGTCAATGTAAATGTAATATATTTCTTCTTCCAATAACTCATTTTAATATCCAAATTATATTTACATATATGTACCTATGTGTAATATTCTTTCAATTTTTAATAATCTTTGATCTGAACTACGTACATATTATGTAGTTTTTGATATTGTAGTTTTATGTTTATAATATTATACTGTCTATTGCACATTTTTTAATTATTTTAATTCAAGTAATTTTATCTAATACGTTTTATTTTATTTATACAATTTATTTATTATACGTATATATATAGGTATTATATTCTTTACATAAATGTTTTGACTTGTGTAACACTGTAATACTTGTTTGTGTCCTAACATAAACTGCAAGTAAATTAAAAAAAGAAATAAGAAAAATACAGTGGCTTCTACAACTAGTTACCTTGTTTAGTAAGTCCTATATGACAGCTAAAATCCAAACAAGCTTACTGAATGTTATGATGTCAGATTTGGACGATGACTGAGCAATCTTATTGTCTACAATAATTTAGAGTAATGGTAAATAAAACAGTGTCTACCTGTGACTCCGAATAATAAAAAAATAGAATTCACAAGAACGAGAGGATTTTCAGTTAGTTATACCTATAGCGTGAAAAATATGAGAAAATGAAAAAACGGTGTATAATAATATACGGGATATACAGTTTTTTTGCTTATAATTTGCCATCCATTTAAAAAGCTTATTTATGGACAAAAGAAAAAGATAAAAAACAAAAGTTATAGAATTTTTCCTGAAAATCTTTAATATGTTAACGAAAAAAGCAAAAGACGATCGCATAGTTCAAAAACAAGTCAAAATATATTATTTTTATAACGTAATACCCTATACAGGGTGACCCATTAAGAATGGAAACACTGGGTGTAAAACAGTTGTTTATTATCCGATTTGAATGGAACTTTTTTTTAAAAGATAGAGAATAAAATAATGTACTTGGGTGCAAAAGATCAAGACGACATTTTAATTTTCAATGCCTACTACGATTTTCTTTCTAACTAAAAAAATTGCTAAGTATGTTAAGATTTTTTTTATTCAAAATCTGATTGCACCAATGGATTCAGCAGCCCCTCAAATGGGTTTGTACTAATTTTTGTGAAAAAAAGTTTGTTTTTAAAAAAAGGTGTGACTAAATCATTAACACCAGTGTTGCGGTTACCGGTATTTGATATAACCTTCAATTTTTTCAAACACTATTAAAAAAACGCAATTTTTTTCAAGATTTTTTTTAAATCGCAATTTCAGCTATGATATCGTCCTTTATACCACTCAAAAACAAATAGAAACATGCACTCGAGACGTGTAGGACTTGAAGGAGACGCAATGAGAATAATTTAATTTTCTCATTTTTGAGCTTAGAATAACTAGATATGGCAAAATTCAAAGAGTAATAGGTGTGTCTCGTTTTTACCAGTTGCTGGATCATTGACGCAAAAGAAGAATTTTGAAAAATTATTATTGCCTTCGGGGTTTTGGGGTCGCTGATCACGATCCTGATGTCAGAATTTCAAAATTCAAGATGGCGGATCCAATATGGCCACCCAGAAATCCAGAATTTCAAAATTCAGGATTTCAATATTTGCTTCAAAATGGTCACCATGTCATATCTACCATCCTGAATTTGGAAATTCTTACATCGGGATCGTTATTAGCGACCCCGAAAACCCCTGGTTTACAAAGTTTGAGGCAAAATAATCGAAAAATTTGAAATTTGATTCGGGATGGTGGCCATATTGGATCAGCCATCTTGAATTTTGAAATTCTGACATCAGGATCGTGATCAGCGACCCCAAAAACCCCGAAGGCACTAACAATTTTTCAAAATTCTTCTTTTGCGTCAATGATCCAGCAACTGGTAAAAACGAGAAATATCACTCTTTGAATTTTGCCATATTTAGTTATTCTAAGCTCAAAAATGAGAAAATTAAATTATTCTCATTGCGTTTCCTTCAAGTACACGTCTCTAGTGCACGTTTTACTTGTTTTTGAGTGGTATAAAGGACGATAATCATAGCTGAAATTGCGATTTAAAAAATCTTGAAAAAAATCGCGTTTTTTTACTAGTGTTTTTTAAAAATTGAAGGTTACATCAATTTTTTGTTAAATGTTAACGATTCCATTCGAAAGAGCAACCTCGAAAACATTGGAATACATGGTTTTAGTTATTTTTTCTTTATTTTTTCTATCAGTAATATGAGCCTTCAAGTTCATGTCTCTTGATAGTGCACTTGGTCGTTAAAGGGTTAAGTAGGCTCTGTCAAGGAATTTCTGTTACAAAAATATTCCTTCCTAGGCAATTGCTTCCAAGATTCATATTCATACCAAACATGGATGTTTACAATCCACCTCCTTCGATTAATTTAAGCCTTAAACGGATAATTATTTTTCAATCGCAGACGCCTGACAACTGTTAAATTATGCAGCTGTCAAAGGTTACTGACATTTTTCATTAGGTCACATTAGAGCGATATCACATATAACAAGCGGTAATGGTGTATTTCCGGCTTGAAATATCTTATATGCATGTACTATTTTGTCCAATAATCACCTTGATAAATTGTGGATTACTGACTACTTACACCAATACTCACTGAAACGCGTCGACCTATGAAAGCAGTGGCACTTTTAACGGATGACTTGCTTGAAAAACATCCTCATTGCCTTGTTCTGGGACATTCCTTGTCGTAGATCAGGAGATATTCGTTTTGTCTGGGACTTTTTGCATATGATCCCCAAGTTTTATTGAAATGCCTCTGGAGTGTCACAAGAAATGATAATTTCGATAAAGGCCAGTTGAAAAACGTGGAAAATTTGTTATTAAACAAGATATAAATTTTGTCCCTTCTTTAATAACTCGAGAACTATTCATTTTAGAGATAAGTTGAAGAAAGAAAAAAGCCTTGTCATTAAATTTTACATAGAGAGTCATAGCACTGAGAAAAAAATGCTCTATTGTTGTTGCAAAATAGCAATATTTGGAAAAAAACTAAAACTCGAGTATTACTCCGTGAGAAATTTATTAATTTCGTCGAATGACTAACAAGATGAGTTCTAAAACGAACGCATTTGACGAGGCAACTTGTGATCTCGAGGCAGAAATTAAGTTTGTGTGATAGTAGATATTTCAAGGTAGGTAACACGAGGACTGGTTCATTAACACCCACATAAAATTGGTCAGTTGGTTTCTTGGTTACCGTACCAGATACCAATATCATACTCTTCATTTCGATTTTATTAGAATCACTTTCAATATATGGAGACATCCAAAAAAAAACGTCATCAAAGTTGGCCGAGAAAAAAAGACGTATTTCTATTCTTGATCGAATTTATAACCTTATTTACTTGTCAAGACTGTCACATCATATGACAGCCATTGTTTATTTTACAAATTGTGACAGTCACTTGTCAAAAGTTTGACATAACCGAAAAGCTTAGACATGACCGCTATTTCCATCTCTCTCGTTCATAGCCAGAGTTGATGACGTTTTTTTTGGATGTCTCTATATATTAGTACTAGTGTGTTCATTTTATTTTGTCTCACTTTTAAATGGCTGAAAATTCAGCAAGAAAATTCAGCGAAAACTCAGCTTGCACAGTTTTTCGTAATTTTTTATGTCGTAGTGCAAACAATTTTACAAACTGTCAAACGTCAAATTTATCAACATGATCTAATTTTTTTCTAATTGAACACCCTGTATATTTTTAGCTACTTGGATAGAGCTTTTTATGGCGACCACAGAGATATTCCATATGTGTCTTTATTTTTGCTAATTTACTTTTATTAAAAAAAAATAGGTTATGTCATTAAATTTTACATTTGACAGTTTGTAACATTTTTAGATCTACTTTTTTACAAAAAAAAAAGTCAAGTTATTTTTCCGCTGAATTTTTTAGCTCAAAAAATAACATTTCTACAGCCCTTTAAAAGTGGGACATAATAAAATGAACACACTGTGCCTGTGTCTATATCTGTATGTGTAATGTTTCCTGCACAGTGTTTCTAATACACAAAATATTTTTTATCTATTACACACACTTAATTGGTAGACAGTGTGATTGTTTTATTTCGACCACCGTTTTCTTTCCTTCGGTTAAAGAAAACTGCATTTCTTGTATTACTCTTGTCTTGGCTCTATCAGAAATATTTAAAGTTATTTCGTTTTCTGGAATTATTCTTCTTAACCTTAACCTTTCAAGAGACCTTGTTTGTTACCAGCGTACAACGGGTTTTCACTTAAATTTCTATTAATCATTACACGTTCTTTATTATCATTTTTTTTACAGCTTATTTAATATTTATAGAATTTATTGCATATATTTGCATTAGTTGCATAGAACTGACGTGAGAAATGATACCGACTACGGAAGATTGAAGCAAATGATTGTATAAATATCAAATATGACATTCATTATCTTATTTATATACCTACATAATATATAACGAGATAAATTGTTGCAATCGATATGGTGTAGATATTTTAATAGATTCCCATTTTTTGTGTTAATGTTGTTTAATAGATTCCCATTAGTCACAAATAATCTAAATTATCGTAAAAGAAGAAAGGTTCCAAAATACACCGCCGCTCAATTGGAAAGAATTCCCAGGTGTTGCAGTGCTTTGAGACCAGCGAATTTTCGTAAAAAAGTTATTGTTATGGATAATGAAAAATATTTCACGTTGTCCAACTCGGAGATCAAAAGTAATGACGGTTTCTATACGGACGATGTACAAGACGCTCCTGACAAAGTTAAATTCAAAGGCAAAGTCAAGTTTGAAGATAAAATTTGTTAAAATAAAAAAAGACCGCATGTTGGACGTGTTCGAGGTGAGGCCATTAATGCAGACATTTACATAAGAAAATGCCTCACAAAACTTCGAAATTTTATAAACAGACATCATCCCAACGACCAAATAATGTTCTGGCGTGACTCAGCCTCGTGCCATTATGCCAGAAGAATAAGAGACTAGTTAGCCACAAACGGCATCAATTTCGTTCTGAAGACAAATGACCCTCCAAATGTTCCTCAGGTGAGGCCCATTGAGGAATTTTGGTCTCATTTGAGCAGAGAGGTAGTTGGGGTAGATGGGGGTTGGGAAGCTCAAAATGAGGAGCAGTTAAGACGCAGAATCTTTCAGAAAATTCGGGAAGTCGACGTTGCTACCGTCCAAAGACTGATGGGCCATATAAGAACCAAATTACGTGTAGAAGCCCATACGGCCCATGCTAGAGTAGCATGGGCCGTCATGTAAATGTTATGTTAAGTTGAATTAAGATTGCATAAGAATAATATTGTTGTTAAATTGTTGTTAAAAAATAAAAAATTAAAATAAATGACTTTTACTTTTTTCCTAAAACTTTTGAGACATACGTTACCAAGCTATAGAAGATGCAATTTGCATGGAAACATACCTAAAAACTTACCGTTAATGATTTTAAATTCATTTTTAAAATTGATAGCATTGTATTTCTTATGTTATTTTTTTATAGTTGAAAAACATGTTTCAATAATGCTTTCTGATAATCGGTGTGAATGATGATCTTGAATGATGATCCTAACTACGACGAGCCTATTAATAAGATAAAATTGCCGCCCTTAAAATTTCATCAGTAGTTATTTTTACAAAAACTATAGTAAGGATGTTAAGAGTTATGAATTTTTATGATATTTTTAATTCAAATCTTTCATGTCTAGAAACATTTTTTTTTAGCTCAATTAGTCAAAAATATATTCTAAAAATTTGCCTTTAATATGAGTCCAAGGATTTAATATTTTCGGAGGGTTTAATATTCACGGTTTTTTAAAAATATATGACTGTTGTTGCTGACTATATAGTTTTCTTTGCTGAACTACGTCACTGGACTAGATGGAACTCTTATAAAATTTAAAAATGGCATCTGACTCATGTTACTGTCCCTATTCACTAATCGTACAATAGCACTGAAGGCTGTAAAAGTATTTCAAAACATTCTTCGAATTTTATTAAAAACCGGAAACGTATAAAACACGCCGGACGTGGAGACATAATTTTAAACAAATATTTGAAATGAAATAGACGGATATGTTTCAAGTTATTGTAAAGGCAATATTGACAAGCTTATTTTTTTGTCTATTAAGTGTAATAATAGTATGTGCATTGTAAACGACAAATTCAGGGATATGTTGATAAATGACTTTTGTATGAATAACCTAAAGCGTACTCCATTACCAGACTATTGCCCAGTTAAGAGCGATAAAAAAGGGTTTAGGAAAGGATTATAAATATTCGCCCAACAAGTACCTAATTACAGAATTTAAAGGAAAATAGCTTTTAGTAATGTTAATGTCCTTGATTTATGTTTTGGTAGATAATTATTCGGGTGGAGGACAGCACAAAGTAGACAAGTTGAAATTTTTAAAATGCCGACGTTTCGACGTTTTATTGACGTCTTTTTCAAGGCTATTTAAGTCGAACAACTTGTATAATATGCTTTATGATAATTACGATCTACGAATATGTACATACTTAGATCGTAATTATCATAAAGCAAATTATACAATTTGTTCGACTTAAATAGCCTTGAAAAGACTTCAATAAAATGTCGAAACGTCGGCATTTTTAAAATTCAACTTGTCTACTTTGTGCTGTCCTCCACCCGAATAATTATCGGAAAATAGCTTCTCATTTTTTGCTACTTTTTTAATTACAATGCAAGTATTATTTAGTAACAGAGTAGCAAACAATTAGAGAATCTTAAAAACTCTACTCATGATTAGGGTTGGCCGATCGTGCCGCAGTACAGCAGCGCGCGGCGCACAGTGGGACAAAACTGTAGTGTTTCACCCAAATCACTCTAATGATCGTAAAAATGGAGATTTTAAGATGCTTTTTTTTTAAATGTTCGTTATGAATTTCTCCATAAATTCCTCTAGCCGGATTTTTTATTTTCATTCCCAATATTTTATTATTTTAATCTAAAAACGTACTTATTGGAAAATATAGGGTTTTTCCAATGAAAATCAGTGTCAAGGTCTCAAATGTATACATATTTTTTACTTTTTAATTTTAAAAGTTCATTTTACAAATATCCACATAATTTCTCAAACGATATTATCCAATTTCTTTTTTTATTGTTGACAACTGCCAAATTAGCTGTCAAATATAAAATAAACGTATTTCTTAAGTTATACAGAACAAATGTATAATTTTAAACAAAATACATATAACATTCTTTAAAACTTTCTATTTACGTAATTTATATTTACTAAGATTTAAATATGACAGCTGTCAAAATAACTCAAATTACTTCAGATGCCATTTTTTTTATTATTTCCAATTCTTAAAGCGCTTAATAGCTCATTTTCTAAGGATTTAAGGAACATACATTTCACTTTCAAGAAAAAATTTTACTGAACAATTCTCAACAAAAAAATTTATATTATACAAGACACGCACCAAAACGGTTTTTAAATTAATGTATTCTAATTTTTAAGTCATAATTATGGTTAAAAAAGTGTGCATTTTGGACAAACCAATATTTTTTTTAAATTGACAGTTGTTAACTAACACAATATATTTTTGCCATTAATCCATTAGACGTATAACTAATTAGTATTTTATTTTTTGAAAAAAAAAAACATAAAAAATTGCATCTTCATTGGGTTTACTGAAGATTTGACAGCTGCGTAAAACTTGGATTTCATATTTAAATATATTGCGGAACTGTATATTTTTAAAGACTGTATATACATTTTTCATTTATTTGATTGAAATTGACAGGTGCCAACAGTATATAATTACAAATTATTATTATCTAACTACGAAACGAATTAATTGTAAATCATTTTAAATTTGCTTTAAATATATTTTTTTCTTAAAAAAATTATAATATTTTATTATGATTTAAGATGCTTACTTCGACATTTGACAAAAATTTTGACACCTGCCAACTAACATAGTAGGTACCTATTTATTATTACTTTCGTAACCAGTATCCTCTGGTAAACTATAAAAGTTTGTATGACGTCTTACAAAAATTACATAAGGGTCTATTTCTCTTGTTTTGTGGCAATATTTTTCGTACAAAAATATTAGTTCTCTTTATCCAAAACATAAACAGTCCGCAATTCATGCTCCGTATGTTAAAACAACCAAAACGAAACTACCAAAACAATAATAATATTCATATAACACCTACACGTAGATACAATTAAATATAATTTACAGTATGTTAGTTTATGGATCATAAATTAGGTAAGTTAATTACAAAATAGTCATTTATTTAAACAAGGTACATAAATTAATATATTATAACCTTTTTCACACCCACAGAAGGTATTTAACTATGTCGAAATAATTGTTTTTTGACATTATTGAAATTACGAGTGCTCTGATGCTATGTGCTCTTCACCAGTCTTATATCCCTTAAACTCCCCTCTCTTTCTATTCAATTTATTATTTGACGCTTAAAACATTTTAGTATTACGAAACTACTAAAAGAACGCATAATTACAATACTTTCATAATATATGTCATTTAATATTTAATATTTACAGAAAAAGTATCAAAGTGTGTTTGAATAAAGTGAAAAAAAATTAAAACTATACTCAGTTACCCACTTAAATACACATGTACCTACTTAAATACATACATACATATGTACTTATTCTATAGATATAATAACACAGGCCGACAAGATTTTAACAAATATTTTTTCCAAAGGTTTTTGATTTGCTGAATCCGAATCCGAGGTCTAAATCTCTCTATTGGCTCTAGTTTTCGAGATATCCTAACCTAAAAGTGCAAAAAAGCGATTTTGGCATATATTTGAGGTTATGTAGCATTTATGTTTTTTTTTCTCAAAAAACTTGAACAACTTCCTTAAGTACATGCCTTGCCTTTTTAAATGACGTCGAGTTTATTCAAATATCTTTTTTTTTTGCTGCGAGATCGCATTTTGAAATTTTTAATTTTGTGAACATCTCTATAATTGAAAACCTATTAAGGATCGCGTGTACATCAAACAATCGATTGGTTTTTTGATTAGAAAACACTGAAAATATTTGAAATTGAATAACAGGTCAATGTTTTCTTATGTAAAAAAGATTTGCTTGCTCAACATTTTTCGAGGAAAATTTTGGAAATCTGACCTTGGATTCTGAACGAGCAGGTCTTAACATAAGAAAACATTGACCTGCTATTGAATTGCAAACATTTTCAATGTTTCCTAATCAAAAAACCAATCAAATGTTTGATGTACACGTGGTCCTTAATGGGTTTTCAAATACATATGTATATAGAGACATTCACAAACATACAAATTTCAAAATGCGATATCTCAACGAAGAAAAATATATTTGGGCAAACTCAACGGCATTTAAAAAAGCAAGGCTTGTACTTAAGATGCTGTTCATAGTTTTTTGAGAAAAAAATTGCGATGCTACATAATCTCAAATATAGGCCAAAATCATTATTAGGATATCTCGAAAACCCAATTGAGAGATTTGGACCTCGGATTCGGATTCAGCGCATCAAAAACCTTTGGTAAAATGTATTCTGGTTTCTGGGTTAAAATCTTGTCGGCCTGTGATTATAGAGAAATTCACAAACTTAAAAATTTCAAAAAGCGATATCGCAGCGAAAAAAAAAAAGATATTTGAGTAACTCGACGTCATTTAAAAGGGCAAGGCATGTAGGTACTTTAAGATATTGTTCATAGTTTTTTGAGAAAAAAATGCTACATAACCTCAAATATAGACCAAAATCACTTTGTTTGCACTTTTAGGTTAGGATATCTCGAAAACCAGAGCCAATTGAGAGATTTGGATTCGGATTCGGATTCAGCGCATAAAAAACCTTCGGAAAAATATATTCTGGTTTCTGGGTTAGAGGGTCGGCCTAATTTTGTAGGCCTGTATAATTGTCGTTTGTATAATAACACAATATACAAAATATACAAATTAATAACTTTAACCATTTCCTGATGATGCTAAAGTGACTGGCGAAATACGCGTCTTTGGCAAAATGCACTAAATAAAGCGTTACTTTTAACATACAAATTGTTTCCGATATGTTATGAACAATAGAAATAGCACACGCTGTATATACATATGTAGGTACCTATATATATCCCATTTTTTTTCGGAAACTACAAATAGGTAATATTATTTTCATTATGTAATATTTACCACTAAATGCGTGTTTTTTTATATAATCTAACCTTAAGTCGTTATAACACTACTATAAATAAAAAATGCGGTTTCAAATGCTTCTATAAACATTCGAGTAATAACAAAGAGACCGACAAGATAAAACAACATGTATTTAAGTAACTTACATCATTTAGGTAACTTACTGTAATGCCATATTATTGAGTAATGTTGATTAGTGTAGCGGTTTCAGATTGTTGGAAGATAACTAGGGTTCGGAACGTGTGTTGCAACGCAGGGCCGGACTCGTAACCCGTCATGTTATTGACGGAAGATGACATATGAGAGATCAGAAAGACGGGAGTAAAAATGTGTTAATAACGTATGTACATACATACCTAGCGCTTGTGTCATTCAGAAACACCGACTGTCTTCATTGCTTGAGCGTACGTTGCCACGACCAGTAGTCTTTCTGCATTTGTTCTCGTTAAACGTGAGCGATTTGGCCTGTACATATGGTTGTGGAAGAATAATGATCGTTCCACATCTACTGAAGTTAAAGTTGCAAATGTGAACCGTGCACATGTACAGAGGACGACACACACGCACATTATTTTCACGAATTTCGCACAGTTGTTTGTATCACTAACAGATGTTTGTTGTCACTAACATCAGTACCTATTATTACTATTTGCATCTCCAGAGGACAATGCACGTGTTACTACTATTTCCATACTTTTAGCCGTTCTTTGCACAACCCGTTTACCAGCTATTAATATCGGGGCGAAATATCTAAAACACCTCCAATTCGCATCAGAACATTTACGACCTTATTACCGCAAAAATCTGTTGTTTCGTCCACTGTCAGCCACATAAATTTATTACGTATGTCTTCTTTGAAAATTCCCGTGACATGTTGATATGTCTTCTGTAAATATGTTTTACGCAATGTATGGCTACTAGGCAATGAAAAATCGGATACATATTTGGTAAAAAAACGTCTAAAGTAAATATTGTCGACCACGTTCCACGCAAAGCTACATGCGCAAAACATTATGCACAAATCAAACCAAAATTCCTCTTTTGTAATAGTGCCGGGTAAACTTTTTTTGATGGATATTCGAAGAATACATAAAATATGTGATCGAGCTATTTTAAAATCGTCGTCATTTTGAATAATATGTTTCAGACTATTAACAGATGGTGCAATTATTGCAGAAAGCCTCACAAAATCAATTAATGTAAATACAGTACATGAACTCATGAGTTAGTCACTCGCGACAAAAATTGTTTTCAATTTTCAATTGTTTTCGGGCGGTCAACCCGTTTACACCTACGACAGGTAGATAACTAAATGTGACTGTCACCATTGGAATAGCTCGCTGTCTTACGGAGAAATTGTATTACGTCGTCCTGGGTCCCTGCACGGGACTTCGTTCGGGACGGCATTCTACGCACGGTTAGTGGCGTGGGTATGCAGGGTCAATAAATATACACTTAAAAATACGGTTTATACTTTAATTATCATAGACTTGTATAATGCCGGCTCTGCGTGACAGCATACTTTTCCGGACCCTAAAGATAACACATAAATATGCGCAAAATGCATTATGAAATTAGATATACATAATAAATCTTCAAAAATGTCATCAAGATATACAAATGAGTCGTTAAAAATGTCATCAAATCTGGCTGTGAACGAGAGAGATGGAAATATTGGTTATGTCGAAGTTCGAAGCGACCCTTTGTCGTCGTCAAACTTTTGAAGTGACTGTCGCAATTGGAAACTAAATAATGGAATTCATTTTTAATGAAAAACAGAGGCGTGTTTCACTTGAAATTTAATTTAGAAATGGCAGTAGAATCAATGGAAACAATATATTCGATGAGAGCTGCATATCGCTGCCTGAGTTCAATACTGGCACTACGTCATAGCCCTCGAGTTCAAGAGTGGCACTATACCAAAAACATTGTTTTGAGATAAAAAGAGTTTAAAGTTTTCTATGAATTTTGGCTAAAGTTCCTGTAGTTATTTTTTCGGGATAGTGTCACGGGATAGTTTCGGGAAAATTCGGGATAGTGACACTATTGAACTCAAGAGGGTAGGTCTAGTGCCACTATTGAACTCAGGCAGCGATATAAGGACTTCAGGGAAGATTTTCCAGAGGAAGTTATTCATTTCGACCACTTTAGCCGGTCAGGGAAACGTTTACTAAACTGTACCGGCAAACTGGAAACGTCAATCGGAAACAAGGAAATGGGAGACCCGGAGTAAGGACAGAAGAAAACGTTGAAACGGTTAGGCAAGTGATAACAGACAATCTGAGAACATCTATTGGCCATTTGAGATAACAAGTGAATCTGCCCTTTACAACGTGTCAACGACTTTTGAAAAATGATTTGGAGCTCCATCCATATATCGTCTGCAATCCACACATGAAATTTTCAGAGCGGTCGAACCTCTAATACTACAATTCTGCCAGTGGTTTATTAACACGTTCACGACGATGTGTACCACATGTGGTACATTTAGGTTCATTATCAACAGCCGGCATATACCATATATGGACACATTATATGAAGTAAAAAATGTTTGCTGCAAACTCTACGGCTACATATCGGCCTTTGATATTATATTACGGCTGTAGGTAAAAATTATGTACATACTCTATTTCCATTCTAAATTGAAAATAGTAGAAAAAAAGCAAGATTGTCAGATATATTTTCTAAAATTGCTAAGCTCACTATACAAGTATACTTCATACTCAGTAAACTGTTAGTTCGTGACGTTCCTAGAATGTAGTTTGGAATTATTTTAAAAAAATACATAGATATAAATTTATTAGTTAGCATTAAAATAAAGCGTTTAAAATTGCTGGAAAAAAATAATTATAAATTAAAACAACTTTATATACTAACTTAACAAAATTTTGAAGAGCCGGCAACGCGATGCCGCGAATGCACCTGCAAAGCCGACCATTATACTATAAGATTGCTTTAAGTAATACATCCAAAAACTTATCGGTCCATGGCCATAAATTTCGAGTTAAAAATTTACGACTTTAGAAATTTACGTTTTAGCCAGTACGTGTTTTGTAGGTTTATTAACACAGACAATTTTTTGAGGTTGGCTAAATGAGCATATCAGCAAATTAATAAAAATTAAGAGTTTTTAGGCTAATTTTAATTCTTGATTTGAATGAAAAAATATTTCACAATTTTCGAATTTATAAAAATGCACGCCCATGGAATATAGTGACCCTTTTTTTCCCCGGCGTATTTATCATTTTCAATTAAAATTAGAAGGACTTATACCATCTGTGGTACACCCGTTTTCAGATCACAGTAATCTTTCATGAATTACGAGACATTTTTTTTATCAATACAAATTTATTGAAGTGACATTCGACGACATAAAGCAATGAAGTTTTTCTTACAACTAATATCTACTTGTCAAAAAAAACTTAAAATTCTACTTATAACTAGAGTGGGTACTGGAACCTTCGGCGTAGAAACAAAAAACTGCACGTTTTCCACGAAACACCGAACTACTACACTTTTCTCGACGCGCTTTCGCCAACCAAGCGCATCTTCAGGAGAAGATTAAAACTAAATTCTAGCTATACACTTGCACTATTTTCCATGCCACGGTTCACTGAACCGTAACCGTCTTTGTTTATAGAGCAAACAGTGAACTGGTGGGTACGGACCATTGTCCTTATTCATACTATTGTTACACTTAATGATTTCTAAACTTTCAAAAGCATCCAACTGTCTACTTTTGTTACATTTCTAATTAATTTTAAATTATTTATATCTATCCTATGGTTGTTGTCGAAAGCATGTTGGGCAACACAAGATTTTTCAGTTCTGCCATATTCAAATGAGCCATGTGTTCTTTAAATTAGTCAATAAGTTTTTTTTCCCAATATACTTTTGATCACAATCTTTACAACTTATTTCGTATATTCCTGACTTTTCGTTATTGTTGATTTTGTCTTTGGGGTTACCCAAAAGCGTCTGTAGTTTATTTTTAGAATTATAAACCAAATTATATTAATATTTTTAAAAATCTTATCTAGTCCGCGGGTAATTTAGGTCAAGGTAACGAAGCAAATTTCGAATTGTCAGTATTATACGAAAAGTCGTGGAATGTACGATTCTCTTAAATTTATTCCTTATTAATAATTAAAGATAGTAACTTACTCTTTATCTGAATTATGTCTCAGTTCAAACCTCTCTTTACTGAGGGGAAATTTAACACTAATTAGAAAATTAAAACTTCCATTTTGTTGAAAAGGTTTAAGTTGGGAAAATCTGAGTCGCTTTTCTATATACATCAAAATCTAACTTTTTTCACTATTTCTAATACTAAACATCTAAAAAAAGCTTCCACTTATATTAATTTTGTAGGGAACTTATTTATTTGGCAACAAAAACTAAACTAATTACAACCGAGATGTCCAATACCTGAACTAAACTCTAGGGAAATACTCGAATTTATCTTTTCTTCTGTCTCAAATTTACTCATAAAATTTCAAGAAAGGACAGTTACCCATGCCCCCCAGAAAATATCACCATTAACTGAAAAAATTCATACAACTGGCTGAATATCTTTAATATTCTACGTCTAAACCATTTACGAGTATCCCTGATGTCCAGTTTGTGATAAACTTGGAAACAATGAGCATACATCAACGAGACCAAAATTTCACCTTATAATTTAGTAATGAACTCACTAGAATTTTTACTGAAAAACTTTTTGTCAAAGTAAATCGAACTTTAACCATTTTACAAATTATAGTGGGATCCTATCTGAGACATCTTAATTTTCCTTTTATAATTTTTGTAAACAATACATTTATTTTGACAATTTATTTTTCTCATGAAGATAATATTTTAATCTTTTAAAATTTTTACTTCCTTTCATTTTTGCAAAGATTTTTACAATTTTTGTAGACCACTATTAATAAAGCGACTTTTAATAATTCTAATAACAACTTTTCCCTATTTTAAATAAAAACAATCCTCTCTTAAATTTCTTTATTTTTGGTATTAATTTTATTTTTAACAAGTGAATAATTTTTTCTAACCTCTCTGACAACCCCTACGCTTATTAATTCAACCCCCCACATCGGCGATTACTTTTAAAGTTCTAATTAACACTTTTATATTATTTAAAAAAGTAGCTAAATTAGTTTTAATTCTCCTGACCAGTGGACTAAGGGAAAAGTCAGTTTTTTTTTTTACTTAAACTAATCAAAACATAAAACGAAATGAAAAATATAAACAGAAATATGGAACGAAAGTTCAATGGACCCTCTAAGAACTAGTTTATTATTGAAACAGTCTAATTAATATTTCGAACCCCCAAACTTTACCATAAAATGGGTAATCTTGCAAAACCAAAAGTCGTTGAATTTGAACCCGTACATTTTTTTGGCAAACAAAAAGACCATAATGTTTTTGATTTTAGGAAACACTATTCCGTTCATTTCAGCGATATAAAACTTTTACAGACTCTCAGCCACAAGCACCAATTTTACGGTACTTATTTTATTACTCAAAAAGTTATCAAAACCAATACCTATATGATCTTTTCGAACAAGACAGCCACGTGTGAGAAATAGCATGTACTCTACCTATTACCGATGTAGACTATGTGTACCATAGGTGGAGCATGACGGTTACAAACGAGAAATGTTACTCGGGAGCCGTGGTGCGCCATCGGTGGCGCACGGCGAAATCAACTGAAATAAATAACGGCTGAACAGGTGGGCTTGAAAAAAATGTTTACGGGATGAACGTGTTAACTAGTTTAACAATAACGACGGTGTCTTCGAAAAAAGTTTATTTTTTTCTGCTACTGCTACTGTTTTTCTTTTTTTAAGTTTATTTTTTCTGTCGAAAGTCAAGAACCATGTAGTCTCCACAACATATGAAAAATGTGCAGTTTACTTTTTTTTTTGGAAAAGTAAACATTGTAGCTCAGCTAGACACTGCGTATTGAAGAAACCAAAGAATGAAGATTAATCTAAATCGGATTTTCTTTACGTTTCTTGCCTTTTTTTAAGGATACTTATTAGAAAAGGTAACGCTGACGGTGGTCACTTTTAAATTGACACCTGTTGTAATAATCGATGCCCTCTTAGTTGTAACGATGTACTTACCTACACATACAAAATACGTAACAGAAAATAAAAGAAACCACAAAAGCCAAGACCAAACATCGTAAAATATTTTTTAATTATTCCATTACGAACGGAATGCAATATAACATATTTATGAGCCTCTTAATAAACAAAAAGCAAAAGCCATTATGAACTCATCATTGTAAAATCCGTTCTTGCCTATAGTTGTAAATCATTATGCTGATTTGCATAGCACCCTGCGACAATCCGGTGATGCTGTTCCTCTCTCGTCTCGGGCACGCCGTATGTCTGTCTCATCAAGTAAAAACAGCTGTGAAGTGACAGCCGATGAATGAATGAAGCAACAGCGACTTGATTGGACGGTAAACAGTAGCCAATAACAAGTAGGTCGCGTTGCGTTGCTAGGAAACAAGGCGTGCGTGTGGTCTATAACGTAATATCGACCACCAGAGTGTGCTAAATGTCAGAAGGCTGACAGTGCGCGGTGAGGATTGTAATACAAAAAAGGATGTTTTCAATTCAGATATTTTTTCTACGCGTGTTCATTCTAGATACGTACCTATATACTATTTGAGGTGCCGTAGAAATGTATTAGAAGAACTGAAAGGTAAATGAACATGCCTGTGAACCAGTGGCGTACCACAAGGGGTACAAGGTTATTCTTAAACTCCTCCAGAAGAAAACGCTAAGGTTTATGTAAATAATTGTAGGGAGCTATTAAAAAAATGTCATCAAAGTTGGCCGACCAAAAAAATGAATGAACCCCTTGACTGCCAAGAACAAAGATCTTTGTTGTTTCGACTTTTTTTCGGTCCAAACTGTCGGAAAATCACAATCTTTGTCCTATAAGTAAATGCTCTACTAACCAGGCGTTAGTAATGTGTAAACTGTGTAAGATATAATCATGTATTTTCCTGTATTTTTGAGGATTCTGAAAACATGATCCCGGGGTTTATTGAGTTCTATTTTACACCCAAAACAGAGTAGAGCTCTAAGGAAATGACCGTTTTTTTTTTCAGATTTTTAATAAATCGTTGTCCTCATACACTCAAGTTATGTGTCGCATTTAAACAGTGTTATTTTGACAGGGTCCAAATACGTCGGAAATAATGTCTGAATAAAATATTGGAAAACTGTAGATTTAGGATTTATGAGTTGATTCAACAACATTTAGAACTTAAGTTATTTTAAACTATATAGATATACGTAAAACTAAGATATTATTAAAGAAAATGCCATATTACCTTTGAGCTACTATTTTAACACTTACGACTAGATGCGGATTTGAAAGAATTGTCAGATAAATTGACTAGGTTTTTTTATACGAAATCATTTCTTTATTCTAAACATTCTTTTTTTGTAATACAAAGGTCTAGAAGGTGTGTCCAAAAAAAGGTGCACACAGTTTGTAACAGAGCAAAAGCAAATGTATCATAACATGACTGTGTGTACCAATTTTAGCCACAAGTGTTTTATCTTCTTGGAGTACAATATTACCTCTGCATTACAAAAAAAACATTTCATGCACATAAACTTTGTATGCATACTCCTTTATGCATATACTCATGCACATAAAGGAGTGTTCTTTACGTCATATGTATGGGAGTCCGGGCAATCCGAACCGTTTCGGCTAGCTTACTGAAATTGTGGAAAATATATTTTTATTTTCACCATAACTCTTTAAACTCTCTCTTAACATAAATCTAAATTTTAACCACAAACTGAGGCAAAAGAAGAAAACATTGCAAAACTATTACCCGGTATACGCCCGGGCAAAACTTATGAGAACCTATCCACCGTCGCACGTGAAAGTTCCTTTGCCCTCGTAGGCGTACACCAACAAATTGCACAACCAGCTCGCTCCTGTGGCTAAATATGCTGGACACACAGTCTTCTCCCGTTTCACAGTTTGCCCTTTGTTCGTATTTCTTGGTAACTTTTTCACTTTGGCGTTCGAAGTGACACATTTCACGGTATTTGCTTCTCTTTTTCGGCATGGCGGGGGCCTGATCACGTTGGGCCTATAATTACCTCAGGACAGTTTTCTCGAGTCCTGTTTATGTCTAGTTAAGGCGAGCATCTGAATCGTTGCAATTGTAAGAAACTAACTTTTTTTTTGTTTTTGACTTATTGCAAAGATTATTAGAACGTGATACTAGTATATTTTATTTGGTGTTTAGGGTTATTTGAATTTACCTTAGTCGGTTTTGATAATCCTCGATGGCAATATAGTCCTGGCAAGACGCACCTGTTCGTTTGCCCCTGTTGTTTGCCGGGCAGTTTCATACTCCAATTGATGATGCAACAAAAGCAGTGGTTGACAAGCCAAATACTAGTTACTGCTAAAAACTTTAAAGATATAGATGATTACTCTGTTCATAACTTTTAACGCGATTTTCTTTATTGAACACATTTACTTTAATGGATTATCTCAAGGTTATAGAAATCATAATGTAATTTTGGTTTAAAATTACGAATTTCACTGTGTTCATATCCATTTCCTTATTAAACCTTTACTTTAATGTTATTCTCTGCTTTGATAATACCATAAAAACTTATGAGAACTAGTATGTCCATTTGGCGTACACAACAAATTAACAGCCTCGCTGGGGCTAAATATGGACACGCAGTTCGTTTACAAATTGAGTTGTTAAAATAACATTAGGTATCTAATAAGTCAAATGGATTGTACTCGTTGATAGAATTTACTTTTTCTAGTAAGAAACAATTTACTTATAATATTCAAGTAATATATTTTATTTGTTTTTTTTTTATAGGGGAAAGGAAATATAATAACTATATAGATGCCAGGTTGTGCAAAACCATCTTTTTAAAAATAAATTTTTTATTTATAATTACTTTATTCTTAATATTTTGTGTCTTTATGGCCCTTCATTTTAGGTATACTTCACCTCTTACAAAAGGATTTATATGAAAATCTCTTTAAATTTTATTCTTTTGTTTGTGGATTTTCATAATCAAAAAATAAACTTACCTTATTATTTTTAGAACATTTTTCCCAAATTAAAATCCATAAAAAAAAAAAAAAAAAAAAAAAAAAGGAATAAAAATTTGTCCATTCGAATTTCTTTTTTTTTTCTTTTTTAATTCTCAAATTTCGGTGGACCGGGGCTTACTAAAGTGATGGTCTTTTTGAAATACGCATTTAATTTTATAAAAATAGTTTTTTCACTAATAAAAAACCCATTTACTTCTTGAAGTAAAATTTATATCAAGTTTTTTCTTGTTTGTTTTTCATTCAATCAACAGAACTATTATTCAGTTGTTCTACAAATAGAAAATGTGCGTGCTGCATGTTTGATTAATATTTCAAAATACTCTTATTCAGTTTTAAAGAAAATAACCCTTATTTACAAAAAAAAGTTTGGTACTTGTATCATTACAGCAAAATATTATTTTATAAGATTCATTTTAAATAGTTTCATATCCACAAAAGAAAAATATCAAAAAATTGAAATGGACTCATCATCGCGCTATTTTTTTGCCACAAAATTCTGATTTTCATTTTCCAACATATACAGAAAATGTATACCAGTTTTTTTATTCATAATTCTTACTTTATAAATATTGCAACATTTAAAAAAACTACTTTAAATTTAAAATAGAGAATTTAAAACAAAATAGTTATTTTAAATTTACTAACTGCACGTAAAAAATAACAGCTGCTTTCATTGGCTATTTTTTTGAAATGGATTACTTTGATTGGTTGAAACTGAATCGTGTTTAAAAATAAAAAAAAGGGGCGAAGGGGGGGGGATTTGGGGTTAAATTGGGTCAAAAAAGGGGGGTGAGGGGGAGAAAATAGCATTGGAGAGGGGCATAGCATACCGTTTACTGTGTATCGTGGTTTGTACCAAATTTGGTACATACAGTACTAAAGTGTTAAATGAGTCAATAGCTGCCGTACTACTGGAACACCCTCGAATTTCTTAGATAAGGCCAGAGAAAAAAATCACAGTGGATCAAATAACAAGATCTAGGCATATAGGGATATGGTCTGCGTGTTCAAACTAATTATTTGGGCCCGGAAAGTGTACCATAACGCAGGGTAAACTGCGTTCAACTGTACAGAGCTCCCGCATGGGACGGGGTACTACGGCATCCTATCAGGCACGGTCAGTGGCGTACGTATGCACGGGCGGGAAATACACGCGTAGGTATATAATTTACAAGGCGCTTAAAAAATACAGTTTATACTTTAATTACCATAGAGTGATCATAAACCTTATCTACTAATTATACGACCTTCGAAAAATTCGCTTATATAATTAATTGTTTGCCTAGTAGTATGCGCACGATCTAAATCTTGTTGAATATAGCCTTCTTGCAATTCGTCGTCACACGACATTTCATAAACCCTACAGTTCATAAACCTTACTTATGACAGCTTTTATTTACATTTATAATGGAATCTTATGAAGCTGTATATTATCCCGTGTCACTACTGAGAAAATGGTCGTAACACGATTTTAAAATGTAGCTTTTTCGGGAACCATCGTGAACCATAAACTAAGTATTACACTTTATTACTAGTAAATGTCTTCCACGGAATAAAAGTACGAGGATAAGTGGTATGCGAGCTTATAACGTAGCCTATAACTTTTATATGACCACTCTTTATGCCCTCCGAGTATATACCTACTTGCTGTGGTAAGGTGCTCAAATTTATCTTCATATCTTTACTGGCCTCACTATACGGCATACAAATGAGATTAATGTACACTCAATCGAGGTTTTCAGAGTAAGACAGCTCACTTTTGCCTTTAAGGCGACAAAAAATCGTTTCAAATTACGCTTTTTAGGAAATAAAAAAAATGATGGTAGGTAAGTTTAGAAAGTGGGTACAGTCAGTTGATACACTGACTTTTGGAAGGATGTTTAAATTCCTATAATTTTTGTACTACAGTATTGATTTTTTTACTTTTAATTGTTTACTTAATTATTTATTTTTTAAAAATGAAACAACAAAACAATAGTTAGAGGATGAAGTGTTGAAAGTGGCCTCCATTTTCCGCTAAGCAATGCTCAAGCCGGCCCCGAAACTCTTCAATAACATGTACTAGGAAGTTAGGAAGTCTTCAAAAATGGCCCGGATTTCATCTGAAATTTTCTGTTTTAAGTCTTCAATGGCATTTGGTCGATTAATAAACTTTACATTTTAAATACCCCTACAGAAAAACATCCAAGGAATTTAGATCCGGGGACCGTGCTGGCCATTCGATTGTATCTATCGTCCTGGAAATTGTGAATTTAAATACTCCCTTATATTTACCGCAAAATGTAGTGGTGCCACATCCTGTTGGAACAATATTTGTTGGTTAATAACATTATTTTCACCTGGAAACAACAGTCTTCAAAATGGAATATTATGATTTCTTGGCAGATCTAAATATTTTTCCTAATTTAAATTTCCATCTAAGAAGAAAGGTCCAACAATACGTCCTTTACAATGCCTGCCCAAACATTAACTTCTTGAGGATTTTGGGTATGCGTTTCTTGGCAACAATGAGGGTTCTGACTTCACTAGTAACGGCTACCTATTGTTTATTGTTATTGCATATTTTCATCATGCTTTCAAAAGTCATCCTCGTTTAACTCATAAACAAGTTTAGGTTTGTATGGACATAACTTTTCTCGCTTAAACAAATTTTTAACCGACTGGCGATAAACATCAAAATTAGATGCTAAGACCCTAGAAGATTGGATTGGATTTTCGCGCATTGAGAGCAAGATATCCAACGCTTTATCTCCTTCGGTTGCAGTTCCTAATATACATACCGGATTTAGCGGAATCCTTGACGTTACCAGTTAGTCGAAATTTGGGGTACAATTCATTAAATAGTACACAAATTTGGTCTTGGGGTTTCTGATCGCTGGTCTGGTCTCACACGCATGACCCTTTTTCGAACTTTTTCAAGGCCCTCTCTGTAAAAGTGTTGATTTACTCTTTGGCCTGGAGTCACAAACTCTTTGTGGACAATTCCCTGGCTCTCAAAAAAGCAAATCGGCATTCATTTGATCTTCGACTTGCTCATTCTTGTTTTTTTTTTGGGTCTTGGAGAACTTGAAGTGTGTCATTCCATGCTTTGGCGCTTGGTTTCCGTGTCGTACTCAAATACCGAAGTCTCATTCACCAGTAATGACACGTTCCATAAAATGGGAATTTATCGATTCAAAAGACACCTTTCTCCTCCTGATGTCCTTTTGTTCCTACGAACGGTTTTTTGTAACCATTTTTGCACAGATTTTCTCATCCCCAATTCGTTAGTCAAAATCTGATGAACAGTGGGTGTGATTCAAATTTAACTCTTCCCCGATTATTCTTGTAGTGAATCGACGATCTGAACGCGCAAGATCCCGTATTCTATCTACATTTTCATCGGTTCTTGAATATGAAGGCCTTCGCTGCGTGATTCATCTTCAGTCGACTTTCTTCCTTCTGAGAATACCTTAAAGCACCGAAAAACCTGTGCTCTTGAAAAACCACTGTCTCCGTAGGCATGTTGAAGTTTTGCAAAAGTATCCGTTGCGCTGTGTACAAGTCTGAAGCAAAACCTGATAGCATACCGTTGCTCAAAATTTATTTCACTCATTTTTAAAATGCACTAGGAAAAACCGGTTTACGAAAACAGTCACACAGAACAAACAAATGACTCTTAACAAGTTCAAACTTGTATTGAAGGTGCATTACATGTTAACCTACCGCCCTTCCAAGTTCTGTCTCCGCAGTGTTGCTAGATCGGACACTACGTTGCCAGTCTCATTACTTAATTTACACACCTCGTATATTGAGAGAATCCTACCGGTTAGATACAATTTAAAAAAAAATACTTAAATTTGGCCTCCATAACAAAATTATTTCATATTGACAGAAAAATGGCAAATAAACTAACGAAAAACTTTTACTCATGACATGTTTTCATATACAAGGTAATTAAAAAAAGTTACAGGTATTATGCGCGGCTTTTTTTGCCATCAAGTTGATACAAATTTTAAGTAATTTGACTTTTTTCGTTTAAACGATTATGCAAAAAAAATATCGCTGTTAATGAATAAGTTGTGTTGATTAATTAATTATTCTCAAGCGACTATCTACTTGATCCTGAAAATATTCATTTCTGGCTTTGAACACCTGTCGTGGAGAGATAAGCACATTTAGCTTACTTGTTCGGAAATGAGTAATGAATGTAGTCCATAAATGTCACTTGTCCGCACTTGCAGAAATAATCTGGTAAAACAACGACATCTATTATTGATGATGAAATATGTGTATAGTTAATGGATGTACGTGTGGGAGGTCTTCTTTAAATAAAAAAAAAAAACAAGTAATAGGGTGTGGGTGGTCATGGCGAATTAAAAAACTAGAGATTAGCCAACGAATTTCAGTTTAACGGATATTCGAACATAAAAAGTTTTCAAGAGGCTCTTAAAAAAAATTGTGGCAAATGGGAAATTGCAATGCAAGTTGCTACTATACAAATAGTTTGTTCGATTACAGTGTGCGCCCGCGTACTTTTTACAATAGGGGTGCTAGATGGAATACCTAGATGAAAAAAGGAAGGCCCCCTTTGTGGCCCAGCCATTGCAGATTGAAATACAGAAAATTAGAAAAATATATGTACCGAAATGAAAGTAAGTTAATTCAACGAAATTAAATATTAGATACTTTTCAGACATATGCCTTATTCAGATAAACTTTGTACAGAATAAAAACCGATGCACGTGAATGATGACGGAATTAAATGTGTGCAGTGATACCACCACTCAATTATATTGAAATAAAAACAATAATGGAATGTTTGATTGAATTTTAAATTTCGCGCTTGATATTTGTTGATACGCAGTTGGCAGCAGATATAAAGTTGCCGTGTTATATTACTTGACATTTGTTTGACATTATCTGACTTTTACATCGGCTTTAGTATCTAGTGGTTTGTATCTTTTTTTGATTTTCACACTTTTATCTTGCATTGAAAAACTGTTATCTTCAGAACGATCAAAGTATTATAGTTGTCAGACTTCCGTTTACAAAGTGCCAAAAGTTAAACAGCTGCTGCCAAGAGTTAGTATCATTTATGCTATTTTGAAAAATAAAGAGACAATGATGCTCCATTGCTACCCTTAACAGCTGATAAAAAGATCATTTACATATAACATCAAAATATTAATTAAAAATACAGTCCAATATATTGTTTTAGCTTGTGGCAGCAGCCCTAAACTCAAATGTTTCTACGGTTAATTATGTTTCACAAAAGCAAAAAAACAACGAACTTTTGAAATTACCTAGAAAGCGTAATCCTATTAAGAGGTCACAAATACTGTAGAAATGAATACAAGTGATATTCATTTAACATTTATAGTAATTGATATTTATGTCAAAAAAACTACACTGCACAATTTGTAACCGAATGATGTTTGTGAGAAAATCTTTAATTTTTGTATGTATTTTTTGAAAATTTCAAAACTACCGTGTGCCTTTTCCTACCATTTTTTCCTCTCGCTAAGGAAACATCTTGACTAACTATTACTAAGGCCCAATTTTTCCTGCTGTACTTGCATGTGTATGCAACAGCCAACATATTTTAAAATACATGTGATGCAACCTGTGAAAAGGTACCCAAAACACAGTTTCAAGTCGAAAAATGTATCGTCCATATTAGCAACCTACAGGATCTGTAGGTACATATCATACCACAATTTCAGCCGGATTGGAACAATCGAAGACGAGATATCGATTTTTTTCGTGTACAGTTCTGTTCCAAAACTTTAAATGTGTTTTTCTCAAAATAACGATTTTACATATTGAAACTTTACCTGCTTTCAGTTCGAGCTATATTAACGATAGAGACTCTTTCGCTAGAAGCGAAATTTATGCTCTATCAAAATCTGATCTGACCCAAACCCGAAAACAGTTTTTCCGACATCTGGTACCTTTTCACAGGTTGCATCACATATAAATTGTTAAAATTATTTCTCTTTTTAATGTTGGAAAAATAAGTTGTTTACCAAAAAACAAACACAAAGAATCCATTCATAGGTATGCTAGTCAAAATTATTTCTAAGCACTCAAATTGGTAATACCATTTTTAGTAAAACTTCATCCGTGAAAACAATATTGTTAATGAAGTTTACATTGTTTCGTTGCTGATCCAATAGCCAGTTTGTAAACTGCATTCTACGAGGAAAATCTTCAGGAAGCAGTTCATGTACTTTTTGCAAATGATACGGATATAACAGCTGTTCTTTAAGAACTGTATGTACTATTGTTTTCGATGCATTCAACTGTGTTGATAATCTTCGAGTGCTCGTTGATGGACTGTCATGTACATCATTTAAAATATTTTCAACTAATTGCGGCGTATATACGGTTCTTCTCAAACTAGCGTCAGTACTTTTTTTCCCAAACTTTCCTACAATTGAATAAAGTCAATATGTGTATTACCTTATTAAGATGAATTGCCCACCATTCTCCCTTGGACGTTGGTCAACCCGTTGAAATGTCTTCTGGCTTGCAAAGTACGATTAGGAAATCTTTCACGATATAACCTTCTTGCTTCTAAAGCATTGCAAGATGCAAGACCATACATCAGATGCATATCTGCATACTCGATAAACGTGTATTCCATATTTCGAGTTAATTACAATTAAATTCACCACGAAATCCAAAATTCAGTAAATTAATAGCGATGAAGTAAAGGCTCAATCAGCGATACGAAAGATGACATGAAGGATATTTTATTTATTTCGTACCATGGTAACATTTGCAAAAACAATACGTTTCTTTTTGTTCCGATAAATATTGCGAACATAGGTTTTCTGCAACTTATCGTTTATTATTATTTTTCTCGAAAGCGGTCCACTTTATCGACAATAAAGAAGAGTAGCTTTTTTTAGTGTAAGGTTCGAGCTACCTAATTTGTATTGCTTTAAGTTTTTATCACACAGGGTATTAAAAATGTAGGCATTAAGTTGTAAAACTTAGTCTTCCACTGACAAATTAAACAAGCTAATAATGTGTTAAGGACATTATTTCAAGCGGTCCTTAGTAGTGTCTATTATATTAAAATTATATAAAATTCTATTAAGTACTTTAAAAGTTATTCAAGAAAAACTGATTTCCAGCGGTGTCCTTCAGGGACAAATATCTTCGTAGGGAGGGCCTGTAGGAATAAGCTGGTCATCTTATTTTTTCATGATTTATATGAATCCGAGAGATTTCCTACATTTTCCGGGACACCCTGTATACACCTGTGAATGCAATATTAGTAATTCATGGTAGGTATATATTAGTCTTTAAAACAATGCTTCATTTCTCGCTAACAAATATGATTAGTTATTGCTCAGTGATTTCTTTGATAACTAATATCTCATTATAGTTTCCTGTACTACTGTGCCCCAGGTGATACAAACGCTGGGTCATAATTGACACAAACAGGACTGGGTTTGTCGGACAGCGTGACCCTGATATTATTTGTTCAATAATAACTTTGAAGGTTGCTTAAATTCTGTCTTACAGGGTCTACGGACTTCAATACATTTGTTTCGATAATTTTATCATAAAACTCGTTTATATCATCTAATTTTCTTTAAATTAACATATTTTGGGCCCTGTGCGATGATTTTTCAAAGCAAAAAAAGTGTGGTAATCAATTACTCGGGAAATACTTAACGTACAGAAAATTTAAGTAGAGTTTTGAAAACTGCATTTTTTGTTGTTGTAGTGATTGGTTTTTGCTTAAAACAAATCGAAGCGAAATTGTTGATGGAAAAAGAGGTAAAAAATTGCATAATTAAGAATATTTACATAAATTTGCAAATAATGGATATACCAAGGATATTGACTGCAACTTTTCATCCTTAAATTACTCCAAAGAAACCTTGATAGTTTCAAAGCGCTACGATTTTTTTTATATTGTTCGGGATGCTTAAAATTGTCGTTTGTGTTAAAAATTAATGTAGGGATCGCTTTTTCACTTTTTATTCATTGTTTTAAGTTAAACATTTTTTTTGCAAAAGTAAACAATTTTTTTGACTTTTTTTGCTTTGAATGGCGGATAACTCAACTAAAAATCAGCGTACAGGGCTCGAAAACAGGTAAAAGTAAAGAGAATTAAATTATCTAAAAGAGCTTTATGATTAAAAATATTTATTGAAGTCCGTGGACCTTTTAAAAGACAAACAAAAATTTCGAAAAAAATAATTCGTTGGTTTCCTTATGATGAGGTAACTTGATAAACTTGTGGGATTCATCCTGATAAACTGCTGACGCTAAAAAAAGTTTAAACCCAAAATCCAAAAACTAGAAACTTGCCGCTTCAGTCTCTTTCTTTTTCTTTTCTCTACGACAGTGGCGGCTCGTGACTTTTTTTTTTGGGGGAGGCAAACATATTTTGTAAAATATTTGTGTTTCCTAAATTTTTGTGATGGTAAAATTGTTAGTAATATGCTGCATAGTTAGGAGAAGGACCTTTATTTGGTTAATAAAAGATATTAAGTACATTTGTCTAACATAATATACCTAATATATTTTATTGGTTCAGCAAAACCATTGGGAAGGTGTAGAGATTTCGTCAAATTATTTTACAATTAAAAGATGCAGTGAAATAAAATACGAATTTTTGCCAGTACTGCGTCAATTTAGATTTGACGGAATTGATCACGTTCATAATATTTTGTTTGCCTAAAAATGTAATTTACAAACACAACTAATATGTTCCTGACTTTTTGAATGTGTCAACTGAACGAGATAAAGTTTTAAGAATTTATCAAATCCAGACTTTATCCAAGCATCTTCTCCACGATTTGAAAATAATACACACGGCCAACACAATAATTTATTTAAAGTTAAAGAACCACTTAGCCATTTGCATTTATCATACCACGTATTAACAAAACTACGAGCCGGCTTACCCTGATTAATTAAAGTTTTCCTTAGATCTGGCAGTGGTACTCTTAAATCTTTAACAAATAATTTATCCTCAGAAGACAGGCGACTTTTGTACTTTATATGATACTCAACAGTATCATTGCAGGTTTGAATATTTATTTGAATATGACAACTCGTATTGTTATTTTTATGAAACAACTACATGAAACTACTGAACTACACTCCCCAGTTACCTCCATTATAATTTTGTATAGTTAATTAAATAAAACGTTCAAATAATGACTTACGTAAGTGATATGGTACACTTTCAATAATTATTACCCCCTATACCACTCAAAACACTTAACACTCAAAAAAACCGGCAAGAATAACGGCACTTTCCAACGAAAATTTCCAAAACACAGAACAATAAAAGATTACAAGTTCGGTTGTAGGTTCATGAAATCAAATAACTTTCTGCGCTGTCACGTGTGAGAGGTGGAAGATGGGCGTGTTTGCCTCCACTATGCAGTTTTTTAAATGACCTTTAATGCCACTGAAGTTAAGGGTTAAATTTGTTAGCAACGTAGGTGATTACGAAGCGCGAACGAATTTTATTCCGTATAAATACACATGTGAAAACATTGGCATCGGAGGATTGCCACCACGGCGATAGACTAGGCGCTGGGTCGTTTATGAGGGCTAATATGTTGCAAATAATAGTGCAACATTCCTCCTCCAACTCCATTGACATATGATTATTAATATTTATTTTTAGAAATTAGATTTTTACCCGATATATTATGAATTTAAAAATGAAAGGTAATTAAAGTATTATAGGTAGGTAGGTTTATAAAAAAAAACTTATTTGTAATTTTCACAGGCGAGGCACTGCCTCCTCTGCCTCCCCTGACGAGCCGCCACTGCTCTACGACCATTTTTCACTAGGTTCTAGCTCTTCATTTATAAATTTTGATTTTTTTTATATCCCTTTATTTCTGCGCCTAGTTTATATTACGTTCAGTGCGTATGAGAAGTAATGTTGCCGTAAAAAATTGGCCGCCAATAATATAATTACCGCCGGAACGAGTAAATCATAAAGTTAATGAAACTGTTGGAAGCGTCACTTTAAAACGAGAAATAGTCGGACGCAAGCGTATGCACGCAATCATTCACGGCGCTGCCCCGGGCCCCCATTCTAATATAGCCCTGTCATTATGCTTTATAGTCCATAATTAATATTGAATCAATACCAAATCGTATTTAGAAAACATCTGCGCTGCCGACCGGGGGCCAATAACCCAATAATTAACACCTAAACGTGCCGCGAGCCGTTTCAGCAGATAATTTTCGAGCCGGCGGCGGATTGCCCGGATTGAAACCGGGTCAGAGAAATTAACGAAGTGGATTTTTTTTAAATCTACGCTTGTAGGTATGATAGGTACTGGAAAAAAGTAAATTTGAATATCTTCAGATTTTATTGTTATAAGTAGGGAGACCGGGGCTTAAGGGGTTACCTGCAGTCACGAGCTTACTCTGGACCTCATTTTTGACATTTTTGTTCTCTGAAAGTATTCAGTAGATTAAAACAACAATTAGTACGTTTAAATACTTTATTCTTAAACTTTATTCGCGAATTCTTATGAACATATATAGTAAAAAATGACCGGAGTAGTATGGCCTGTCGTCGGGAGCACGTTTTCGCGGACGGGATGCGCGGTTGCCACGATTCCTCGGCAACTGGTAATCAGAAACAAACAAGCAAAGTTACGCTTTATCCTACATCGAATTGGCTAGTGATTGAACATTGGAAATTAATTTACGGTGATTCTACGCAAAATGGCGACCGTTTGAAGAAAAGAGCTGTTTTTTGGATTAAAATTCGACCCTTTTAACCCTAAAAAAAATATTAATTTTAATCAGAAATTAAAATCCTACGTTCAATCACGAGCCAACGTTATCGCCAACAATTCCAAAAAAATTCATTAAAAACCGTTAAGAAGTTTGTCTGTAATCCTTCCCACCGATTTGGAATATGTTGTTTCGAGAAAAACGCGTTTAAAGTTCTTTAAAAAGTCCCTCTTCTTCTTTAAATATTTTTTAAAATGATTTCAGATGGCGCCACGATGATACATAATACGTTTTTGACTTTTTAAACAGGCCAGCAGACGAGCACGAATAATAAGAGACAGAACACCTGGTGGGCTGGCAGCGAGCGCCGCGCGCCGAGGTGCAGCGTTCGCTTTGGCGGTCGATAAAAATAGGTTCCTATTCTCGTACCGACTTTAAACTTTGGAATTGAATAGTCAAATTGGTTTTTTTATTTTTATCACCATACTTTCGCACTGTGGCATTTTCCAAAAATCGATTTTTTTCAAATTTTATGACTGCAGGTAACCCCTTAAACTAACAGGGACGAGAAGTAACCGTTGTTTTCTAGTAAAACTAAATGCGCATAATTTCGGAAGCGATTTGTCAAAAACCGACTGGAGCTTCTCTATATCCCATAATTCAGTAGTATTCTTCAAAGAGTCAGTTGGCGTAGACTCTCACGCATCCGCATCTGATACGACGATACAAAGAATAGAGCACTGTGGTACAGATGCAGATCTGGAGAATGGGTACACGCATTGTGTAGTGGAGTAAAATTATACGAGGTATTCAAAATAACTTCTTTGGAAAGCCACACAGCTCTGGAGACTTCCTCATAGCAGTGCTGGAACTCATATACTGGAATAGCCTTCAGCTGGTCGGATACAGTCATTTGAATGTTTTTTATGGTCCAAAAATGACGTCCCTTGAGGTGATTTTTCAATCTTGGGAAGAGAAAAAAGTCGCAAGGACTCAAGTCAGGCGAGGAGCCACTGGAATGTTTTTACTGGCTAAAAACTCGTTTACTGAAATGGATATGTGACAAGACGCATTGTCGTAATGTAACATCCAGTTGTTCTTGATGTCCAAGAACAACTGGAACAACATCCTAAGTGTGCCATTCCATGCTTTGGCGCTTGGTTTCCAGGTCGTACTGAAACATCCAAGTACCATAATGACACTTTCCATAAAATGGTAAGCATTTTCAATCGATTCCAAAAGTCAAGACACCTTTCTCTCCTGATGTCCTTTTGTTCCTGCGAAAGGTTTTTGGAACAATTTTTGCGCATATTTTTCTCATCCTCAATTCGTTAGTCAAAATCTGATGAACAGTTGTGTGATTCAAATTTAACTCTTCCCCGATCATTCTTGTCATCAACCGTTGATCTGAACGTACAAGATCCCGTATTCTATCGACATTTTCATCGGTTCTTAAAGATGAAGGCCTTCGCTGCGTGATTCATCTTCAATCGACTTTCTTCCTTCTGAGAATGCTTTAAACCACCGAAAAACCTGTGCTCTTGAAAAACCACTGTCTCCGTAGGTGTGTTGAAGTTTTGCAAAAGTATCCGTGGCTCTTTGTCAAAATTAATTGATTGAATAAAAGATTGTTGTTTGATCTTAGTGTTATTTTTTGCTTAAAATTTGGGATTGATACGTGATAATTTCTTCCGCAGATTTTTGAAATAGTATTAAATATACAGTGTGGATGATGAAATTAGTAGTCAACCAAGAAAAAGGGAAGGATGTAGGACCTAACTGAATTATAGAGTAAGACAGATATATCATAATTGCCACACCTAACAGACACATCTCTACGGCAGATGATTTTGTGTGGTGGGGCACTTCGCATTTGTTGACGAGCTTATATCTTTTGTGTTCACTGATATAAACAACAAAGGTGTCAAGATAGATATTTTTGTGTTAATTTTTGATAACTAAGAGTAACTGTCAATGGATTACGTCATATTCCCGAGCATATTTTATATAGGATGTTTACACGGCGGAACTACATATTGTTTGAGTAAAAATAACTTCTTTAAAAACATTTTTTTTACAAAATTTGGTGATTGGGGGTTTTTAAGGAGAGGAATTTTGATTTGTCAATCATTTTTTATGTGAGTTGTAGAGGGCGCTCTCTGCAGCATTCTGAATACATTAAAAAAATGGTGTAAGTTTTTTTGCGTTAAATATCCATCAATATTGACAGAAAAAGTATATCCTTTAAATGTCGCTCCGGATGGCCGTTTTAGAGATATTAACGTTCAGCGCAATAAGCAGCCGCAACAAGAAACGACATGGTTTAAACTTCCATAAACCACTTGACTTCGTTTTTTTTAAACCACGGTACTATCCCTTCTTTTAAAAAGATCCAATATAACTGAATCAATCAAGTAGCCAGTCAGCCAGCAATGTAAAAATATTTTAACACTGTGCGAGTATAACAATAGGCACAATACATCAAGTAACCTTTGACTCCGGCTTTCAAATGTTATTAAATGTTAATGTCAACAACGATAGGAATTTAATCGTTGCGTCGGCGTAAAAGATTTATGAACTGATCTTATTGTCGATAATGCTGATTTTAATAGTGATTATAACGCCGGGATATTTTAGCGTAACCTACATACTAGATTCTTATTTTACTGTTAAGCACTTTAGCTTGGCACTTTTATAGCGTATTATATTGAGTAAACAGAATGTCTGATACGGTTCACTGTATTTCTCGGAAACACAGACGGCTAGAGATATACATATATACCTATATGGTAACGTAGCCCCTCAGGGCTTCATTCAAACTATTATGATATTACCACGGACTCAGATGAGAAAGTATTTCATACTCACATGTTACATCGGAATAATATCTAGCTAATAGTCAGTAAACGCATATCTATAATCTAAATATGTTGTTAGTTCTCCCGTAGTTGAGTACACCTTAAAAACTACGAATATACAGGTAGGGAAAACGGTCACTTTGAGATAATAGAATAACAACTGAAAAATTCGGTGTAAGAAGAAATAGGCCACGCCTTGAACGACCTGTGACTGGTACAGTTATGTTTCACAGTTCCAATTGGCCAACAATACAGCAGGACGACAAACAAACAAGGTGTAGAGGTTTAAAAGTGTAGATTTTCCAACCCTGTATATAATTCAGGCGTTTGAAACTAAGGAAAACTGCATATTACACAATGCATCTGGGCAAATAATCACCCATAAAAATGATTGTGAAAGTTAAGATTGGTATTTTTTGTTTTTATTGAGCTACCACTTTACAAATTTGCAAATAAACAACAGGTGAATGTATAACTAACTAGTCACTTCGTCATACTCTTTTTGTCTATGCGCACACTCCTTTTCGCACTCGCGCCCTATGGTCTGTTCCGAATCGTCGCCCTTTCGTCTGTTCGGGTGGCGCGTTCCGAATTCTGTCTAGCATCCATATGGATTTATCTTTAGTTGTACAATATTATTTTAAAGGAGACTCGATTAGAATATCTAATAGTTAAAGCCCGTAGGTTAATAATAGATTCCAGGACCGGTCTTAACGTGACTGGAATCCTGGTGAATCGTTTATTTCAGAAACAACAACAAGTCACTTTTTGAGAGCTTCCAGGAGAAGAAAAAACCGTTATGTAAGTATATCGGAACATTTTGAGTAATACTGTAGCTTGAGGTCGAAAGTTTACCACTTATGTAAGAATTTATCATAAACAAAAGCACTATAAATATTTACGAAACTTCAAAAAATAGTTCTAAAAAAATGGACTTATGTTTTTTTCTGAAATAAAACATATGTTTTGAAATAAAACTTTTTATTATCAAACTATTTTTATATAACATTATAAAAATAGAGCTTATTTTGTGCCTTCCATGGATTTTGTTTTAATTTTTGATGTTTCAAAGGGGTTTGAATTTCGAAAATTGCATGATAAACCTATATGGCTTAGTATTGACAAAACAACGGATGTTAAAGCACAGAATATAGCTAACATAGTGGTTGGGGGACTGGATGAGGCAAAAACTATGGAAAGACATTTCAAAGACATATACTAATTTGATCCATGTTACATATTTGGCACATGGGCTCCACCAAATTGTCAAAACTGTTATCCTAATGTTGAAAGCCGTATAGCGACTGTGAAACAATTATTTTTGAAAATACTAGATATAGAAGGAAAAAGTTTTGGGCGTTCTACCAAGGACACAAGGGTACAGGCAGCTATTTTAAGTAAACAGGCGCCACAGTTTAACTCGTGAACATATGGAACAGTTATTGATAACTTATGGAAACTCGAGTGGCAGTACGGAAACGTTATAACGTAGGTTACCGTTTAATGATCTGTTTAACAATTCGGAACGTTACTGGTAGTGATATCCTGGAGCCGTCCCTGGTAAAGTACGCGTCTATTATTAACCTCTGAACTCTACTAATAATACATATTGAAGGTTGAAAAGATGTTTGAAAAAATTAATTTACTCAAAACACTATTAATACATGTGAAACTCATTCTATGTAGGTATCACGAAAATGTTCTATTGTCATACGACTTCTCTCGATCATTAATAATAACAAAAGCTCTCAACAGTTAGCTGATTCAAGATATCTGCCTCAACAGGTGCAATCAATAAAAATGAAACAAACGTATCGTTTTGTTCAGCGAGTGAGGTATCACTTTAATTGGTAGAGCGATTCTACTTACTATTAAAGTCAACAAGGCCAACTTCATGTCGTTTTATAATGGATACCGAAGATAAATTTATGGAAGGTGGATTTATTATTCAGTGATATGTTTTTTTTTTTCAGTAAATGTTTTTAAATTATATCTAATTATAGATACGTATAATAGCCATGATATTTTTTTCCAGTAAACGTTTGGAATACCTACTATTCCTTCAGATACTCTTCCTATATATCTGTTACGGTTCATGTTAATACTCTAACATACTTCAAACAAAATAAAAACCGATGCACGTCATCAAACACATGTTTAAGTGTTAGAGCGCATTGATGCCAGATAGTTATAAAATTATTCAGTATTTAGAAATAATTTTGACTAACATATGGATAGATTCTTTGTGTTTGTTTATTGTCAAATAACTTTTTGAACATTAAAAAAGAGAAATAATTTTAAAAAAATTATGTGTTTTAAAAGACATTGGTTGGTGTATAAATATGCAAGTACAGAGGAGCAGGAAAAATTGATAGTAAAAGTTAGAAAAGATGTTTTTTTTTTTTAATGTGAGGAAAAATTAGTAGAAAAAGGAACACCGAAGTTTTGAAAAATTTTTAAAAAACATTCACAAACACCATTCGATTACAAATAGTGCAGTGCAGTTTTTTTAGATAACTATCAATTATCATAAATGTTACGAGTAGCACTTGCATTCAGTGTTACAATATTTGTAACGCTCTTGGTAGGATTACGCTTTCTAGGTGATTTTAAAAGTTCATTGTTTTTTTTGCTTTTTGTGAAATAGAATTAACCGTAGAAACATTCAAGTTTAGGGTTGCTGCTACACGCTAAAATAATAAATTGGACTATGGTTTTCATTAATATTTTAATTTAATATTTAAATTACTTTTTTAAAGCTGTTAAGGGTTTCAATGGGCCATTTTTTGTCTCGTTCTTTTTAAAATAGCATATTAAAATTGCTACTAACTCTTGATAGGAGCTGTTTAACTATTTTGGCATTTCGAAAATGGAAGTCTATACGAAGGCACTAAAGGGGCATTCCATGTAAAAGAGGAAAACGACATAAATTTTAAAATTCCTTTAATTATTCCTAATTTAGTATTAACTCATAGTTTAAAATCTATATTTTATGAATTTGTAAAACAAATTTTATTAAATGAATAAAAAACCGACTTTTTCTCCACAGAAACTTTTTTGTCGTATTGAATTGTTTAGGGGGCAAATGTTTAGGTTCGCAACACTATTTTTAGCCATCTACATAAATAATTTCAGTAAGCTGACGATTGTATTTCAGAGAAAGAGTTAAAAAAAACTAAGGAACTACATATAATTCAAATGAAAAGTTATGTTAGTTTTTGTGTATTTCTTGTTTGAATATAAGCATATCGCATGTCCCACCAGTCACGCAAAAAGAGATAAAAGTTGTTTTTTATAACCTCAAATATGACTTTATCAATTCTGATTCTTTTTAGAAGTAGTAAATACACATGTGGCAAACTATTTAAGCTTCTTATAATTGTTAAAAAGTCCATATTATAGTTTTGAGACTTTTTTTAAATATGTCCCACTAGTCACATGTGACTGGCGAGACTCTGGCTCACAGTTAATACATATATCATGGAATTTTGTTTGAATACTGCAGATTTGTGCTTGCTTTGTTTCTCTTTGTGACCTTCAATTGAATGATTTTATTCTATTTAGCCTAAAATAAATACTCATTTGGCGATAGCTTATACAGTATGAACGATCGAATGAACGATATAATGGTGTCATTGTAATACTATTTACGGGGTCGTCACCAGCTGATCATCTTCTAATAGCAGTAATGCCTACCTAATGTAAAATGAATAAAGTGTGTTAATACATCAGATTTTTCTACAAACATTTCAGCTTTTTTCAATTTTTTAAAAAAATAGCTACAATAGATAATCCGAACGTTTTGATAATTCGAACACCACCTTCCCCCCGGTTCCGTTCGGATTACCGCTACCCTACTGTATTCAGATTAACTTTGATATTGTATGCTTCAGTGTTTTTATCCACTTTTAATAGAAAACTTTTAAGTTTTAAGTTTTTTTTTTAAGTTTTATCCAAGTTTAATTTAAGTGGGAAAACGAATGTTCTACCAATTTGCAGAAGATGTTAATATTTTTTGAAAACCTAAATTAATAGTTTAACTAAATTGAACTTTTTAAATTAGACATCGTCATTTTCGTTTATGGTAGTTTAAAAAAACAAGTTTCTTTTATTTTTGTTATTAACAACTAAAGTTTATTGAGATTTTGTTATTAGTATGTTTGATCATTTATTCGCGTTGTGTTTATTTGTAGTTTCGTATTTATTTTAAATACTTTAAAATTTATCAATAACAACGTTAGTAAGATATAAAAATCTTAAAACTGATTTTAATAAACAAATATGTTCACATATTTTGTACTCGTCCCACCAGTCACAAAGGCCTGTCCCACCAGTCACAATTCAATTTTTTTATTGCTTCTACGTAGGCTATCAGTCTAATTCTTGATAAAAATGGAAGCATATAGAATATATTGTATAATAAGGAAAACATCTCACTTGAAAGTTAAGTGGTCGAACTGAAATTCGTCTTCAAGTACACCGTGTTAAGAGAGGAGGATTTTTCGGTGTCCCACCAGTCACGTTCGTTCAGGTAATAATTACAAAGAACTCAAAAAGTATTCGTTTTTTTGTTTTAAAGGGATGTTGTACATTAGTTATTCAGCTATGATTTAAGATACATTTCACTATTGTATAAGTTTCGATGACATAATTTAGTGACTAGCTCATAGTTAGTCAAATTCCAGAGTCGAATGTCCCACCAGTCACTATGGAATGCCCCTAAAGCACTTTGATTGTTTTGAAAATAACAGTTTTTAATGCGAGATTGAAGCTCGAAAAAGGCATATACCACTATTAAAGCCAATTTTTAATGTTCAGATAATTTCAAACTGACAACATATGTCAAGCAATACAACATGGCAACTTCGGATCTGCTGCCAACCGCATACTAACGAATATCAAGCGCGAAATTCAAAATTCGATAAAACATTAAATCACAGTTTTTATTAGATAATGTAGATACAAAATAAACTGGCAGTTTCTACAGCATCATTTAGTATTACCTAAATCAATTAAATATTGCTTAAATCAAATTAAATCTCGTATGTTACAAAAGTATTTCCTTCAAAAATTAACATACCTAATTTACAAAATTTTGAATCATAAATATGTAAGTAGACACATTTTCTTCCGTTGGTATTATATTAGCAATATTTTCTTGGATGCATTAATTTTGTCGTAGGATTAGTTCGTATTACGTTAAAAATAAATGAACCGTTTGTTTTCATGTGACATTAAAAACAACGACATGTAAAATTGTCAAATAATTATGGTTTTGGAATAGTAAATTATAATCCGATACATAGGAATACTGTAAGAATTCGTCTTCGTCAATGTCAACAATTTGTTTAGCTAGAAAAAATAATTCGAGAAAATGAGCGGTGAATATTACTGTAACGAGGAATCTGGAACTAAATTTTATAAAGGTAAGTGGTGAAGAACTCATACGATATGGTCTTACCTGAACTGTGAGTAGTTACAGGCCAAAACTTATGTAAATAACTTACTTATTTAATTTTATTTATTTAATTAAATCATCACTGAAACTATAAAAAAATTAAAAACTAATATACCTTCAATTAATGTCAAATTATTATTATTTATTAATGGAAATTGGTCAATTTTGAAAGTAGAATCGTACTTTAGTACAATACATAGTCAATTAAAGGAAAAAAAATGAAAAAAATATATTTTAAATAAAGCATAAATGTTAAATGCTTTTTACATATACATATACATGCTTTTTACATATACATATCGTCACCCCGAAAGAAAAGTGACTTACTTGAGATACTTAACTAACTATTATTATTTGTAATTACAGTACTCTTAATTTTTTTTAGAGCAAATGATTATTTCAAATTATGTTGAGTACCGTCCTTAGATTTTGAAATAACAGACACGTCACAACTTCAGTTGAGATGTGTCATTTTGAGATGTGTGTTATTTCAGTTTCGTAGCCCCAGTTTTTTGTGGGACAAATATGAACTTGAAGAAATGTATTTTTTGAGTTATGTCACATTTCTTCCGGGGTGGCGATATATCTAACCAGTGATGACCAGATAAATAGAACACTATATTAAATTATAAATTAATATATGTAAATCATACATAGCAGACAATACAATTTACATTAAATACAGATTAAAAAGTAGAGGGTCCAAGAAATATTGTGTACAACATTAAAAACATCGCTGAAGAATTAAAAGTAGTAACTATCTATTTACGAATGTAGTTGGCCGAACTAAGAAAGACATATTTCTAATCTTCAGCTTAAGTTTATAACCATATTAAATTGTCAAGGCTGTCGTATTATGTGATGGGTACTTGTACCGGGTATATAAAAAACAGAAATTAAAAAGAAACTATATTTTCTATAAGAGTTCTATAAAACTATTAAAGAAATTGATGACCGCCCATATTTATATATGCTTGAGTCAATAAAATGTGCTGCAGTACCCACGATGTTGCAATCATTTTTTTCAATTTTATTGACAATGCGTTGCTGAAGGTCTTCCATGTCGCCAACAGGAAATTAAAAAAACTAAACGGCATCTCTGTTTTCAGAGTTCCATTAAAAAAAAATGGGTCGAACAATCCTCCTCCCGCTCACAACTGTCCACACTTTAATTTTTTTATGGGTGTAGTGGAGTTTCAATATATAAAAGTGAGGGTAGTCCGCACCCCAAAGTCTCATATTCTCAGTGTCGTAGTTCTGTATTATTTGACATTTCTTCCGCACTATCGATATAATAGCAGTGTGTCCACCGTGGTGGAATACTCTGTGTATATGGCTGCAGTAAGCCAACCACGCCAACATATCTGCAGTAGTCGCTAACAACAGTGTTAACACAATGTGAATAGTAGTCGTATTTCTCTACTTGTCCACAACCATTCCAGATAGATTCGGGATTTTTAATTATGGTCTCTAATCCGCGAATAATATACTTAATAAGCGTAGGATTAAGACTGTCATTGTTAAATATTCAGGATCGCAAACACTGATAATGATTAATGCCTAGCTGCAGTATTTAACTGTCAGGCGAAATAGATGTAATAAATCTTGCCTCCATGCCGTTTCCGTGGCAATTATTATCGTTTTGAAATGCCGTAACATTTAAAAACAACAATCGCAATAATTTATTCGTATGATGCTGCCGGTGGATGTCGCCATGTTGAATATAAAACAAAAAAAGTAAAAAACAGAAAATGTTCGTTGCGTTGAATGCACTGGGAATAGGCAGTCCAGTAGGCAGATATTTTTACATTACATATTCTTGATATAGGGTTAGTTTTGACGGTATCCTATGTATTTTTTTGCGTAGAACACAGTGCGCGGGGTCCGTAGAACTGAAACCATCCGCTAATTTTTTAAATTAACAATTTGTGAAAAAAAAATAATATTTTTTTCACATTTCCGCTTTATCTTTGTTCCTTGGCATATTTTATATAGCATATGCATTTAAGAAGTTGTAGCCTATTGAATTTCCAAAATTTTAAGCCCAGCCCGAAGTCTCAAAAGTGCTATTGTTAACTTGCAAATGACTGCTGAAGTTGAAAAAGTGCCTTTCTTCACCATTTTTTTTACTTTGAAAGTAGAGCGACTATGATCATGAAATTTATTGGAGGGGGCTGCTGTTTGTAGCATGAAGTTACAAAAAAATTTCAGCTCGATACGTTAATTATTTTTCGAGTAATTAATGATCGAATTTTTTTGCAAGCCTTAATTAACAATGACGCCATTTCTTTGTTCATTGTATGATATTGACCGGGTTGGGCTAGAAAAATCATAAATCTCTTCAAGTTTGCGAGACTTGAGATTTTGAAAAATATTAATTTGGGCCAGTTTTATAACATTTTCTACGCGACTACCTTTTTTGACGCGACATATATATTGTTTTAGCGTTGTCGCTTCGAAATTCTCGGAATTGTGACTATATTATCTTGACGCCCATTTTTTTGTTTAAAATACGCATCTTGAAGCGTACTTTCAAGGTATTATAAAAAAAGCGTCAAAAAAGGTAGTCGCGTAGAAAACGTTATAAAACTTGCCCAAATTAATATTTTTCAAAATCTCAAAAAGTCTCGCAAACTTGGAAGAGATTTATGATTTTTCTAGCCCAACCCGGTCAATATCGTACAATAAACAAAGAAATGGCGTCATTGTTAATTAATGCTTGCAAAAAAAAAATCGATCGTTAATTACTCGAAAAGTTATTAACGGACCGAGCTGAATTTTTTTGTAACTTCATACAACAAATAGAAGTTCCTCCAAGAAAAATTGTCAGAATTTAAGCAATCTTCAAAAATTGGGTGTATGATGACTTTCGTTGCTAAATTTCTGCTTGTTTCAAAATTCATTTTAGATACGTTCTTTTTGTATACATATTTATTTATTTTAATTTTACTAATTCCACGAATTATTAATTAGGTACTTAGCAATATAACGTAATTTTCAGATTATGAAAATTCGTCTCCGGTCACAGTAAAGATAAAAATGAGTCAAAAGGTCAGGACATACGACTCCATGGTAAGTTCAAGTTTATCACAACTAGTATTTCAAGTAATGCTAATACATGATACTTATTTTAATTTTGCCACGGCTGGTTTTGTTGAAACTTATCGTATTTATAAAAAATAGACCAACATCCAAAACAAGAGCAAATCTAATGGAAAATCGCATTTAATTATTATTATTTAAGTTAAAAGTTATATTTTACACATTTCGTTCAACCTTTTTGGTCGTCACACTAGTGGTCGTCCTGGATTCTTCGTTCAAGTTACATTTCATGACTTTCTTTACCTTAGTGCAAAGACTCTCGAATGAATAGTTCTTGTCGAACGAGTCTTTGGCCATGTCTCCCAAAAAGACTTGCAAGTGTGGACTCATCATCAGTTTCTTCATGGCCACAGCGAACATCCGAGCGTCCGGTTCTATTATGACCCCCGACAGTCTGTGTACCAATAATTTAGAAGCGATCCCTTTATTTCCCGCCACTATGGGCTTCCCTAGACTCATAGCTTTCAATAGAAAGTCCGAGTATACGTCGTTCTTTGCAGGATGGATCATTATGGCCGACTCCATTATCAGAGTTTTTTCGTGAATGACAGGCAGCTGCTTCAGAAACGTGATTTGGGAAGCGCATATTCTCTCCTTCGCAGCTGCCATCATTTCATTGTAATAGAACCTTTCCTCTAGGGTCTTACAGTTGCCCGCTATTACTAGTTGGAACCTCTTCGTGACAGTCTTATCGTCGATCAGCTCTAGAAGCAGTTCGAATGCGTCTAAAGCTAGCCTGAAGTTTGACGATCGCCTGAATTTGCCGACAGACAGAAATAAGATGGTATTGTCCAAGAGGTCTGGGATAATCCTTTGTATCTTAATACCTGGTTCGTTCCAGAGGCCCAAGTCTATGGATGGATACAAAATTATCGGCTCTTTCGATATAGACGGGAATGACTTCCTCCATATTTCCGCAAAACCGTTTGTTTCCACGATAATTTCATCGGCCAATTTTATCCACTTGGCTTCTAATAGCGTGGGATAGATTTTTGGAATGCTCATAGCAGACGTCTGTGTTTTTCAACTCCAAGAAGTCCTCCAAGTAGAAGAGTTTGTACTCCGTGAATAAGTTCAGTATATACAATGCGCACATGTTCATATCTAAAATGATAAGCTCCGGTCTAGGTTCGGGTGGACAGAATATGAGTTTAAAGGCCATCCATATCGCTTTCAGCGCTGTCATCTTGCTTCTGAAGAAACCTAAAATACTACGAGGTATCCACCATCCCGAGAATTCGATATTTAAGTTGTCTGAAAACTAATCGCAATATTTGAATGATATATGTTGTGCAAAAAGTAGTTACTTACATCTATGTCGGATACATAGTCGTGTTTGTCGTACTGCGAGGTGAACAGGGTGACCTTATAACCAAGTTTGTTGTAAGCCAATCAAGATTAATGATATAGCGATCACATTTTCGTTTTATGAGTTTCTCGTGCAAAAATATTACGTGAGGTTCCACTGCAGTAGGTCTCTCGACTTCAGAAGCTGTTTGGGGTTCCATCTGAGTAATTTGAAATGAAAAAATGGACAAAAACACTCATTTTGACACTTTCTGTCAGTTTATTTTTGAGAAAGTCACGGCCCGACGCTTACTGCGCCATATTCAATAAAATTTGAGTAAGATGTTTTGCTTTGCTGGAGTTCTATAACAACTTATAGAATTTTAAGAGGTTCAATTTGGAAATTTTCTAAATTTTAAGTAAATAAAACAGTGATGATTTATCTTTGTGAATCTAGACACTCCACAATTTTCAATAAGGAATATAGTGTTCAATTGAAAGTATTTACCTATTATTGAGCTGGAGCTATACTGTTTCCGATTTTGATCAGACTGGACTTAAACGAGATAACAAATAACATACAGAAAATTTACCATATCAACAGTATTTTGTAGCTCCCTCAGTACTTTCTTCTTCATTACCGTTCTTTTTATAGTAGTTCTAAACAACAAGTATACCCATATTGTTGTATTCTTACTATTAATACTGTTATAGATATCGAAGAGCAGCTAGAAATGGCCGAGGATCGTTGTAATACGTTAAAAGATCAACTTGACTACATGAAGCAAATATACGGTGTCAATAAACACGCTCCTAAAACTAGAAAGATCTCAAATATATCCACGTCTAAGAAATCTTCAGGTAATAACTTGAGTTAGCCGAACTCCATAATAGTTATGTAGTGTTACCTGTAAGGCACTGTACATGAAATGAGCTTATATAATAGGGACTAATAAGTATGCCATATTAACCGAGGGCAATATTAAAACGCACCTTATCTCGAAGGTGGTTTAGTAATCTAGTGCAACAGTAAACGACTTCGTTATGTTTTAATCTATCTTTAATTATTTCTAGATGATAAACTTTCTGGATCATCTCTGACGGATGAAGCCAATGATAAAGATTCCAAAAGATATTTGAAGCGACAAAATTCTAATGCCATCAGTACAGACAACACTGGAGCTGCTGTTAGGACAATAAATAATATCCTAAATGGTATAACAGATTCGGTGAACAGGCTTTCGGAATTACGCGTTCAGATTTCTGAGACGCCAAGAAGTCGTGTGGGACGTTCTACAGGAGTTTCCCCTCGTAAGCTATCATGTTATCGCCTCTAAGTATGAATGTTACGCTCAAAACAGTTCTGGACGGGTTTGCAGTTAACTCCACAAAACATTGACGTTCTTCCTCAAAGATATTCGGTATCCAAAGCATGTGTGTGACCAATTTCTGATTGCAGATTCCGTAATAGAGGTGGATATTAGAAAATCTCAGTCGGTCATCGACCGAGGTGAAAATCAAAAAAAACACAACGGACGAATCCGGAGTTATGCAAGATATAATGCTAGGTAGTTCGACTCGCATAAGCATCAAATCTAAGAGTATCAAGAAGAAGAGTAAGGACTCATCGAAAATGGCGAACAAAAAGCCGGTGGCATCTCACATGTCGATTAGAAAGAGTGCCAAGTCTGACAAGAAAAATAAAGGTTCTCTCAGGTCATCCATGATAGACAGGGAGTTATGCACGTTGAAGAAGAAGAAGATTTTAAACATTAAACCAAATGCACAAAGTATGTAAATTTTGTGTGGGTGTTCTCTGTTACATCATTTTCTAAAAATGTTTTATATGAAACTGATGTTTCTCTTCCAGCTCACAAACTCGTGGAAATATACCACAACAATGCGGTGAAAAATAGCGATTCCGACGAAGGACACCAAATAGCCGCAAGACTGAGGTCACGTGTTCAGCACAAGAAATACGTAGATAGTAGCCACTCAAATAAATCACTGATAAACGAGATTCCGCCACTGAACATCCAAGAAAGGAACGAGCATGTGTCATCGAAAGTACAGACCTACGGAAATAATCCAATGTGTCCCCGACTAGACCTCCTCCAAGCCGTCAAACCAGAAGGATATGAGCCCCCTCAGGCACCCCGTACGGAAGTCAGCTGTTATTCGAAAAACTACGAGCTACCAACCATAGCATCGAAGATGAAGCAAGTAGCGAAGAGCTATCTCAACAGCTTCAACCTTAAGGTTGGTACCTATTGTAATATTTTATAAAATACCACACTGCTCATAAAAAGCTTTGGAAGAGAAGAGGATGCTATATCCTTATCTTATTCTTTTAGGCCATTCCATTTTGTGCGGCAATATCGACGACTCCAAGTCACAACATTGGAATCAACATTCAGCAAGTGATGAACATCATCAAGACAAAACAGTCCGTTAATGGAATTTCTCCCACATTGGCTCATAACATCGGATTAGCAGCCGAAAGGATAAACAGCAGGCCTCTGTCTGCCTTAGTTTCCACAATAAATTCCAGGACAGAGTACGTTTCAAACAACATTACCCTTAAACTTCCATTTAATACATGAGCCGTCCAAATTTCAAGTTAATATCACGTTGTACATAACAAAGGTTAACACGCAGACAGACAGAAAATTCGGTTGAACTTGAATTCACTAAAATTGTTGTTAGATATAGATGCTCCCGATGTCCGTTGTCAAGAACCCTGTTCAACTATCAACAGCTCCAAGAAATGGCTAAGGGAATACCTGAAGAGACGGCAGAAGAAGTGGAAGAAGCGGCAGACTCACCGGCCATGAAAACGGTAATAATCACCGGCCCTTCCGGTGACATGGAAGTGAAGAATCGAAACGTTCCCGCATGGGGAGTGGATCCGGCACACAGGGACCAGTGTACTTGTATACCATCATCGGGGGTTGAATTCCAACAGATCGTCAACAAATATAACAGAAAAAATACGCCCATGACAGCAAAAACTATAGAGTCACAGGTAATTATAATATATACAACTAGACACAGTATATGTTATGAAAATAATAGCCAGTCAAGAAAAAGGGAAGGAAGTAAGACCTAACTGAAGAATAGGATAAGACAAATGTAATTGCAACGTCCCACTCAGTGGACGGGTCAGGGATTACATGATGGGGCGATTCGTATTTGTTGGCCATTTTCAAGTACTGTTATTTATTCCCATCAAATATTTGGTTTCAGGTAGACAATCGATTTTCCAAATATAATATGTCGAACAAGAGAAAATCCCAAACACCCAACAAGAAAGTTTCTCATACCAAAAACGGCTACAGCACAAATACAGTTAATAGTGCTACTGCCGGTGAAAATCAAGATGTCGAAGCCAATCCATTCCATGGCAGGGAGAAAAATTTGAAAGAGGTTCTTACAAATCTTCACAATGAATTCGAGTCACTAAACAAGTAGGTAGTATATTCAGAATAATTAGGCAAATAAGTAAATTTTCCAAACGAATGTCACTTTTCTATCACAAGATAAAACATTGGTAAGACAAGGATGAGACAATGCTTGAGCTGATTCAATCCTATAAGCTCCTGCCTCTCTTTAACGATTCTAAAAAAAAAGTTTAATTTTGAGTGCAGCCTTCGATCTCTCAGTCAAATAAAGTACTGCTTGCTTCTAGAAGATACGAGGACCTCTCGCAAAAAGCAAATCCGGACGATGCCGAGACTCTGAAAGAGTTGGAGAGCATGGAAACGGAACTGAACAAAAAAGAAGAAGAAATCACTATGGTGATGGCCCTTTACAAGGAAGTCCTCGCGCTGAAGCAACAAATCAAGACCCTAAAACAGCGGGCTAGCCAGGCCAGCCTCAACGTTAACGATCCAAAGGATTCGTCGGCAAAGTTCAAGGAGTACAACAATCCTCAAGCTGCCTTCCATTTGACCAAACTGTTGAGACAGATTCAGCATTATCAACTCAGATATAAAAAGGAGGTTAATCGTATGTAAATAAAAACTTCAAATGTGCACGTCTTTATTTCCTAACTATAGAAAAAAATAACTAGTAGCTGTATGTATCCCATAAATGTTTGCGTAACGGTACATATCTCATTACGACTAATGATTGGAGATTCTTAGTGAAGAGTCTTCTCTATAAAAAAAATGTGGTTTTTCAAAGCTCTACATTCTCATTTGTTGAGAATTGATTGGTTGGAGACTGCGGCTGTTCGTTTGGTAACAATTCTTGGACTGAGCTTAGACGATAAGCGTGCATATACATATATTGTGTTAGCGGTTGTATTGCAGGTTCCCTACTTACTTGCTGGTTTAAACGCCGAATAGGGGTTTGTGGGTGTGTGAGTGTAGATTTCCATAGTGATCCATGGCCAGTGCAATAAAACGACACATTTTATTTCAAGTGGCCATGCATGGCTAACTAGATAGTATTATTTAAAGTGAAATAATTCAAAAACGGCTGGTTCAGACTAAAGTTCAGTTTCTAAGAGTTCCGTCGTCAAAGTTGGCCGACCAAAAAAAGACGTATTTCTATTTTTAATCTTTTATATGTTTATAACTTAAAACCTCTCTAATATATGGCATTCTATGGTTTATAACCTCATGGAATCGTCAAGGCTGTCACATTATGTGGTGGGTACTTTTACCAGGTATATAAAAAACAGAAATAAAAAACGTTATTACAAAAGAAACTATATTTTCGAAAAAATTAAGACACTGTTAAAGAAAATGACGACCGCCCATATTTATACACAACTGAGATCTTATTTTAACTGAGCCAATAACGTGCTGCAGAGTCCACGATGTTCCATTGTTTTCTTCAATTTTATTGACGATGAGTTGCTGAAGGTCTTCCATACCGCCAACAGGAGTTTCAAAAAATTGAATTTTTTAGATACAGCCAGAGAAAAAAATGACAGAGGGTCAAATCGCAAGATCTAGGGGGAAATATTGTCTGCGTGTTCAAACTAATTATAGGATCTTCAAAAAAATACGCCTATATAATTAATTGTTTCCCTAGTAGTATGCGCACGAGCTCCATCTTGTTAAATGTAACCTTCTTGCAATTCGTTATCATGCAACATTTGTACAAAAGGTGTTATGATTTCTAAACGGTACCTCTCTGCATTCAGTGTTCCGTTAAAAATAGATCCAACAGTCCTCCTTCTGGTCACAGCTATCCACACTCCAATTTTTTGTGAGCGTAATGAAGAGTCAATATAAAAGTGAGGGTTGGCAGCACTCCAAAGTCTCATATTCTGAGAGTTAACGTAGCTCTAAAAATGGAGCCGTCTCATGAGTAGAAAAGCCTTTTTAGAAGACAGCAGCAATATTATTAAAATGATTAATAAACCATTTTCAGAGCTGTAGTCTGAGGTTCGTCCGCTCTGAGAATTCCATGTGCGGATTGCAGACGATATAAATGGAGCACCAAATCATTTTTCAAAATTCGTTGACAAGTTGTATAGAGCAGATTTACTTGTTGAGATGGGTAATTGATGTTCTTGGATTGTCCGTTATCATCTACCTAACCATTTCAACATTTTCTTCTGTTCTTACTTTAGATCTGCCACTTTCTTGACTGACGCTTCCAGTTTGCCAGTACAAATTTAGGAAACGTTTTACTGACCGGCTAAGATGGTCAAAATGAATAACTGTGTATGGAAAAACTTCACTGAAATCCTGAAATGCAGCTCTCATCGGATTTATCCAATTTCCATTAATTCTACTGTCGTTTCTAAAATAAATCTCAAGTGAAACACGTTTTTTTCTTCATTAACTATGAATTCCATTATTTATTTTACAATTCTAACAGCCACTTCAAACTCTAGTTCATAGCCAGATTTGATGACGGTTTTTTTGGATGGTTCTTTATTCTTGAAATGTGGAATCTAAATTTACTTCAAAAATCAGACATTATACTTATAGGGTGTTCCATTCAAAAAATTACATAAGTTAACCTTTCTTTTTATGTTGCAATCGTCTTTTGTTTTTCTGGTTAACATATTTTCAAGAAAATTTTCAGGAAAAATCCTGCAACTTTTGTATTTATCCTTTTTTTGTAAAGGGTGGATCATCTGTTAGTTTCTTTTTAAACTGAGTGTTATTTGTCCATTGCCGACACTGATGCGCTTGACATTTGACATATACTATGTGGTGGCTAACTAACCGCTGTAAGAAATGGATCGTTTTACGCTTGAACAACGTTAGGAAATATTAAAAAAAATATTTCCAAAGTGAGTGCTGTGTTGCAGAAACAGTGAGAAAATTGAGAACTATTTTTGGTCGAAATGAAGCTCCGTCAGCGCCTGGTGTAAGCAAGCTCTTAAGGAAAGTTCGTGAATCTGGCATGCTTATGGATAACAGAAGTTATCATTGTGCTCGTCCGGTGCGGACAGCTAAAAGAATTACTGCTGTTGCCCAAAGTGTGCGTGAAAACCCAAGAACCTCAACTTGTCACAGAGCACAACAACTTAATGTCAGTCGCACTTCTCTGAGGAGAATATTGCATAAAGACCTCGGATTGTTTGCTTACAAGTTGCAACTTACTCAAGAGGTAAAGGAAAATGACCATCCACTTCGTTATCGCTTCTCCGTGTGTGCTTTAAATGAGTTTGAAAATGACGCCGATTTCAATCGAAAAATCATTTTTTCGGACGAAGCTCATTTTCATCTTGGAGGACAAGTTAATAAACAGAACTGTAGGATTTGGGGTTCCGAAAATCCACACGTAGTCATAGAGAAGCCAATGCATCCTGTAAGAGTGACTGTTTGGTGTGGGTTTTGGAGTGGTGGCATCATTGGTCCGTACTTCTTTCAAAATGAAGATGGCAACAGCGTTACAGTAAATGGAATAAGTTACAGAGACATGTTAACTGATTTTTTTGTGGCCGCGATTGGACGATTTGGACTTGGACGAGCTTTGGTTCCAGCAGGATGGAACAACGTGTCCCACAAGCCGTGAAACAATCGATCTTTTGCACACTAAATTCGGTAACCGTGTTACTAGCCGTTTTGGAGACATTAATTGGCAATCGCGCAGCTGCGATTTAACACCGTTGGACTATTTTTTATGGGGACATGTAAGGACCGTTGTTACTCCAACGATCCACAAACAATTGACGCACTGAAGAAAAACATCAATCGAGTTATTCGTGCAATAGAGCCACAAATAATCGAAAATGTACTGCAAAATTGGGTGAAAAGAATGAACTACTGCCAAGCCAGCCGCGGCGGCCATTTAACTGAAATTGTTTTTCATAAATAATGGGAAGGCATACTTTCTTGAATAAAGCAACAATCATTTAAAAATATTCAACTCTCTGAAGGTTCTTAAAGAGGTGGCAAATTACATATAAGGAAAAACCCTGTAAATTCAAAAGTTTCTCGCCAATATTTCCGTCAATTATAAACATAATTCGGTAAGGGAAGGAGACCTGTGGTTTCTGTTAATAATCCTAAAATGAATCCATTATGAGGTTTACGCTGCGGACGTAAGGTCGTAACACTCTCGTGTCGGAGTCAGCACGGTAGGTATGTGCAATTCATTAGGAAAGCTTTTAACTCTAATGTAGATTGATGCGGGACGTCAGGCTCGCACGCGACCTGCCGCGTGTTGACTAAGAGAGTAAAATACCTCCCTTAAACGAGGGTTACCCGAGCCGCTAAACGGCGATGTACGTGTAGATTTTTTATGTTGTTCGGGGTCGAGTCCATCATAGTCCAATTGCCAGTGTTTACTTATTACTTACGTTTTTTTTGTAATTGTGAATTATTCTCGTGGGAATTCTTCATTATTTAATTTTCTGTTACCACGTACTAATGTTATAATAAATAGAGCACTAGAATTGACAAGTAATTTAATAAAACAATAGTCCTTTAGTTTTTTTTTAATAATAATATTGTGGCGGCCGTTCCTACCGTCACCGGCCCCACAATCTGTGACACAAGTTCATGTATCTCACCGACACACGTTTAAGTGCGATAACTACAAATACCAATTTAATAATATCAACACTCGGCGTCGAGGGCAGGAACTGCTCCAGCCTTATTGACGATTCCACGAAGCAGTTCCAGGACGAAACACATATGTATGTAGGCAAAGAAGCAAACGTCGCCTCAAACATGTATATAGATTGTGGCGTTTCGTTTTTGGCGGAAAAGTAATTTGTCGAAGAAAATGGACTGGAGCAGAGAAAAATGCCTAGAACCGATTGACCAGTTTGAAAGGCAACCTATATTGGGTGCTTTCCATTTATCGACACAAGTCGACACGAGTCGACTTGTGTCTCCGAAAGTGCTTTTCATTTGATTTGCGTCGTCGTGAGTCGACGACACAAGTCACCTCAAACAGACCCGCTGAGTCACCTCAAACACTAGCTTCACGCTGAGTTTGAGTGTAAAAGAAGTGAAAATCTAAACGAACGCGGCAAAGCAGAATATAATAGTGGAGAGTTAATGCGAAATCTGATTGAAGAAAATGAAGGTAGGTGACAAATGTAATTATTTGCAGTAACTACTTTCAACAACTTTTGCACGAAACTACTAGCCTAGCGAGCGTTCCATTTATTCATTTGATGAGAGTCAACACTAGATTGACACGAATCGACACAGGAATCGCTGGGAGTCGTGTAAATGGAAAGCACCCATCATGGGATCCTACAAACGGATTGTATTTTAATACAATTATAAAGCATGATACGTGGGCGTTAATTGCTAAAAATATGGGATGCACCCCAATTGATGTTAAAAAAAAATGGAAAGAGAAGAAATATCGACGAACAAAAAGAAAATGTCGACGAACACACAAACAACACTGATTACTGGTGGGAACGCAGCGAATACCGCAAACACTCCAAACAGCCCGACTTGTCCGTGCAAAATGTTTGTTGAAATCTGTTCAGCATGCGCGGCGCATTTGGTTCGTTCGGGGCATTCTGTTGTAAATGAATACGCACCTTACATATACACTTAGTAACAGTAGCAAAAAATGCACACTTTATAATCATAATATAGAGAGGTACCTACATATGTACGTAAAACTTACCTTCTTAAGGCCGTTTTACAATTCGCAATTTTTATTTCCAGCAAGAAAAATTGCAGCACTTTTTTTGCACACATGCGTACTTATGTTTGTTCGTGCAATTTCTTGTAGATAAAAATTGCAAGCCCGGAGCTATAATTATTGCGGCTATCTGCAATTTTACGTGTTGCCAACTATTTGACATAACCTCAATGTTCAACGTACTGTGCCATCGTTTGTATTGTGTTTTGTGATATCTAAAATTTCTGTATTTTGTGGTTTTCTGAATTTTCTCTCACTGAGATTGATTTAATCACGTCTATTTTTTTGTTTAAAATGGTTAAATCTTTTTGTAGAAACTGTGACAACTTTAACTAGATATATCATTTCCGATGTGTTTTGATCCGCTGAACATCATGGCGTTGGTTCGGAATTTGGCCTAGATCGTCCGAAATGCAAATTTTAGGAGGAAATTGCCCGAGGATATTTTGACCCGCTGATCATCATGGTGTTATCTGAATTTGTCTTGCACGCGTCAAATTATCATAAAGTCTAAATTTTGTCGTTAAATCACCTCATAAATCAACAAGTTTCCCAATATTTTATTCAGATATTATTACCGACGTATTTGATCGCACTGAGTCAGAAAATCTTGTTCAATCTTCGCCCCAATCCTTGAATTTCTGAGTAATATACAAACTTTGAGAGTCCGGTCAGAAATGAAAACAGTTTTTCCTTCCTAGCGTCATAAATTGAGACATTTTTGGGTCAATTTCCCCCAATATTGGCCTTTAAGAGCACTTGGCCCAAATTTTGACACCATAATGTTCAACGGGCCAAAATATCTCGGAAATACATATACAGCTTGTCAAAATAACACTGTTTAAACTCACTCCACTTAGAGTCACTCCGCTAACGACAAGGCATTGGCTCTGTAGTTTTTGGATGGCATTATACAAACCTTTATAGTTACTTTGAATAGTTTTTAAAGCTGTCTCAACGGACACATCTTGAAATTTGGTCTGACTCTCCAATAGCTGCAGCATCAGCAGGACTGAATTGTAAAAATACCGTAAAAATAGACTGGTAGTTATCGGTTGCGTCCATAAAACATCAATTGACAAAGGATTTTTTTGGGATGTTGGACAAATAACGATCTACTAATTTTCTGCCGACGTTTCGTCCAATTTACTTAGGCCTTGATAAAATCTAAGTAAATTGGACGAAACGTCGGCAGAAAATTAGATCGTTATTTGTCCAACATTCCAAAAAATCCTTTGTCAAGTAAAAGTAGAATTTATTGAAATGAAATTAAATTTACAGCTGAAAATTTATTTGCTGAAAATGTTCGGCAAAATAAAAAGCGGCTCTCAACCATGTTGCCCAACGAGTAAGAATCGATGTAGTGGTTCGGGAATACCAGGAAATTTGCTATGAACCTCACGAAGACGTTTAGGGGTTTTAAGAACACTTTTTTTGTACCCACTATTAATGGGTCCTCGTTGGGAAAATATTATCTAATAGTTTCTGCCAGTGGCGGTGGGTGATATTTCAGTTAGCCATATCTTGAAAACGACGCATGGGACCCACTTCACTTTTTAGGTGATGACTATACGCCTCTTACAGAAGTATTTATAGTGAAAAAACCGTCAGCAAAGTTTGCGAAAAAATTTTCAAAAACACTGGAGCACTCCCTGGGTTCTCAGTAACCTCTGTGGAATATTTGCAGTATATTTTTTTTTTCATAATCTAGAAACAAATATAAAGGAGACGTTTTTCGATTTGTTACAAAATATTTTTGTTTCAAAAAGTTATGGCCATTTTAATTTTGGGAAACAAAATGTTCCTATAAAATTAAAATTAAAATGGCCATAACTTTTTGAAAAAAAAAAAATTTGCAACAAATCGAAAAACGTCTACTTATATTTGTTTCTAGATTATGAAAAAAAAATATACTGCAAATATCCCACAGAGCGTTACTAAGAACCCAGGGAGTGCTCCAGTGTTTTTGAAAAATTTTTCGCAAACTTTGCTGACGATTTTTTCACTATAAATCCTTTCTGTAAGAGGTGTATAGTCATCACCTAAAAAGTGAAGTGGGTCCCATGCGTCGTTTTCAACTGGTTTCTGCTACAGTATGTAAAGCAAGCACTGTTCACGTAACATGCAAAAACCTGCAACCGCGTTCTGAAAGCAAACGGTCTACTAACAGCATCATGGAGGCACCATCGTCGTAAAAATCACCACCTGACTTGTTGATAGTTCAAATTATTCTTGGGAGGGTCTCCAATACCACTCTCGTAATTGTGTTGCCTTTCAGACCGAATCTTTCAGCTGTTAGTCTATTATCCCGAGTAAACGTTTTCCACCAAATGTTATTACCTACCAACCGGTAGGTATTTAAATTTGAATTAATCACTAAGATAACTTTAACCTTAATAAATATAATTTTATGTAGATACTTACTGATTTAGTAGTTATTTTGTTGCGGTTTTGAGTTACATGGGTACGAAGACTTTTTTTACATCACTGACTCATGCGATAAAAAATGTTTTGTGGTTAAAAAGTACCGTATTTTACCCTAGTTTACTTCTTGCATTTTAGATGAGGATGAGTCATACCACATATTATTTGATTGCAATCTTCAGGGAATTTTTCACATAAAAACTACGTGAAGTAATGTCTATTGCTACAGGGGGGTAATGTTCCATGATGTAATCATGTGGTAATTTTTATCTTATTCTCACCAAAAATCTTGTGTCAGAACTAGTACAAATTTTATTTAATATTGTAGATATTATAGTCTAAAGTGAGATTAAAATGTCTATATTAATTTTAGGATATACATATTTGTAATAGTTAAAACTGAATTATATTAAAATAACAAATCTTCTTTAATAAAACTGAATAAATATATAAACTAGTCATATCCATAAAATTTGTTTTGAGGGGTATCTGAAACGTTGAAGAAATTAACAGATATATCATTGTCAGTAAAAATATGTCATGTATTTTTAAACCGAAATAACAAGTAATTTGAGAGCTTACAATTAGTACAATTAAATACATAACATCCATAAGGTACCCTACCCCAATGATTATGAGTATATGGTGTCAATTATAAAATTATCTATCTTTTCTACATTGGAATATTTTGTCTTATACATTTCTGAAAAAAAGAAACACCATTAAAACATAGTTTTGTAGTCCTAATTATTATCTAGCAAATTATATTATTTAGGCAAAATATAATAGCAGCAGATTCATAATGCCTGTTTTTTTAATTAGGAAGAGATGTGGCATTATGAAGAGGAAGGAAGAAACATTTACATTATGCAAAACTTTATCACAATTCTTAAGCGGTAAATTTAAAAATTTGATTTCTGAGGTAACTGATTTTAACCATTTTCTGTTTTTTTTTTTATATACGTATATATTTTTAATAGCATTACGTGCTTGGGCATAATTACTGTTTTCAATCACTATGACCAGTAAATTCACGGAAACACAAAATATTATCACAACAGAAATATATTTTATATATGACAGCTTGTCAAATTAGAAATGTTAGAACTTTCACAAATTTGCCTATGTAGCAATGGCTGTTATTCCGCCAATGGACTATCAAGTTTAGGCGCAAATTTTTGAATCACTCTTTCTAATTAAAAAACAGACTTAGTCAGATTTTGACCAGCTTTTATTTTTAATATTTTTACAATACAGTGAATTCCAAAACGTAATATATACGATATGGGTATATATCTTATTATTATTGTTAAATGGAACGTGATTGTACTGGTCGAGAATAGCATTGCTTAGACAAATTGAGGTTTAAATTTGAAAATGTCAAAAAATATTTTTTGCGGAGATTTCAAAAGAAGCACTAAAACCAACAGTTTCTAACTAACTGAAATAATAGAGATACACAAAAAACAGTTATTGTTAACACTTTTGTTTAATAATTATGGTTACTTACCGATCATCGAAGCGAGTTTTATACAACAATGGAGAAAATCTTCCATTTCAAGTTCTCCAGTTTCGTTTCCATATCGAAGCATAAGCATGTTTAATATTCGATTACTTATTCTCGTGTCAGCAGCTTCGAGTGCTTCTCGAAGTTCGGGCCCAGAGATTGTACCCGACTGATCCAAATCATAATTTCTGAAAATACCCTACCAAACAGAAAAATATAGTGTCATGTTCCATTTGTCTCCAATAAAATTGTCTCACGTACCCTCCACATTCCTATTTTCTCCCAAAGGTCGAAGAATTCATGAAAATTTAACTTTCCTGACCTGTCCGAGTCCATCATGGCGACCATACTGCGACAAACTTCTCTAGAAAATTCCTGTTTATCTGAAAAAAAAAAAACTTTTTACATACATATATGGTTTAGGCTATTACATACATTACAGTATGAAGGGTATTTGTTATTGTGATGGGCGAACCAAAGTAAGTAGTGGTAAGTAAATGCATCTAATTTTGAATTAAAAATGCAGCATCGACCAGCGCAGTTTAACTAATACTAACAATAAGTCGAAATTATGTACGTTCACGGCTCGACCTTTGGCACTAGTTATAACTTTGTTAGAGTGGGTTGTACATACATACATATATACAGGAGTTGACGATGTACCTACTTTATTAATGCGATATATATAACGATATTTCAGTCACGTTAAAACCGGTCCTGGAATCTATTATTAACCTACAGGCTCTAACAATTAACTTTGTTAGCGAGCCTGTACCAACTAATTAAAACTGGCAAAATAAATTCATATTTCGATGATAATCCTATTTGTAATTGATATAAGTAAAATGCTTCACTTTTCAGATGAAGACTGTGTACTTTACTTTACTTTTTATTTACTTAAGTTACTTTATTTACTTACTAGTACTTTACTTTTTATTTACTTACCTCCTTTAAGAAGAAGATCTAATATTTTCTTTAGCTCTGTCCAGCTGATTTCCTCATCTTTTCCAGCAAAACCTCTGAAAACATCTTTAATTGCAGCATCTGGACTTGAGGAGACTTTTGGTGTAAGAGTTTCCTAAAATAAATTACTTAAAATATTGGCATTGGTAACAAAATAATGTACTCACAGTGCGGGAAACAATTCCTACTTCATCATCATTTTCACTAAAAAGTTCCAAATCATGAATGTGGAAAAATCAACAATGACGTCGCAGTGGGTGTTACTAAAATAGTCAGTGGCTACTTTAACTTTGACTTTTACTTTTTGAGCCTTTAATGTGGCTGGTACTGCTACTTTAGTAACACTCTTTCTTTGTTTTTCACCAGTTACCTGTCATACTACTTACGTTACATTAAATGGGGCTTCTGAATATACTCTCAACAAAATTTCGCAACTGGCTTTGCTGTCTTCGGTAAATGGTATAATGCAATATCTCCCGTTTGGTAAATTCACATGACCCGTGATTTGTTTAGATTTTTCCATGTGACGAGAATAGATCGGTTTCCTAGAACTGAAAAAGTCTTCCTTCAGTCTTCCCCCAGATGATGAATGATTTCCTACCTAAAACAAAACCATAACGGAGCACGTTTTGGTATTACTTGTGGCAAATACACTAAAACAGACGCGACAAAAGATACATACGTAATAAATGGCAAATCCTATAGAAAGTTCAGGTAAATTATGAAATCTTCGGTTCTTTTGCATAAGGCCAATCAAAACTCTGTAAGGTTTCTTCTCTTCCGATCCGCTAATAGTCAATACGTATTGTGGATTTTTAAAAAAACCTAAAAAAAATTAACACAACATACATAAGTATTTGTAGAATGCTTCCCCAAGCTCAATAAAAAAATATCATAAAAATTGAACAATAATAACTGAGATGATGATATGTACAGAGTGTTCATTTTAGTTTGTCCCACTTTTAAATGGCTGTAGAAATGTTAGCTTTTAGCTGGAAAATTCAACAAAAAACAGCTTGTATAGTATTGGCAAAAATGTTACAAACTGTCAAATATCAAATTTATTGGCATAACCTATTTTTTTTCTAATGGAACGCCCTGTATATATATCTTTCTAGCTGATGGAATAAAACCTTAAATATGTGCGTTTTATTTTATTCTGTGTTTTAAAATTGAATGATATGTTACACTTTAGTTACAGCAACATTAGACTTACTTCGATTGACAGGTGTCCCCCATTAGTAACTTTCGTCACCCAGGCACCGTCAATCATAAAGCTTTTCCAGTGCCGCATTTCCTCTTGGGCGGCCTTCAGCACATCCGGATTGGGATGGCAGATTTCCAGGAGGGTATAATTTGTGACGAAATCATCGTAGTGCATCCAGAACTCTCCGTCATCTTTCACCTTAAGTAGATGATGTTTCGTACCCTCATCAACTAGGTCCCAACTAGGGGGAACTAATTTGAATAGAAAGAAAACAGAAAGTGGTAGTAAATTGGTTATTTTATTTGGTTCAACTAATTAAAAAAGAATAAGAAATGAAAAAAGAATAAAACTTTGAAGAAGAATTACCTCCTACCTATTGAAAAAACAATTCGGTGAAGTTCTTATCAGTCTATCATTTTGTCAACTATTATTTTAGTAATAGTTGACTTATCGATTTCAGCGATATGAAAAAGAAATAAAAAAGGATCTCAAATTTTTAAATTCACTTCAATTTGTGAACAACGAAAGGCAGCTGGCTATTGGACAATGCGTTGCTGCTAAGATCTCCACGAGTTATTTTTATTTGTATGTGCTATTCAAACAAATGTAATGCATTAGTATCCACCAAGCGTCTTCTAGTCCATTGATTTTGTTGGGTACAACCGGTAAGCTCAATGTAACAAAAATTACACAGGTCTACAAAAAAAAAATGTTCTGTCTTTGCAATCAGACCCATCATTTCCTATGTATTTTGATGCACTGAAACCTTTGGCAAAAAAAAATTCAACCGCATCAATTTTTCTCTCCACCCCCATAAACTTATAGAGGAAATTTTTGAAAAGGTTTCTTTAATTATTTTTTATGACCTTCATATTGTTTTTTTAGGTAGCTGATCGCGAATCTGAAGTCAAGAATAACTTTCGACTAAATGACAATTGCCAACAAACAGTCAAATTTCACTAAAAAGTAAAAAGTTGATATTAAATGCATATTATTAAGTTTTTTGGGTTGTTGATTACGATTCTGAAGTCAAAAATGAATTTTGACCTAATGACAGCGTCAGCAAGCTGTCAAAATTTCTAAAATTTCTAAAATTCAAACGAGAACTTGAATTCCCAATAAATACTCATTTGATGCTCAAGCCCCGAGACCGCAACAAGGTGTTCACCATCCTCAGAGAAATTTTGACTGCTTGCTGACGTTAATAATATCACAGCCCCACAAAAAAAAGTTAAAAACTTTTGACCAGACATCATTTCCGAAGTATTTTGACATACTGAACACGACGGGATCGTATTCAGTTAAGTATGTCAATTTTGGATACCAGCGCAGCGGCCTAGTAAATTAAAAATTGTATCTTAGACACGTAATTTACTTGTCTCAAATATATTTCCTAATTTATTAGGGAGCTGATATTCAAAATATTTTTTCCGTGTTGACTATAAAGAATTGCATAAACTTATACTCCAAATATATAACTGTTACAAAAACCAAAACAAGAAAAAGAACAAAATAGATATAAATAAAAAAGATCTAAGTAGCTCATTCACAAATATAACATCTACAACAAAATAGTACCTAATGAGCATCCGATACCCTGCATCATAAAAAATATAGCTGTGCCGGTGTGAACGATGTCCAGTTTACTCATATTTATATACCCTTCAGGTATCCATACAGTAAATAGACAGGCAGACAGACAGACAGTCTGATACTTTGATAGCTTGCTAACGCTGTCATTAATTCAAAATTCATTTTTGACTTCGGATTTGTATTCAGCGACCCAAAAAACTTAATAATATTCATTTAATATCAACTTTTTACTTTTTAGTGAAATTTGACAGCTTGTTGACAGCTGTCATTAAATCGAAATGTATTCTTGACTTCAGATTCGTGATCAGCGACCCAAAAAACCAATATAAAGGTCACAAAAAATAATTAAAGAATTTTTTTCAAAAAATTTCCTCTATAAGAGTTTATGGGGGGTGGAGAGAAAAATTAATGCGGTAGAATTTTTTTTTGCCAAATTTGGTGTCAGTGCATCAAAATACATAGGAAATGATGAGTCTGATTGCAAAGACAGAACATTGTTTTTGTAGACCTGTGTTATTTCCCAGTCACAGATCCGGATCAGTGTGACATATCCATTAGCGAATGCCGAGAACGACAAATATGTCTTACTGTATTTGTTGACGGGACTCGTTGCCCAGGAATGATTTGTTAATATTGGTTCTGAACTCTTGACAGTTTGCTGTTATGTTTATAAAATATTTTCACGGTGATATTCTAAATTATTGTACATGGTATAACCTCCATTACTTGTCACTCCAATCGCCCTTCCATTCGCACTGACCCCACGGATTTCTGATCCTGATTAATTTGTATCGCTCCCTTCCGTCTTTGTCGCTGATTTCCGCTATCCGAGTGATGCTGTAGGCATGTCTTGTGTACAGCCCACCCTCAGTTTCGCCTTCCACGGTATTTGAATTCTGAAAATGTTAAATGTACCAGAATCTACTAGTATGTTGAAATATGAACGTTACACACCGTGATTCCACAGCCCATGTACGATCTCTTTACATAGGCAGACATCATCATGTCAAAGAAATTAAACTGAGTTGTCATCCTAAGTAATTCCTCGTATATTTCGGTGAGGCCTCCAGTGAGGTCTTGCAGAGACTCGGATATGTACCCACCTTCTATATTTTTATAAGATCCATATAACCTATTAAAGATAAATATCAATTTATTGCACATTGTAAAAATTCCAGTATAAATATGTATATACTTTGCATATGCTTTTTCCAACAAGGGTGTCCAAAACTTGTCCGGTCGTTTTGCTTTCAAAAAAATTAACTGACCATTATAAGTAGGTAGTCGATCGTCCACAACGACATCTATCCATCTGCCGTACTGCCAAAATCTTGAAAAAAAAAACAAACCGTATTTTGCGAAAGCATTAATTTTGAAATTAATTTACCGAAAATGAAAAATGCCGGCGTAATCGAGATAACAACTCTGATCCGAGGGGACAATGAGATTCATAAGTTCATGATTTTTCGCCACATCAGCAACAGCCGCCAAGAACCAACAGTCTCCAAGATCCCCTTGATTAACGTCGAAACGATCCATTCCTTCGCTGATAAATCTGGGATTCTCCACCAAATCCTAAAAGTTATTTCTAAATACTATACAGGGAGGATTTGTGAGAAATAGCATCTCCACTTCTCCGTTTTTTGAGTGATCACTTAAATTTCAGCAATTTCAGAAGATGCCATCAGAAAAGCAATTGAATGAAATACGTAGCAGCTTTTTATTTTTTATTTAATATTTTACTTGCCTTGGGTCTCAACCATTTTATTCCATTTTTCTTGTGTTTCCAAGCGTCACCCATATCGATGTCTTCTGGAGAAAATTGTGGATCTTCAAATAGTTTACCTTCCTTTAGATAATAATCCTTTAATAACTTATAATTTTGAAGAGCTCCTCTGGGTTTTAACCCCGAATATTTTTCTCCCAGCTGTATAATAAGATAAAAATCGATAGATGTAGATATATACATACATAGGTATGTAAGTACAGTCAGCAACGAAACGACCGGACACTATCACCTTTAACTTGGGCTTATTAGACACACAATTTCACAAGCTGTAATCCTACCCAAAAGCAAATAAATCAGTCTGTAGTAGAAAATTTATCAGAATTAAAGCAACCTTGAAAAAGTGTGTGTACCATGACTTTCGTCGCTGACTGTATTATCCCACAAAGAAAAAATATAATTAACATAGAGCTGCAAAAGTATAGGTTTAGAAATGGGAACATATGGTAAATATTATGGATTTTAAAGTACTTAATTTTGGGTTACTTGTAAGTTTATTGTGGGGAGAATATTTGTTTACAATAGCTCGTCAAAATTAGCGTAACACTTTTTAAATTTGCGTTCCCTGAATAGGCAGTTGATGTATGGGTGTCCTTGAGGGGGTGCTTGAGACGTCAAAGGGTGAAAGCAAGTAGTGGCACCTCGCACCAATTTATTTGGCAACATTAAGATTAACAGGATCGCCTAGCAGAGTTAAACCATGCAAAACCCTGCGTAAATGCAGCGGGATGTCTCACGGGGTCTGGATAAAGGGTTGAATGGATGGGACAGCGACCAAACACTCAGGGCTTGTTGGGAAGGTTTTAATGTGTGCTAAGATGGGATTTTTATTATACGGCGTCCTTCTCAGTCCATCCTGTAGGTTTTTGAAATTGCAATCAAAATCTTGTGAATTCAAATTTCGATATGGGGTTGATTTTTGGAGTGTGTGCGGCGACCCGTTTAATCCACAGCATAGCGACTTCGGGAACTTATATATAGGAAACCCGGGAAATTATATATAACCAACCCTATAAGCTACCAAAATTTAAAAACCCCAAGTCTTTAACCCGAATAGAACGTAAATGGTGCTAATCTAAAAAAATGCTACGCTAATTTTGACAAGCAGTTTATTACTAAATTCCATAGAAAGATATAAATACCTATATAGGGAAATACTTACCATGTAAATTTTTTTTGGATCAAAACCAGTACACGTTTGGCTTTGTTCGCTGGCAAAATAGTCCGTGGTTCTGCCTAACGAAAACATTTTGTGAAATCGTTAGCACCCTTTTCTCACTAGATATTTGTTGCAGAATAGAAAAAAAAACACACACTTGCCTTAAAGTAAAATTAGAATATTATCTTATCAATTTATCGTTGATAAACATATACATAGCAGTCGAAGTGGGATTTTATTGTGATTTTTTTGTCAATATGAGCACAGATTATGTGTACCTACATATCTGTATTTTCTAATTATAACTATACTGACTAATAGTTTTGGGGTACTCCAATAAGTGTTCATGTAATAAATTTTAAACTTTTATACACGTTTCCAATGATATTTCTCTTCGTTATTTTAAGTTCTATAAGGTTATGTAGGTAAAAGATAAAAGGTAAGTAAGGGCTATAGTACGTAAAAAAAGAGAAAGGAGTCGATCCGGTTCTGTTGGGGGCACACGCACATACATGTTACATACACCCTAGGAAATTGCACCTTTACATATTGGCGATACATATGTAGAAGAGAATAAGTTAAAAGACACCAGTAAGCACAGACAAAGACAGATAGATGCCACATTGTTTCACGCTTGTGCGCGTATTATAAACGTATGAGACCTGCGTGTAATTGAAAAGAGGTATTACCTACACGCCTATCGCCGAATTTGAATGGAACTCAGTACTTTTTCGCATCTATGGATGTGCACATAAATCATTTAAATCTCTTGGTCTTTCATGCTCATGTCCGTAAACAGTTTGTTTTATTTGTTAAATATTTGTTGGCATTTAAGGAACCGTTTATAAAAAATGGCCCAACGATGGAATCGCCTAAAATACCAACCCAAATATTTAACTTCTCGGGATACTGCGTAGTGCGTACGCGTAAATAAGTGCTTATTTTCCGTAGACCAATAACTATATAATAGATATAATAATTCAATTCACATGTGCGTATTATAATTTATGGGCGGGGCGTCCCGCCTACATATTTTATTGCTACCCTATCACGAAAGACAGAGTATAACGCTCATAAAAGTTTTAAAATGACATATCAGTCTGGCAACTATGGATATAATATTTCTGTCAGTTCCCTTTACTAGAAGAGTTTATTTTTTTCTATCTTTTAATGCTCGGCTTTGAAATCTTGGACTTTCTGTTGAGAATGTTTTATATACTTTTATGTATTCATCCTAATGTTAAATGTTGGCTAGACTGTATATGGTAACTTTCTCATTATATAGGTTGGTTGCACTGTAAAATGTCAGTCGTCAGAATAACGAATGTTAATGTAAGACGTAATGTTAAGCTAGTGTTTATGTGTTTTACAAAATCAACATTAAAGAGTTGTTTTTTGCTTTTCTACCACAAATTGTCTATTTACTCCAGTCGAGTGTACTCCCGTAAAAGGTTATGGGCCCAGGCAGACGCTAACTCGAGGAGATCGTCAGTCGAAGATAAATAGTCAGTTGAACCAGAAGTCGGAGTTTCTGGTGGGTAGGAGAAAACGAGCGGTTTTCTGAAGGAGCAAAGATGGCGGACAAAAATGTCGATGTAGCAAACATAAACAAGTTCGATGGCCAGAACTATCATCAGTGGAAATTCCAGATCAAGTGTGCCTTGAAAGCGAAAGGAATTTTCAATGTTGTTGATGGGACGGAAATCAAGCCACGGGAAGCTGGTGAAAGCTTAAGCGCCTGGACAAAGAAGGATGCACTTGCGATGTTTACGTTGACCGCGGCCATGACGTATTCGCAAATCACCCTGATTGAGAACTGCGTTTCTGCAAGAGAAATCATTGAGAAACTGGATGCTATTTACATGCACAGATCTGAGACAAACAAAATGGTTTTGCACGAAAGGTTTCATCAGCACAAGATGGACCCTAAAGACTCAGTTGTGCAGCACATCGCCAAAGTCGAAAATCTAGCGAAACAGCTCAATGATGCAGGAGAAACGATAAGCAGTGCTGCTGTTATGACGAAAATCTTGAGTACATTGCCCTCAAAATTCAGAAATGTACGTCAAGCTTGGCTTTTCGTTGGATGAATCCAAACAAACGATCATGAACTTAACAGCACGCCTTCAAGATGAGGAAACGAGTCTAGCTTTAGTTGAAGAAGCCGAGACTGCGTTAGCAGCCACTTCTCTAGCAGGAACCTCGAAGAAGAAAGCAGAGAAGAAGATGGCTGTCAAATGTTTCAAATGTCACAAGAGGGGACATATTGCGAAGAATTGTCCACAGAAAGCAGAACCTTCTGCAGCCAAAGAAAAGACACCTAGCAGTGCTTCAGCATTCAATGTTGAGGAGAGTATAGATTTTTCATCGACAGACTGTTGGATCATGGACAGTGGAGCTTCTACACATATGAGTTATCGAAGAGAATTTTTCTCGACCTTGGAGGAGGTAGATAACACGAACGTCATTCTGGGAAACAATCATACATTGACCGCAAAAGGAAAAGGACAAGTAAAAGTACAGAAGTTCTTAAATGGTAAATGGTATGACGCAACAATCAATGACGTACTGTATGTGCCTGAGCTAAAGAAAAATTTATTCTCAGAAGGTGTCATAACTCAAAAAGGAATGAGGGTAATGAAGGACAGCACCAAGGCAGAAATCTTTGACAAGTACGGCCTAATCGCAATAGGTCTACGTGATTCAAACAGCAACCTCTACAAAATGGCATTTCGCACACAGGTGATTGAGGCCAATGTCACATCTCGAGAATCACTAAAAGTGTGGCATGAAAGACTTGGACATCTGAACATTAAAACAATTCGTGAAATGGTGGCTAAAGGGCTAGTCAACGGAATTGACTTTAGTGATTCAGAAAAGTTTTTCTGCGAAGCATGTGCCTATGGCAAGCAGCACCAGTTGCCATTCAAGAAGAATGATCATAAAAAAATGAATATTGGGGAACGCATATTCAGTGATGTTTGTGGACCGATGGACACACCGTCAGTGAAAGGTTCGCGATATTTTGTAACATTCAAAGACGAGTTTTTCCGGATTTCGTGTGGTGAACTTTATAAAACATAAATCGGATGTTTTAGACTGCTTTAAAGTTTTTGCCAATGAAGTGAAGAACAAATTCGGACGTTCTATTAAAGTATTGCATACGGACAATGGTACTGAATATCGAAATCGCGAGTTCAAAGACTTCCTAGCGAAACACGGAATTCAATTCGAATTTACCGCGCCGTACACGCCGCCAACAGAACGGTCGGGCAGAGAGAGACAATCGGACAATCGTTGAAAGTGCAAGGTCAATGATGCATGGAGCCGGTGTTGCCAGATTTCTTTGGGCCGAAGCTGTGAACACAGCGGTGTACATCTTGAATAGAACGCACACAACGCAAACTCCAAACTCAACTCCGTTTGAATTATGGTATGGCAAGAAACCAGCCTTAGGCCATTTGAGAACGTTTGGTATCGAGGCATATGTTTTTGTTCCTGAACAGAAAAGAACAAAACTTGATTCAAAAAAGTGAAAACATATCCTAATCGGCTATGAGAATGAGTCGAGCAACTACAGACTGTTTGATCCTGTAACAAACAAAGTGACTATTTCCAAAAACGTCATATTTAATGAAAAAGAGAAAGGATTTGTTCCCATGCCAGAGATATTTCCAATTTCATTAGATGATGAAGAAGTCACTACTCCGGAAGAACCAGTTCCAGAAGAACTAGTTCCAGACAGAACAGGACAACCTGAACGTGATGTTGGGAATCAAGATTCAGGCAGAGAAACACCCAAGTTACGTCCTCAGAGACAAGTGAATGTACCCAAAAGGTATGAAAATTTCATGCTAAACTTTGCGGAAGTTGATGTACCGCAGAGTTATGAGGAAGCACTGAACAGTGACCGAGCGAATGAATGGAAAGTTGCTATCACGGAGGAGCTGAGAGCTCTAAGAAAAGAATGAAACGTGGCAACTCACCGTTCTGCCAGAAAACAAAAAGGTCATTGACACGAAATGGGTTTTCAAAGTCAAAAAGAACCCCAGATGGAAAAATATCTCGCTACAAAGCTCGTTTGTGTGCAAAAGGTTATATACAACAGAAAGGTGTGGATTATAACGATGTTTTTGCCCCAACAGCAAGATATGATTCCATACGAGTTTTGCTAGCAGTAGCAGCCCAAAATCAACTTGAAATGATGCAATTTGACATTAAAACTGCATTTTTACATGGTGAATTAAAAGAAGAGCTCTATTTGTCACCTCCAGAAGGACTGCAGTGCGAACAAAATCAAGTATGTAAATTGCAGAAATCATTGTACGGACTGAAACAATCACCCCGTTGCTGGAATGAGAAATTCAATAATTTCTTAAAGAACTACGGTTTCAATACAAAGCAATGCAGACAAATGTGTGTACCGTGGGGAAGTAAACGGAACAAAGATACTTCTAATTTTGTATGTTGACGATGGAATATTATTATCGAGAGATATGTCCATCATTGATACAGTTTTAACCCGAACTAAAAGAAAACTTTGACATAACAGTAAGTGAGGTTAACTATTTCATTGGGATGGAAATATCACGTAATAAAGAAGACGGTTCTATATTTGTGTCACAGAAAAATTATATAAAGCAAATAATTGATCGTTTTAGACTGAGTGAAGCTAATCCCGTAACCACACCAGGTGATCCACATAGCAACCTTTCGGTGGACGCAAACTTACCATTAGACGAAGGAGAAGTTCCTTACAGACAAGCAGTTGGATGTCTCATGTTTGCGGCAATAGTTACACGAATAGACATTGCACATTCAGTGGGAGTCGGTAGTCGCTACCTGCATAACCCAACCAAAGCTCGCTGGAACGCCGTAAGCGAATTTTTTAAGTACCTCTAGGAACTCAAAATCTTGGAATTGCATACAAGAAGCTGATTTCCTGACCAAGGCTCTTTCTCGAAACGTTTGAAAGAAACAAGAAGTTAGTAGGACTGTTAATACAATGAAAAGTATTTAAAAAGTGGGAGTGTTGAGAATGTTTTATATACTTTTATGTATTCATCCTAATGTTAAATGTTGGCTAGACTGTATATGGTAACTTTCTCATTATATGGTTGGTTGCACTGTAAAATGTCAGTCGTCAGAATAACGAATGTTAATGTAAGACGTAATGTTAAGCTAGTGTTTATGTGTTTTACAAAATCAACATTAAAGAGTTGTTTTTTGCTTTTCTACCAAATTGTCTATTTACTCCAGTCGAGTGTACTCCCGTAAAACTTTCCAACCCTGTATATGCTTGCACAGGTGAATTAGATTAGTTGGGAGAATATCTCCAAAAACATGAAAAATTTCCGGACCTTGAAATACTTACTTCTAGGCACTTCCTAACTGGTAGAAAACTAAGGATCATAGATGACAATCTATGTTCCCACCGCTGGAAAATTCATCCCTTTCTTTTAGTCTAGTGGTGAGTGCAAGTGTACAGGGTGTTCCACTAAGGCGGTTATTTTCGTTTTTATTTCGTTCTTACTAGCTCCTTTGATCATAGTTGTCTGTAAATACAGTAAATACCTAATATTGTCAAAGCATAATTGCTTCTTTTAAATATCTTTCTTCAGGAACTTTTTAAAAGAACCGATTTTTTTCTTGAAAACTGATGGAGATACGGATAATCTTAAATCTATTAAAAGGCAATTTAATTTCGCGTTCAACGGTATAAGTTAATGTAGATCATTCCATTTGAAAAAAATTGTTAGTCCAGTTATTGCTGTTAGAAGCTGTTAGAAGATCGTCAGATTTAACGATTGATATTTGAGGTCTAAAACAACGTACAGTATTTTGTAATAATGAAAATAAAAGAGTAATTCATGACAAATCGAACTGACCAAACCGCAGGTTTCTAACTTTTTTTTTTTTGGGGTTTTTTGATTTTTTGGGGGGGGGTTGGGGGGGGGGGTGGGGGGGAAAAGGGGGGTTTTTTGGGGGAAATTGGGGGGGGTGGAGGGGGGGTAACCAAAAAATATGCAAATTAACGGTGTTTCTTTTAAATTAACGAAATTGTGTAGCGGTTACAGGAAATGGAGCACCATGTATGATTTGAAATATTTTATAAATATGCGTCATATCAAGTTTTGTTTGAACATTTTTATTTTAATTTACAAAACAGGTTAGGAAGAAACCGTCTGTGGACACCCTGTATATTTGCTGGAACTCAATTGTAAACCACATAAAATTACCTCAAAAAGAAATGTTGTGCTGTTTAACTAAACACCAAGGATTCAGGTCCTTTATTAGAAGTCGATTTATTAGTTCGTTGGTCCATTGGGGGCAGAATATAATTAATTAAATGCTCCTTTTAAACCCACCTATTTGATTTTTCGAGAATAAAAATAAAAAAAAACTTTCGATCAAAGAAGGTTAGACACCCAAAGGTTCAATTTTGGTAAAACATTTTTTGCCATTTAGTTCACCGTTTTTTTAATATTTCTGGAACATCCTGTATCCAGATTGAATCTTCATCATCGCTTCATTATCATTGATATTCTTTAGTTTTTTACTGAAGGAGATTGTAGCAATTTTTGTTTTGCATTCTGAATATAAATATTTTTGTACGTTGCAAATATAGGGTGCTTCAAAATGAGTCGCCAACTAAAAATTTTGAAAAACAATAAACAATATGCTTCTGCAAATTTGTAGCAGGGGTTTTCAGGAATTAGGTTATCTAAAATACTTTCTGTCACCTACGAGTCTACTGGAAGTAAACGGTAACTTTGTTTTTTTTTTAACATCATGCTATATTTTTTGTCATATTTGTGAATTTAAATTAGTCCCACTTTAATATTCTTTTGCTCTAAAATGGTCAGTTTTCGGGATATTTCAATTTTAACCCATTCAATGTGGATGATGTCATATGACATCATGCCGTACCCTCCTGAGTGAATAGTGATGTCATATGACAGCGTGCGTATAAGGAGTACGCAGAAAAAAATCTCTTGGTCTTGGAGGGTAAAGGGTAAAAAATGCAATTTTAAATACATTTGTAAACCCCCGGATAAAATCGTATCATGAAATACCCATGTAAATTCAACATACAATCTGAGGAAAATATAAATATGGTATGTCCCACCCTAAATTCGATTATTATTAGTCTACTTTGAGCTTTCCTTTATATCTCCATGAGTCACACTTTCATTGCCTAAATTCCTGGTTTTATCTAATCAAAACATTCAATATTTGCCATGTACTTGTAAAAAAAAACACTCTCATAGATTAAATAACATTTATTATCAGTCACAAGAATGTATATGAATATTTTCTCAAAAGTTTTAAAAAGTCGTTTGTAAAGCTTAACACAGATAACATTCGCATCGAAATATAATTTATATGAGAATATAAATATTAAATATTTGTATATATTATAACAATATTAAAATTGTATCGACATAAGGTCTATCATAATGTGCAAATAAACGAGTAAGATTTTAAAAAAACGTATTATCGTAAGACGAATTTAAAAACTTGTACTTAGGTAGTTTTAGGAATATAAAGTGCATTCCAGCCATTCTTCCATTGAAAAAGTGGCAGAGTCTGTTCCTAATTTGTCCTTTTCCATAAATAGATCTGAAAAAAAAATAATAAACGGGTCATCCTGATTCAGAAATAGTTTTTTGTGTCTTCATTTTGACACAAAAATAGTTCAAATTGAATAAATAAAAAATTACAGGGGCGTTCTTGTTCTTGATGAGCCACCACCCTGTATTTTAATAAAAAATCTATATAACAAATATGATGCATAATTTCTTAACGTAATATTTTTTATAATTTGCACATTTTTAGTTTTCAAATTTACAAAAAAAAGTTTTTGTAAACTTTTACTTCATTACAATTTTACTTGATAATCTTTACTCTATACAGTTACTGATAAGTAGAGCTCGGAGGTTAATAATAGGTGCGTACTTTACCAGGGCCGGCTTTACTCCAAGATACTATTATCAGTAACGTTCCGAATTATTAAACAGGTCGTTAAACGGTAACCGATGTGTTCGTACTGCCACTCGAGTTTCCATAAATCATCAATAACTGTTCCATATGTTCACGAGTTAAGCTCTGGCGCCTCTTACTTGAAATAGCTGCCTGTGCCCATGGGCCCCGGGTAGAACGTCCAAAAACATTTTCCTTCTAGATGGTGTTTTCACAAATACTTGATTCACAGTCGTTATAAGGCTGTCAACATTAGGATAACAGTTTCGGCAATTCGGTGAAGCTCATGTGCCAAACATGTAACATGGATCAAATTAGTATGTCTTTGAAGCTATCAAATGTCCTTCCATGGCTTTTGCCTCATCCAGTCCCCCAACCACTATGTTAGCTACGTTTTGTCCGTTAACATCCGTTGTTCTGTCGATCCTAAGCCATATGGGTACATATATTAAACAAGATTCCAGTCACGTTAAGACCGGTCCTGGAATCTATTTTTAACCTACGGGCTCTACTGATAAGTACTGAATTGAACTCTGTTGATGAACTCTACAGTTGCTTTTCTTGATATCGTCTTACCTATCATAGTCTTTAGCTTGATCGCACACATCATAAAATCATCAAAGTGAATTTCTCCCCTCTTGTTGCCAAATCTATGCATGAGGATATTCAAAACGTGAGTGTTCAATCTATAACCGGCCGAATTTAGAGCCTCCCTAAGCTCGAATCCGCTGAATGTGCCCGACCTGTCGATATCGTACATTAGCCACGCATTCTGAAAGGAAAGATGATATAAAAAAAGATAGAGCACAAAAATTTTCGAAATAAAAATCACCCAGATTTGACAATAATAAATATTGATTGAATATCCTTTTTATGGATATTTCAGGGCTTCTAACATTTATCACCATCTTGTTGCATACCTTCCACGTCCGAATTGCAATCCATAATTTCTTGAATTCATGGTAGCCCAGTCTCCCTGATCTATCCGCATCCAACATGGCAACCATACTACGGCATATATCCTTCGAAAATCCTTCTAAACCCACCTCTGTAATATATTTTAGTTGTGCTATCAACTTATCATAACTATATTAAATAAAATGAGAGAGAATTAATAAGGTCCAAACTTTGAAAAGCGGAAATGTGATTGTTTTTATGACGAGATTGCATTGGTAACTTATAAACTGTATGAGATTTCATAGTAATAGAGTAGGTAAGTAGAATTTGTTAATTTGGTTTACAGCTTTTTACCTAAACCGCACAACATTTTCCTTTTCCTTTTAATTTAACCGACCTCGTATATATTACAGATTTCAAGTTACCAGTGCAAAAAAAAGTTACCAAGTTACCAATTATAAAAGAGGACACCCTATATAAACGTATTGATGTAAGTAATAATTATTAGCATTATTATTGTGTAACAAAAAAATAAGTACATTTTATAAAGAAAATTAGTACACAGTACACAGTTTTGAAAGATAACGAAGACAGCGGTTGCGATTGCGTATCAAATGCAATTATTTTTGGGTTTTTTTGAAAAATATTATTTGGAAGAAATGTTGGTTTTGAATAGTTCTATAAGGAATCACCCTGTATATAAAATAAAAAACGTCATCAAAGTCGACCGAGCAAAAAAAGACGTATTTCTGTTTTATTTTAAATTTATAACCTTATTTAATTGTCAAAGCTGTTACATTATATGCCAGTCATTATTGATTTTACAATTGTGATAAGGCCGCTTTACAGTTCGCAATTTTTATTGCGGGCAAGAAAAATTGCAGCTATTTTTATTGCGCGCACGCGTATTTGTGTTTATTTGTTAAGAAATTGTCCAAACAGACATAAATACGCGTACGCGCAATAAAATTGCTGCAATTTTTCTTGCGTGCAATAAAAATTACGAACTGTAAAGCGGCCTATGTCACTTGTCAAAAGTTTGACGTTTCATTTTAAGCTTCGACATAACCGCTATTTCCATCTCTCTCGTTCATAACCATATTTGATGACGTTTTTGTTTTGATGTCTCTATATGTACTATGTACAACGTAACCTACCCTAAAATAATATTGATAAGACCGCTTTACAGTTCGTAATTTTTCTTGCTGCAATTTTTATTGCGCAAGAAATTTCGGTGCCACTTTGCAGTTTGCAATTTTCATTGCTAATTTGAGTTGTCAGCCACTGTTACCAAACTACAAGTGATAAACTCAGCTGCTACAAAAAGATTTAACTATTTTAAACACACAAAATAGACATGATTAAATCAATCCCAGTGAGAGAAAATTCAGAAAACCACAAATATAGGAATATTAGATATCACAAAACACAATACAAACGATGGCACAGCACGTTGAACGTTGAGGTAATGTCAAACAGTTGGCAACACGTAAAATTGCAGATAGCTGCAATAATTATAGCTCTGGGCTTGCAATTTTTATCTGCAAGAAATTGCACGAACAAACATAAATACGCATGGGTGCAATAAAAATTGCTGATTTTTTCTTGTCGGCAATAAAAATTGCGAACTGTAAAGCGGCCTTTACATTTTTTTTGTCTAATTTGTTTTTGTCTAATGAGATGATTAAAATAAATTCAAAACCTGGAAGGACATTCAATTTTACATAGAAAAGTAAACCTTTTTTACGTTTCAACTCCGATGGTTCTTGATTTACTTGCATTTTAAAGGTTATTTTACTCACGCTTATTAAATTTTAAAATGCAAAATCGACTTTGTAAGCTGAAAATAAGTGTATTAGTAAAACCATAACATGCAATTCATGCAAAAAGAGGCAAGCTGTGTTAATTACATGCGCGTTTTATTCAGCATGCCAGAACATACCGACAAACGACGTGTTTAAGGGAGCTGTCTGTGTCGGAGCGGGTATAATTTCGGCCAAGGGGGTATCTTTGCACAAGACCCCGCATAGGACACCGAAAATGTTAGACAGGACGCTGGTTACTTCGGTTTGTGGTGGTTGATCAGGAATTGTAGATGAAGGCGCGGCATGAACCGCGTTTACCTTTCTCTTGGAACTTGCCTTAATGTCTTCTTGTTGTCTTAATTCTGACAACAAACATATGGGCTCAATAGCTATTTTCGTCGAACTATTCCAGTTATGATGATTTCTTTAGTATTCATGTGAAATTTGATCTTGTAAATATAACATCCAAAAAAAAACGTCATCAAAGTTGGCCAAGAAAAAAAGACGTATTTCTATTCTTATTCGAATTTATAACCTTATTTACTTGTCAAAACTGTCACATCATATGACAGCCATTGTTTATTTTATAAATTGTGACAGTTACTTGTCAAAAGTTTGACACAACCGAAAAGCTTAGACATGACTGCTATTTCTATCTCTCTCGTTCATAGCCAGAGTTGATGACGTTTTTTTTGGATGTCTCCATACAATATGTATGCAAAGTAGATATAACAAGGCGAAGTCCGCAATAAATCATTATTAATCCATCTCATTCCAATTCAAACGAGCCCTCTATTGCAGTCAACGCTTAGTTGACAGGTTGTGGATACGTCTCTAACTCTCTAACTCTATCTTGTCCACGCGAGTACTACACAACGTATTTCCATTTCTGTCAGTCAGCTCGACGTCGACGGAACCTACACAACAACTTTTTCCTCGAACTTCTCTTTCTACCTAATCTAATTACTTGAAGACAAGATCTTTGATAAGTTAGAGGCGTGTCGGCAACCTGTCAGCAGTGTTTCATTTGCTTTAACCTAATATTCATGAAAAAAAGAACTACACTCGATTCCCTCTTAAGTCACCAAATCCGTGCATCATCTTCTCGCTTAAGTCGCGAAATTTATTCTCCCTTAAGTCGCAACCATAACCTCAACTTTTTTCGTGTTTTTAGTTGCAAAAAGAAATATTTAGAGATGTACCACAGCACTTGTTATAATGAAAAATGAGCCAGCTGAACGAAAAAATCAACGCAAGTATACCCAGTCGTGCGTGACAAAGTTCAATTTTCCATTTGAATGAATATTTTAAAGGTTAAATATTTTTAAAACCTAATCTATTTTAAAGGTTAGGTGTCTATATTTAAAGTATTACACAATCATTTGTTTCAATAAAAAGTGTACATATTCATGCGAGAATCCAATTTCCAAACGTAGTTCTAAAACTTTTACAGGCGGCGGCTTAAGAGGGACAGTTTCGTGACACAATAGGGAAAAACGTGGTGAAATAAAAGGGAATGTGAATTAAGCGAAGGTGACTTAAGAGGGAATCTAGTGTAGTTATGTGACATTCAGTATCTGCCAAATACATTATTAAAAGAAGGTTTTAAAAAACGGTCTTATTTCAATTTTATTCGAATAAAATTAATAAGAGACGTTACTTATCAGAATCACGTTATAAGCCAACAGAAATTTGTATCACAATCAGAGAAGTTTCACGTTTTTGTTAAGTTTTTTATTAAGTTTTGTACTCAACATCTTGAAATCTCGAAAATTACATCTGATAATTGATTTAAATATTGAACACGAAAAACATTTACAGTATTGGGAACGCACCCTTATATCCCTGCCCAAGTGTACGCCAATGTCGCCAATGTCATTTAGTTTTTAGTTGCCTTGGCAACCATTTGCGTGTCAACAAACGTCAGATAATCCACATTTTGGTAGTAATGTACATGTACCTACTTAATATAAAATAAATTTAATTTAAGGCAGTTTCTCGGGCTTATAAATAAAAATAGGAATTAATTAGTCATTCAGTCAATACATTAGGTGACCAGAATTTCGACATAACCTAAAAGCTCAACATCAAATAGTTTCAACATAAATGCATAAAAATGCGATCTTTACCGAAATGGGTTGATAAAATTCAGGACAGTGATAAACTAGGGCAAAGGTATAAATCCAAAGGTGTAATTAATCGTTTGAAAACATTAAAACATTTTTTTTAGTATATACGATCTTTGTTTCAACCCAGACGGAACGCAACTCATTGTAGCCGGCGGTAACCATGTTCTAGTCTATGAAACTAGCGATGGTAGTCTCATCCAACTCTTAAAAGGCCACAAAGATAAGGTTCATTCAGTATGCTACGCAAAAAATGGAGAGAAGTTCGCAAGCGGTAGCGCCGACAAAACGGTCATAATATGGTCCAACAAACTAGAAGGCTTGCTTAAATACAGTCATGGAGATTCCGTACAATGTGTCGCATTCAATCCATTATCGCATCAGCTAGCGTCGTGTGCTTTGACTGATTTTGCGTTTTGGAGCAGCGAACAAAAAGCCGTACAAAAACACAAGACTAACGTTAGGATAAATTCTTGTTCGTGGACAAACGATGGGCAGTATTTAGCGTTAGCCCTGAATAATGGCATTATTTCAATTCGGAACAAATTGGGGGAAGAAAAAGGTAAAATAGACAGATCAAACAGTTCGGCTATATGGGCTATAAGTTGGAGCACTAACAAGGATGACCAGACCGATACCCTTTGTGTCACCGACTGGAGTAAAACTTTGTCTTTTTATACGCTGGGCGGAAAACTAGTAGGAAAAGAGCGTAACATAGGATACGAAGCGTTAAGAGTAAGGTATTTTCCACACGGGGAATACATTTTAATCGGTGGCCTAAACAAGGCATGTGTGATGTACACCAAAGAAGGTATCAAACTGGGAATGATAGGAGATCAGCAGAGTTCGTGGGTCTGGTGTTGTGAAGCCCATCCAAGTGGGAATTTTGTCGTAAGTAAAAAGATAGAAGGATACAATAAACATTTTTAGGATACAATAAAATTCTATTATCTAAACATCAATTTTTAGGCCGTTGGTTGTGAGGATGGAACAATTTCCTATTACCAACTCATTTTCAACATGGTACATGGATTGTATAAGGAAAGATATGCGTTCAGAGAGAATATGACCGATATTATAATACAACATCTGATAACCGAGCAAAAAGTAAGAATTAAATGTCGTGACCTTATCAAGAAAATTGCAATCTATACCGATCGTCTTGCTGTAAGTATTTTTAACTAAGTTTTTTATTTAAAAGCTATAAATTCATGTGTTGTAGAAGTTGTAATCTATAAAAATATGCATATAACTATTTATATACATTTATTAAGTTACATTTATCCTATACAAAGTAGAATTTCCAACAAAAAAATGTGTTTAATTGTTGATAAAATCATTATTTTTAAGGTACAATTGCCAGAGAGAGTTATAATCTACGAATTGTACTCAAAAGACGCCAACGATATGCATTACAGAGCCAAAGAAAAAATTACTCAGAAGTTGGACTGTAGTTTGTTAGTGGTATGCAGAGACCACTTAGTAATTTGCCAGGAGAAAACTTTACAAAGCATGTATTTTTCTGGGGAAAGAGAAAAAGAATGGAATTTTGAGAGCCCCATAAGGTATATAAAGAATGTTGGCGGTCCACCTGGTAAAGAGGGATTACTGCTGGGACTGAAAAATGGCCAAGTCTGGGAAGTTCATTTGGATAACATCCATCCGTTGCTGAAGGTAAGAAAAAATGATGCATATACTGACCGCCACGTGGAACAAAAAAAACAGAATTGATCTATTTGAGGATATTTTACAAAATCATGTATAAGCGACCACAAAAGGTGAACAGCCTGAATTACACTGCTAATAGTAACGTCCCGTTGCCGTACCTTAGTTTGCCACACTTTTTTCACAAAGAAACGTAAAGGTCTTTTTTTTCGCCTTAAACAGCACAAGTTAGATTGTATAAACATTGTCAGATTCTCTTCAGGTGCGTCCAGTTTTTGTCCGGGTTTCAGCAGTTGTTTTTCCTCGGTTTCAAAACGAACATATGGATACCCTAGTCAAACAGTCAACGATGTACAAATGACAAACACATAAAAAAAAAAAATAACTAAATATTTCAGTGTTGCCATACGTATTCTGATCTTAAATAAGTTGCGGTGCATAAGAAAATTGTTCCTAATTTGAAGTCCAGTTTAATTAAGTTCGTCTTAATGTTAACAACGGAGCATATAAGCATTATAAACAAATTTAACATTTTTTTTAAATAAATTCTGTTTAAGGTAACAGTGGCCGACGGTATCAGGTGCCTAGATTTGAGTCAGAGGAAAGAAAAAATTGGCCGTCGTCGACGAAACAGGACTGTGCCAGATATTCTACGCTAGATCTGGAGAATTATACTTTCAAGAGACAAACGCAAATAGTGTCGCTTTTAATACCCTATACGAGGACATGTTGGCGTTCAGTGGGAATAATTCTTTGTCGATCAAAGTGATGAATTTTCCAGCTCATACACAGCAAATGAGTGGATTTGTAGTGGGTCTGACGGGATCGAAGGTGTTTTGTTTGAACGGTTTCAACATGAACACGTTAGAATTGCCTCTAAGCACGCCCATGTACCAATATATCGACAAGAAGATGTACAGCGAGGCGTACAGAGTGGCGTGTTTAGGTGTCACTCAAGGGGACTGGGAGGAGTTGGCGCACTCCGCTCTGGAGCATTTAGAGTTTGACATAGCCAGGCTGGCGTTTATAAAACTACAGGATTTCACGTATCTAGAACTGATTCAAGAATTGTTAGAACTACAACAGAAAGGTAGGTAAACAACAAAGTTCTGTCGAGATTTCCAAAGGTGCTATCTCATTTTAAACTAATCGGTGAATAAAATATTTGTTGATTATTAGATTTTCAGATCTTAGACTATGTTTTCAGTTTATGGTGGTGCTGAATAAGAATCCAATTGTACTTCTTGATTTTTTTGCATGAAAAAATAACTCCTAGTTGGCCACGATATTACTCCACGGGATGTGTGCAGCGCATTCAATGCTTTTTTATGAGACCTATATATTAAAAGAAAGTTCATGAAAATGGGATTACAGATAAAGATTTTAGAAGGGTGGATATACCTTAAGTGGGACACACTGTATATATCGCATGTTTATAATATACGGACCCATTCCAAGCTGCAGAGAGTTCAGTACTGAAGGAAAACTGGAACCTTCGGTGTACAAATTCACACCTGACTGAACATTTTTCAGAGATGATTCAAACCACAGTTTTAACAGAACAAAAATCTATGAAAAACATTAAATCAGACACCGTGTCATATAATTGACGAGCTGGTGGCTGTAATGTTACGGGATGATCTAATCTAACCTCAGAAACTTTCAACCCTACGACACACATACTCAAAACCCCATAACCTCAAAATCTTAACCCAAAAAAAAACTATATCTGTGTTCTACAACTGCTAGAGCACAGCAAATGATGAAGAAGAATGAATATGATCTATTCGTGACTCTCAACTTCATAGCCGTGCAATTCCAAAGCTTTGTAATCCCATAACTGATAACCCTTTAAGCCCTTAACCTCAAAAACCTAGATCATATTGGAATTGGATACAACGAATTTTTTAATTTGCAACCTCACACCTTGGACAAAATTTATATTACAACCTTCAACTTTTATCTACAATAAGTAGTTAATTACACTCGACATCCACATATCCGAACTTTTTCGTTCCGCAAAATTCCACATTTCCGAACTTTCTTCACCTCGGGATAACCGAACCTGGCGCATGCGCAAAAGGTTTTTCTGGCTCATTCGACAGCGACAAGTTCGGTTGTGTGGAAATACAAGTTATGTGTGGAAGTAAGGAAATATCGTGAGAAATAGTTCGGAAATATCGTGAGAAATAGTTCGGTTCGGAAATATGGAGTTCGGATATGTGGATGTTGAGTGTACATATCTAGAAGAAAAGGGGAAAAAACACATATCTTTTAGGGGTTTTCTATATTTTGTTAACAAATTTTCCACAACTTTTTCAACTGGTGCATATCAAAATTATCATTTCTTATATTCCAAAGGCAGTTCAACAAAAAATTAGGGATCAGATGGAAAAAGTCCAAGCCAAAACAGATACTACCAGGTCTACTATGTATATAATGTAATAATAACAAGCCATCCAAAAAAAAAAAAAAAAAAAAACCGGACATATTTCTATTCTTAATCTTAAGTTTGACAACAAAGTTTCTCTTTGAGCTTTGACATAACCACTATTTCCATCTCTCGTTCATAGCCAGATTTGATGACATTTCTTTTTTTTTTTTTTTTTGGTTGGCCTCATTTGTAACATAAATATATTTCGATATTATTCCAGGCGACTACCCCCACGACGTAATGCTTGGTGACATTTACGCACATAAGGGAAAACTGAAAGAAGCGGCAAAACTTTACCAAAAGGCGGGGCAAGAATATAAAGCTCTCACAATGTACACAGACCTGAGGATGTTCGACGAAGCCCAGGAGTATCTCGGCTCTAACGACAACAGCGATTTGATCCGCAGAAAAGCCGACTGGGCCAGAAACATAAACGAACACAAAGCCGCCGCCGACATGTACCTGTCGATAGGCGAGGTCAAATCCGCGATCGAAATTTACGCGGAGAAGGGTTGGACGGATCAGCTGGTCGAGCTCGGGAGGCGCCTGGATAAATCGGATAGAGCGTCCCTTCTGGCCATCGCGCAGCATATGAAGAAGCTGAACCAATCCTCCGCAGCGGCGGAAATTTATCGCAGACTGGGCGACTCCGCCGCCGTGCTTCAGTTACACGTCGAGGCGAGGGAATGGTCGCAGGCGTTCGCCTTGGTTCAGAACCAGCCCCAGTACAATGCCATCGTGTTCGTGCCCTACGCGCAGTGGCTAGCCGAGAGCGACAAGTTCGTCCAAGCCCAGAAGGCGTTCCACAAGGCCGGGAGGTCCGAGGAGGCATTCAAGGTCTTTTTTCAATTGACAGACAACGCGGTCGACGAGTGTCGCTTCCAAGACGCCAGTTATTACTATTGGATCGTGTCGCGACAGTACTTGGACCTGTGCAAGGAGAATAACGACAACCGGGAACAGTACCTGGAACAATTCAAGGTTAACGAGAAGTTAGCGGAGATATACTATGCTTATAATACCGTGCATAAGTATTTAGAGGAACCGTTTACGTCGTACATGCCCGAGGCTTTGTTCAACATAGCGAGATTTTTAATGATAGAAGCAGCGCAGAGGCGACCGAAAGGGGTCTCACATTTCTCCATATTGTACACTCTGGCTAAACAGGCGAGAAAATTAGGCGCAAATAAACTAGCGAAACAGCTGTTTGATAAGATTCAGGCCCTGAGGATACCCCAGAAGTTTCAGGAACAAGTGGAAATAGCCTCAATATCCTCCAGGGCCAGGTCATATAGTGACCCCGAGGAACTGCTGCCCATGTGCTATCGATGTTCCACCTACAACCCTTTGGCGACGCCCTCTAACGACTGTGTCAATTGCAACCAGAAATTTGTATACTCCTTTGTGAGTTTCGAACTGTTGCCCCTGGTCGAGTTCCACTTAGAAGATGGCATCAACGACGAAGAAGCCATGAGACTAATAGACACGCCTTTGGTCAAGAAGAAAGAAGAAAATTGGGAAGAAAACGTCTCCGAAAACCAGCAGACCTTGCAGCTGACGCAAATAGAAGAAGAAAAAGATCCGTTTACGTCTAGACTCGTCGAGGAAGAAGGCAAAGGCGTGTTCGTGCCGGTGACCGTCGGACGAAAGACACTTTTATCGTTGGATAGTAGTAGCGTTCTGGTATGCAAATGGGGACCACCGTTACGGTACCAGTTCTTCAGAAATCTCTTACCGGACTTGCACATCTCTGTATGCAACTCGTGTTTCAAGTGTTTCCACGTGGACGACTTTGAATTGCAGCTGTTGCAAAACGGGCACTGTCCATTTTGTAGAACGTCCCCAGACAGTGTAGGTCAGGATGGAAACGATGATTTTCTGATTTAACTATTCAGATAATGGTTTCCGTTTATTAGTACAGCTGGCATAGGCAACTTGCGTAACCTGTGATCAGCCTCAATTTACCGACGACGAAAAGCCACTTGCGCGATTGATTTGATTGCAGTAGTCCCGTGTCAGCTGGTGGTGTTGTACACCCTCCGCTGTATGCATTGTGTTGAATAGATTGGTTGCTTTTGTTAGTAGTTATTTTCGAATATTACTAGTGTATTACTATTACTACTTACTTATAATGTGTATACCAGTTTTATTTATTAGTGTAAAGATGTAAGTATATTATTTTATTTGAAGGAGTGTTGTATAAAGAAGACTTAAAAGTGAATCCGTCCACACATATTTGTGTAAAATAGGTATTTATTGTTGTTTTTCTTTTTCAAATATTTTAATAAAATTGAACCAGTCGTGATACATAACAAGATTTTTCACATATCAATACAAATATAGGTTTAATTGTTTTGTTTTTTTTTTTATCAGACACTCAGTCATCCTTGAGAAAAATTGAACTGTATTTGAAAATTATTGCCAAAAATGATCTACTCTAGCAGTTAATTTATTATTTTCGCTCTGTGAGCTTAACGGGCTCACCGTTGGTGGATGCTCCGGGAAAGGTTTAGGTGGTTGAATTTGTATTTTACGACTGTCCAAACCACACTCTCCAAAACTTTTTGGTTTAAATATTATTTAGAAACATCTGGACCGTTGTAATTGTGACATTTTTCAATTGTGCGTTTGAGATGGTTAATAAAGTTGTGACATGAAACAGAACACCCTATATGATCAGAAATATTTTATAGATATGCGTAATTTTAGAAATTCTAAGCAACTTTTTGTCTGAAACAATTTTTTCTTAAATTTACAATAACAGAGTTATGGAAGAAACCGTCTTAGATGGCACACCCTGTATATTACTAGTCATTTTTGAGAATCCTGGGCGGAAGGCACAATCACTAGCATTATTTTTACCTGCTTTCATGGCGTGATCTAAAATCTCCTTTAGTTCCATCCAATCAACTTCCTGATCTTCTCCCGCTAATTTTAAGAAGTATTGATAAATTTGATCCGTTTCTTCTTGTTCCTCGGGAGTAGCTTCCTGCACAACCTATAAGATACGAGTCAATTAAAACCTGTACGGATTTCAAGGTCTTATTACCTTTTCACCGCTGATAACAATTTCTGACTGCATGAGAGCGTTAATCGTTTCGATAAGTTCATATTTCTCATGTAAAATAAAAATACTGGTGATTATATTGAACGAGGAGATATATTTTACCCATTTCGAAAAATCAAATGCAAATCCTAGGGTAGATTTCCTTATTTCTTATTTTTTTTCTTAATAGTGTAGCTGCTTGCTTAGATTTGCTTGCGAACTTATCTACTTGTCTTGTACTGAAAAGGCTGTGACTATAAATGGTGATAAGTGCTCTACTCAAATTGATCATTCATTTTTGCATTTTCATAAAATATGTTGTATCTCGCGACCTTGTCAACGACCTTGAAAAGGTCATTGATCTACGATGCAAATGAATCCTCCAAAAAGAGAAAAATGTTTATCTTCATAATTAAGATGTTTTTGATAGTAACCATAGGATAGATGTTAGTAGCGTGAATAAAGAAAATTTAATACTCGACAGTCTACTGTTCTGCTTAATAATCAAGGACTATGGTTAACCGAAGCCCCATGTGGATTTTAGTCAGCAGACCATGTACATATGGTGATAGATTTAATGTAAATTAAATCATCTGATGATGCCAATATGGTTGGCAAACGCTGGTTTAATAGAAGTGTAGTGTTTTGGTGTTTAACTGTATTTGTTTCTATGGCGAAAGATCTAACCCCACTTAATCATAATGAATAGTCTATGGGTAGATAAATACGATCTGGATGAATACTGCTCTTGAGGAAGTGATATTGAATTGCATAACTGCAACCTTATGAATATGGATGTCTTCTAGTACTTGTAGAACTACTCTAGAGCCAAAATAATCACGAGTGACAGATTGCCCTGTTCATATTTTGGAGCGTTTTATGTAGATATGTACGTACCTACTTACCTACTACCAGCTGAAAATGTGATGCCTAAAAGTTTACCTAGTCTGATTATAAGATCTTCAACTTTACAGTATAGATATAACATTATTTTAAAGTTTGTCAATCACAACTTGTACTTGAGAAACTTCTGAATTTACACTAGTTTTAAGAAAATGAGTAATAATTTAAGTTAATAATATTTTATAATGTGTACTTAAAGTACCTACACATGATATTAATAATCGTAAATCAAAGCAATGTTGCCAGATATTTTCCATAATCTTTCCAGAAACCGCCGTTTTTATCTTTTTTTTTTTATTTATTTATACTTTGGCTTGTCTTGAGACTGGTTTTAAATTTTTATAATAAAATCTACATTTTACACAAACAGAAACTTAAAACCAAAAAGCGACAAACAAAACAAGCTATGTTGAACAAATACCAAAACGATAATACAAGACTTACTTTTTTATCCACTTCACCGTATCCAATTTGCTCATCATTTTCCCTATAACCAATTAAAAGAAAGAATTAGAAGAAGAAGACACAAACCACCAACGGGAAAAGTTAAATATAGAAAATAGTATAAACAGGTTAAAATAACACACGTCACAGTAACTGATTTTTGTTTTATTACAGTTTAAATAAATAAGTAAACACTAAAAAAACAACCATGTTTCACAGAAAGTTTAAGTCTGATATAAAATAGTTTGTTAATATATTACCATTATTACTACACTTTTAATAACAAATCGCTACTTTATAGTTTCAAATTCTAGAATGAAACTACAAGCATCTTTTTTTCTTAAGTTTCGGTTAAAAAATAGTTAAAACTAAGGTATGAGAAGTAGAAATAAATATTATTTGTAATAACTGTTAGAAAATATAAACAAAAATAAAATTGTTTCAAAGTATTTATCAACTGACAGAAAATTATTTCTAAAATATTCTTTAAGAAGGTAGAAAGAAATACATATTACATGTATTTCTTTTTGCCTTTCAATTACTAATAGCAAATGAATGTTGCATTCTATGAACCATAACACATAACACGTAAATCAAATAAATACTATTTTTGGTTTGTACAAATTGTATAAACACTGTTGCAAAGTCAGATGCTCAGTAAGTTGATATAAGTAATTCATTGGTTATAGAGGGAAGGGCTGTAGGCTAATAACAATTACATACTTCACGGTGGCGCCGCCCACTACCGTGTTCATTGGTTAGAGGGAGGAACTTGGTTGGTAGGCGGAGCCAATGTGAAGGGTGTAATGTTATTGGTCACTAACCCTTCCCTTTAATCAATGAATTACTTTCAACTTACAGACGGAGAATGTGACTTTGCCGACAGTGTATATGAATATTTGAATGTTTTCGATTTCGAAAGATATATCACCATTTAATTAAGCTACTAAAATTGGAGTTTGCTTAGTGATTATTCTTGTTTGGACACAATTGTACTATTATAAAATTGTATTAAAAATTTATGTTTAAAAATAATTAAGTAGAAAGTACAGTCTACCCAAAAAGGTCAAAAAGACGGATTCCAAACTTTTGATACAGTGCATATCAAAAATCAGGTGGACGATTTATGAATCAATACTTGTGAAAAAAATGTGTGAAAAACTTACAATTTATGTTAACCTCATTTTAGAGTGCTATTTGCATACTGCTAATAGCTATATAACTATTTTTATCATTATTTAATTTAGTATGCTTTTTACAGTATTGTAATTGCAATATTTTTGAAAATGAATAATTATTTTTTAGCGTCAGTACTAAAGTTGAAAACCAAATCAAGACGTACATAAAAATATATGAACTAGACAATGCAGGACACACTAAAGCACAAAAAAATGAACCAATTATGTAGAAGAGGCGACATAATTCTAAATACCAGAAAATTTTCTCAGTTTTCAGTAAAAAAGTAAAGTGACACTAGCAACCAAATGCTCAAAAAATATCACTTTTGTTAAATATAAAACATGAAATATACTCGTACACATATAAAACGTGAGATTATAATGCTCTCACTGTATAATAATCCTAGTAATCAATGAGCGCATTACCCAAGAAGATGAATTTTGTTTACAGCACTCGCAATGCAGCTTGTGCTATAATCAACTCAGTGGATAATAGCTATTGTGTGTGAGTCGAATACTATACTTTATCTACAACTAATTCATACCTTTAATTTTTTTTACTTGAATCGAATAGTTATCTATTTTTTGACAGGTTTATTTATTTTAGCCCTCCTTATGCTTGGTTGCTATGTAACACCGAGACTACTTGTTTTCGAATAATCGCAAAATTTTGACTTTATATTACTTTCCTTTATTCACAGATAGTTCAGTTGCACATCTGTCAATCCTAATGCGGTGCAGCGGTTTGGGATTTGATGTGCATTTCTTTATGATTACAATTCTGTTGTTTAATTCTATGGAACAAAGTTTTTCTTGTGATTCTGATCTAAGTATCATATTATTAGACTTTGTGGTTTAGTAGATTTTCATCTCAAGTTTAGTACCCTCATGTCTTTTGTGATAAATGTTTTAAAGAGCTAAAGCACAAACTACCGAAATCCCCAGTTGGTTCAATTTCCCTGTTGGGAGACAAGTAAGTAATAAATGTATCACTTAATTGTTGTAGATAGAGGTACTTTTTGTTATTCACAACATTTTTAAAATGTATCTTGAAAAGCATTCGAACCATAATAATTTTTTGGTGCAAGATCGTGAGACGCAAAGCCTATTTAAAAAGCTTGCTGAAGAAATTCAAAATGGGATCTCCACTTCGTGAAGAACCGCTTTGCTGTGGAGGCTGATTGGGATGAGGATACCCGGGATAACCCGAATAGGGACTAGGTTGAGGATTCGGGGGGATAGGGGTAACCAGTATTTTGCGGATACGTCGGATATCCCGGATAAGCGCCAGGATATCCAGGATTAGCAGGGGGATAAGCGGGTGGAGAGCTAGGATAACCTCGGAGCCGAAGGGTAACCGTCGGATGGATGCGGATACCCCCGGGACTCTGCGGATACGGAGCACTAGAAGGGTAAGGGCTCTGCGGACTCTGAGGTTGAGGAAACGAGGGCCTCTCGGGCTCGTCTTCCTCGTCCTCAGCCTCATTGTCCTCGTGCGAAGGTAAATAATTAGAAGTATAACCATCGTACTCCATAACATTTTTCTTTTCTGAAAACACTCTGAGGAGAAATTCACCCTCTTCATTGGGATCGAACGTGGAAGGCACAATACAGTATGTCCCCGGGGGCAATTGGAACCTGCAGCTCACTTCCCGCAGGTTGATGAAGGACGGCGACCGAGCTACAGATGCGTTGTACTTGAAGAATTTGAGATCTAACGGTTTTGGTACTCTGTCGGGGTAAGGGAGCTGGAACAAGAACAAACTTAAGAACCACTTTCTCATTTTTAATTTAGTTAATTAATGTGTAGGCAGTCAGATCTTTCATTGAGAAGTCGATGTCAAGAAATGCATTGATTAGAGGAAGGGCTACAGACCAATAACATTACTTCCTTTACAGTGGCTCCGCCCACCACAGTGATAGATCTACGTTATTGGTATGTAGCCCCTCCCTCTAACCAATGAAGGCGGCAGTGGGAGGGCCCACCGTGAAGGATGTAATGTTATTGGTCTATAGCTCCTCTCTCTAACCAATGAATGCGGCAGAGGGTGAGTCCACCGTGAAGGATGTAATATTAGTACCCCTTCCCTCAACCAATGAATTACATCAACTTATAGATGGAGGATCTGATTTTGAAACAGTGTATAGCTCAATCAAATAAAAATCTGGCAAAAGAAATAATACTTACGTGGTAAATGGCAAATCCCACTGTAAGTAGATCTGCCCCTGGTGTTTCGAATTTGTCGTCTATTTTTCTGCATTAGTGCCACGATCAGTGTACAGCCTTCCTCATTTCCGCTGTCTGTCTCTGTTAACGTTATGCGATACTGTGGATTATGCCAGAAGGAATCTGTAAGCAGAAAATATTCATGTATACTAAAAAAAATGTTATTTTTATTTTACTACTGATTCTTTAGACATATCTATGTAACAGTTTTAATTGTCTCTGATGACGGCAACATGGTTGCCGAAACGCGCGTTGTGTGCAAAAAGTATTTCGGTGTTAAGTGGAAAAGTTTTCAAGCGCTAATTTGTTATTTATGAATAACTTACCTAGGAAATTTCTGCATCCGCCTGCGCTTACACCACGCACCCACTCTCCTTCGTAAACAGACATTTCCCATTTCTTTTTGTGGCCCTCTTTTGAGTTCTTCCTCTGACAAGGAATCAGGATTTAAGTTGCATATCTCTATCCGACTAAAGTGGGCCTGGAAATCTTTATAGGACATCCAAAACTCCCGTCGTTGTCAAATGTCAAGCCGAGTTCCTCCTTTTCCGATTCCGATATAAATCGCCATTCTGGAGCTCTAAGAATAAATCAAAAACACCATGTTTTTAAAACAATGTTTTTTAAAAAAAATGTCAAACATGTCAAAAAAAAACACAAAGAATTCATCCATATGCTAATCAATATTATTTCCAAATACTGAATAATTTTATAACAATCTGGCATCACTGGTTATTTCGAATGAAGTACACTTACCCATCACTCCAAGCTCCATTCCATTCGGATTCGTTCCCCCAGGGGTTGCGAGCCTAAGCAGAGGAATTTTTCCAGAAACATTTGGCGTTTGTATGTCAACGTACTGTACTCTGGTCACGCTGTATGCATGTCCCTTAATAAGGCCCTGGGGAGTTTCTGCTTCGGTAACGTAAGGATCAGGCTATGCAAATATGGTTTAATTAGGATGATTGTCGATATGCACATTTGAGGTTAATTAAAAATATAGTTACGCTAATTTAGGTTAATAAGTGTGAATAAGAGGAGTGGCGACATGTTAATAAACAAAAATGATCTAAATGCCAAGCCAAGAAGGTTCTAATTATATTTTTATTTTATTTAATGGCGGTTTTAAAAAATAGTTGAATGACAGTGTCACGTGATATTGACAGTTAGCAAGAACACTATAAACAAACGACTGTAAAAATGTCATTTTTAAATGACAGCTGTTTTTCACTCATCGAAATTCAAAGCGAACATTATTTTTTTCTCACCTCAATCGAACAACCCATCAGCGAAGATCTTTCGTAAGCTTTCATTAGAATTTGGAAGAGGTTTGGAGGGGAAGCGTTCAATTCGTACATTTCGGTAACTCCACCAGTGAAGTCTTCCATAGCTTCGCAGGTAGAGCCGCCTTGAGAGCTTCATAAGAACCGTGCAACCTAAAATTAGAATACAATCGCTTAGTGGAATGAAAACAGTTCAATGGTCTATTAAAAGTTTACTTTGCATAGGCTTTTTCCAGTAAGGCACTCCAAAATTCATTTTCCTCAGTGGAATGTAGAAATATCAATTGTCCCCTGTATGTTGGTAATCTGTCGTCTATGACTACGTCTATCCAGCGGCCATATTGCCAGAACCTGTAGAAATATTAGAATATTCAGAATTTACATTTGTGTATGTACAGGGTTTTATTAACTTTAGTGCCGAGTTCAATTCGAGACTACCTCAAAATAATACAATCTGAAATTTTATAAAAAATGTTTAATATATGGCGTGAAGAAATTTCTCATAGGAATCCATTTACAACCTCCACTTTTTTTTTGCACGAGTTGCCACTGTTGTTTTATTATGTGACATAAAACCAGATTATCATACATAAGAGGGGGTACCCAAAAATAATCGGAATTATTTTTTAAAAGCTACATATTTTCAAATTTTCTACAAAACAACCTTATCTCCTTCAAAAATACTCTCCATTACAACTAACACATTTGTCCCACCGGTGCTTCCACTGTTCGAAACATTTTTTGTAGTCATGTTTAGAAATGGCCGACAGCTCCTCCCTGGTTTTTTCTTGACCTCTTCAGTGTTGTCAAATCGGTGTCCTTTCATGCCCCTTTTCATGCGTGGAAATAAGAAAAAGTCGCTCGGAGCCAGGTCAGGCGAGTAAGGTGCGTGGGGCAGCGGAACCATGCGATTTTTAGTCAAAAACTGGCGAACAGAGATGGCTGTGTGTGCAGGTGCATTGTCGTGGTGGAAGAACCAGTCTCCTCCTGTCTGCCACAAATCGGGTCTTTTAAGGAACACTGTTGCGCAATCTTCTTAAAACCAAATAAAAGGTTTGATTGACGGTCTGACTTGGGGGAACAAACTCTGAATGAACTACGCCCTTGGCATCAAAAAAGCAAATCAGCATTGTTTTGATGTTTGATTTGACTTGACATTTTTTTTGATGGGGTGACAATGGCCTTTTCCATTGGCTTGACTGTTGCTTTGTTTTTGGGTCGTAACCATAACACCATGACTCATCACCAGTAATGACGTTTGACAAAAAATCTGGATCAGTTTCAAGCTGTTGTTTCAAAGCACGACATGTTTCAACTAGACATTCTTTTTGATTGTCAGTCAGAGCCCGAGGAACAAACTTGGCAGCAACCCTTTTTTTTCCCAAATCTTCGGTTAAAATTCGCTGAACCGAGCTCTAAGATAACCCACTAATCTCTGACAGTTGATCAATTGTCTGTCGACGGTCTGTAAGTCGTTTTTCGTCGTTTCGGGCAGTTGATGGACGTCTAGAATGAGGTTTATCATCAATCGACATGTCGCCATTTTTAAACCGAAAGCAAACCACTTGTCCACTTGAGTTTTTCCCATAGCGTAATCTTTTTAAGCTGTTTTCAACATTAAAACAGTTTCAGCAGCTTCTTTACCGAGTAGGAAACAAAATTTCACAGCTGCACGTTGTTCACTTAAACTTGCCATCATAAAAAACGAAACGAGAACAAAACAGCGCTAGCAAAAACAATCACTGCAGATGAACAGAACAAGCCAGGTCGACAACACAGGCGGCACTGAACTGGCAATGAGTTGCGCTATACACGCCTAGCGGCAGAAATGCGTACTACGCGAGCTCCGCCCACGGCAATGCTGTTCCGATTATTTTTGGGTACCCCCTCGTATATAACAAATAACGAATTAATTCATCTGGTAACCACTTCTAACAAGTTCACTAGTTTTTTAATCATTACTCATCACATTTCTTAATAGTAAGTAAAATGATACAGTTTCACTTGTAATAATACAATCTCTCTGGTATATTTTGATTGTCATAAAAAATAAAACATCTGGTTCTTTGGTTGTAACATAAAAAGCGTTTGTTTACAGTTCCAGCTGTAGTAACATTTTTTTTCTATGTAATAGTCTCCAGATAAACTTTATATTATATGAAATCCCTGGACAAGGTATGTTAAAGCTGACACTGGAATGCGTAGTTCTTACCTGAAGTGAAAAAACACCTGCATACTTGTCGTCGAAACTTTGATCGTCGGGGACAATTTGAAAAAATAAACGCCTGTATAACGTTAGATTCGCAGCCGCGGCTAAGAGCCAACAATCGCCTAATCCTCCCTGCTGTACATCAAATCGGGAAAACCCTCTACGAAGAACTGAGGGTCATCGACGATTTCCTGCAAATTAGATTATTGAGATTATTGCCAATTTTTTATTTAAAAAGTACATTAGACAGATAACCCATCAGAGTTAGTATAATCTAGGTATATACTGAAAATTCTTAATAAATCAGTAAACAAACACAAGCAGATAAAAAACACACCACAACAAATAATGGCAAGATACTCTGTACAAAATAAAAACCGATGCACGTCACTCATGATGTACGTATTAAATTAGTGCAGTGACAACAGCACTCAATTATATTGAAATAAAAACTATAATGAAATATTTTATTGAATTTTAAATTTCGCGCTTGATATTCGTCGTTATGCTGTTGGCAGCAGATCAAAAGTTGTATTACTTGGCATTTGTTGACAGTTTGAAATTATCTGAACCTTACATTGCCTTTAATAGATTTGTGTCTTTTTTTTGAGCTTCAAACTTTTATCTTGCATTGAAAAACTGCTATTTTCAGAACAACCAATGTATTATAGTTGTCAGACTCCCGTTTGCGAAATGCCAAAACAGTTAAACAGCTGCTGCCAAGAGTTAGTAGCATCTTTGATATGTTATTTTGAAAAAGAACGAGACAATAATGATCCATTGTCCAAAACTACAGTCCAATGTATGGTTTTGGCGTATAGCTGCATCCATAAACATGAATGTTTCCTTGGTTAATTCTATTTCACAAAAAGCAAAAAACAACGAAATTTTAGGGGTACTCTGGTCATCGCGTTTTAAAAATTCGATTTTTTTTGTTTGCTTATTTTTATTTCTTGTACACCAGAGAACATGAATGCTAAAGGATTTCTTGAAATTCGTAAAATTATAAAAGTTATTCAGCTGAAAAGAATGCCGCCTGCGGCTCGTAAAACTTGTTGGTAGTAGATAAAAAAAAAACTACACTAACGCCATCTATATGTATTAACATGTGTTAACATTAATATGTTTCTTGTTGGTAACACTGCATCAACAAAAATAAAAAGTAGTACGATGTTAGTCTTTGAAGACTGTGCTTTTCTTTTCCTGAGTTCTCCCAAATTGACACACTTTGGACCTAATCCAGATAATTACAACAGGTTATGGGCCCAGAACGGTCCACTGTGCTATAGAAAATTCTGTGAGTTGTGTTTTAAGGCGGGACATTGACTAGAACGAGAACAATTCTGAAAAGACATCGTGCTCGGGAGTGCCGGCAAACATGGCGGTAAATTACCTTACCAGTGTACCTAAACTGCTCGGTCGCGAGAACTATGCGGAGTGGTGCTTTGCAGTTGAAAACGTTTTCGTTTTAGAAGGGCTTACCAAATGCCTGGATGGTTCAAGAGACTGATACGGTTTTAATAGCCAAAGCCAAAGCAAAATTAATTTTAACGTTGGACACATCCATTTTTGTGCATGTCAGAGAGAAACAGTCGTGTCAAGATGTTTGGGATACTCTGAAGAATATGTACGAGGATAGTGGATTTACACGTAAAATTGGTCTTTTGCGTAATCTGATCTCCCTACGATACGAAAAATTGTAACTCGATGGAAGCATACATTACACAAGTTATCGAAACTTCAGAAAATTGGACAGAACAGGATTTAAAATCAGTGAAGAATGGATTGGCTCACTTCTTTTGGCGGGATTGCCAGAGAGGTTTGCGCCAATGATCATGGCCATCGAACACTCGGGCATTGCAGTGACCGCTGATGAAATCAAAACGAAACTCCTAGACATGGAGCTAGATGGCGACACAGATGCAGTAAAGGCGTTTGCGAATAAGGCCAAAGGAAACCGAAAGATGGCAGCACAAGTTATGTCAAGAAAAAGGATCGAAATGACGTAGTGTGCTACAAATGTAAACAGACGGGCCATTTTCAAAATAAATGCCCCAATAACGAACAAAACAAAAAGAAAGAAAATAAATCTAATGCTTTTAGTGTGGTCTTTCTAAATGGCAATTTTGACAAGGGTGACTGGTATATCGACTCTGCTGCAAGTAATCATGTAACTTGTAGAGAAGATTGGTTGACAAACGAGAAGGAGTCAGATGTCAAAGAAATACTTGTCGCAAATAATGAAAAGCTGTCAGTTAAGTGCTTGGGACAAGTGAATATCACAACAGTTATTGACAAAAAAGCAAATTGACATTGTTGTGAAGGACATTCTATATGTACCAAACCTGACGACAAATTTATTATCTGTTGGACAATTAACGAAAAATGGAAATCGTGTCATCTTTACTGAAAATGGTTGTCAAATTTTCAGCAGTACAAATGAACTAGTTGCAACAGCTGATTTAAAAAATAATATGTATAAGTTAAACCTGAAAATACCAGAAGAACATTTTGTAGCAGCTGTGGTGAGTCCAGATGTGTGGCATAGACGATATGGACACACGAATTACAAGGACCTTTCTCTCACAAGAAATGTAGTAAGTGGTATGGAGTGCCAAGGAAACTTTCAACGTTAAACAAACATGTCAAGTGTGTCACGAAGGAAAACAGTGCAGGATACCTTTCAAACATGTAGGTTCTCGTGCCACACAGTTATTGGAGGTCGTCCATGCTGACTTGTGTGGACCGATGGAGGTCAGTTCACTAGGCGGGTCAAGGTATTACCTGATTTTGGAAGACGACTTCAGCAGGATGGCATTTGTTTACTTTTTGAAGCATAAAAACCAGGCACTCTAATTATTTTAAGGAATTCAAAATAATGGCTGAAAACCAAACAAATGCAAAAATCAAGACTTTTAGATCAGATAACGGAGGTGAATTCTGTAGTTTATCATTTGAAAAGTTCTTGACGGACAATGGAATTATTCACCAAAAAACGAATCCGTACACGCCACAGCAGAATGGCATGAGTGAGAGGATGAATCGTACCTTGGTGGAAAAGGCACGCTTGCTTACTCTTTGATGCGGAGCTTGACAAAACTTTCTGGGCTGAAGCGGTGAACACAGCTGTATACCTAAGAAATAGGTCCATTGTATCAGGGCTAACGAAGACGCCGTATGAACTGTGGTCGCAGAAACAACCCGATGTAAGTGACATAAAAATTTTTGGCAGTGAGGTTATGATGTTAATACCCACTGAGAAAAAGACGAAAAATCGACAAGAAATCTCGAAAAATGATATTAGTTGGCTTCTCTGAAAATATCAAAGGCTATAGGTTATTTGATCCTATAACGAAGTCGGTTGTCACAAGCCGTGATGTCATAGTTCATGAAAAACCGCAGAAAGGTCCAGACATCCTTGATTTGAACTTGGAAGATGATAGTTGTAAAGAAATGTCACCTTCAGTGGGGGATATGAGTGAAAGCAGTAGCCATACCGAACAAATTGAAACAATTACAGATGACTCGGAAGAGTATGAACCGGAAGAAGATATATCAAATGAGATTACAGATGCAACAGATATCCCAAGGAGATCTAGTAGACCGAAAAAACCCACACACTTTGATGACTACGTGACGTATGCATGCCAAACCGACGTGAGACCAGAGGATGTTCCCTTAAGTCTGCAGGAGGCGCTATCGGGACCAGACGGTAACAGATGGAGAGAAGCAGTCGACGCAGAACTGGCATCCTTCCAGGAAAATGACGCATGGGAGGTGGTGGAGAAGCCGGAGTGTGCTACCATAGTGAAGTGTAAGTGGATTTTTAAGAAAAGGTTGATAGTGAAAACAATGTTCGGTTTAAAGCTCGGTTAGTGGCGAAGGGGTACACCAGAAACCGGGAGTGGACTACGATGAAACCTTTTCACCCGTGGTAAGACATTCAACATTAAGATTTTTGATCGGATTGTCAGTGCATTTAAATTTAAGAACAACCCATCTAGATGTAACAACGGCTTTCTTAAATGGCTCTTTAACTGAGACAATCTTTATGATGCTGCCTGAAGGCTTCAAAGAGTCAGTAAATAAGAATCAAGTACTCAAGTTAAAGAGGGCTATTTATGGATCTAAAGCAAGCCTCAAGAATGTGGTATGAAAAAGTAGAAAATGTTTTAAATTGCATTAGGTTATAAAAAGTCTAAGTATGAGCCATGTGTTTATTTAAAATACAAAGATGATTGTAAAACCATTATAGCATTGTATGTAGACGATTTCTTCATATTCTCTAACTCTGATACCGAAACAGATTTTTTTAATGTGAACTAGGCTAAAATTTAAATTGAAAGATTTAGGTGAGATGAAGCATTGTTTGGGTATGAGAGTTAACGTTGATCAAGAAAAGAGATTGATATCTCTTGATCAAGAGCAGTATATCGATGAACTACTACTGCGTTTTAATATGACAGAATGTAAGTCCGTGAGTACGCCTATGGAGAATAATTTAAAACTAAGTAAAGGTGAAATCCAGAATGGCGATGATAAATATCCTTATCAACAATTGATAGGAGCCTTAATGTACTTAGCCGTACTCACTAGACCGGATATTTCATTTTGTATAAGCTATCTCAGTCAGTTTAATAACTGCTTTAGTGAGTCGCATTGGAAACGCGCAAAAATTGTGTATAAACCCTGCGTTCATAAGCGGCTAAGCATATTGACATTAGGTATCATTTTGTCAGGGAGGCTGTCTCTAAATTTTATCAAGATAGTGTACTTGCAGACAAATGACATGCCTGCTGACATTTTGACCAAAAGTTTAAGCTTTACTAAACATGATAAATTCTGTAAAGAGCTGGGTATTTTTTGATCTAGTGGGGGTGTTGGTAGTAGATAAAAAAACTACCTAACGCATCTATATGTATTAACTGTGTTAACATTAATATGTTTCTTGTTGGTAACACTGCATCAACAAAATAAAAAGTAGTACGATGTTAGTCTTTGAAGACTGTGCTTTTCTTTTCCTGAGTTCTCCAAATTGACACACTTTGGACCTAATCCAGATAATTACAACAAAACTCAACGCCGTTGGGGTCCGGAGCGCGCTCACAATAGGGCCCTTAGCCAGGTAGAAATTTGTTTGGACTGCCACGTGGCAACTTCTTCACGCATTACAGATTTATTATTCACGTATTACAAGTTTTACTTCTTCACGCATTACAGGCAAGTCTAATTGTTTATAAGTAAACTGTTTGCAAAACTTTAATCGCCATCATCTCGAAACCACGTTTCTCAAACTGGTGTACATGATTTCTCGGGTTCCAATGATCCGATCGGGCTGTAATTTTTCAGACTGACTAAGAATATATATAGTTGTCGCCCGAACTAGGATTATAACGATATCTTATTTGATCGATTTTTAATAACAATAATAATGGCCAAAAAGGGCAAAAAAACGTGAAAAATTTGCTTAAACATGCACATCTTGCATAATTTTGCATAAATAAATAAGATTCTAGTTCAAACTAAAACCACAAGTCTCACAGTTAAAATGGTGCTTCATTTTCGTATTTCAGATAACAACAGCTAGTGCTATCGTGTCCACCGTGGAGTCATGTTTCTTGGTCATAGGGAAGTCCGGTGTTGTGTAATAGAGAACACGTTTTTTTTAGTTATAAAAATAGGTAAATAATCTATGTATTAGGTACAATAAGACAAAAAAAAATCTACTGAAAAATGTTCGATTGATTATTTATAAAATATTCCGAAAAAAAACTGTGAAATAAGGCTTTATGACAGGAATACCCCTTAATCGCCTAGAAAGCGTTATCCTACCAAGAAGGTCACAAAAACTGTAGCAATGAATACAAGTGCTATTTAATAGAATGCAGGCTTTCACGGCTGTTGTCCAATGGCGAAGTTATTTTCGGGTTTACGGTCGTCTAAATTTGACTTGACGTTTTCCTGATCATGCTGTCAGCTTCCTCAGAAGGTTTCTAAAGACTTTAGAAACCTTCTAAAAGTCTAAACCTTCTCAGAAGGTTTCTAAAGTCTTTAGAAACCTTCTGAAGAAGCTGACAGCATGATCAGAGAAACGTCAAGTCAATTTAGACGACCGCGGCAAAACCCGGGAGAAATAACTTCACCACAAGTGCTATTTGTAACATAGTGTTAATTCGTAATGTCCAACAAATAGGTACCAACATTTGTGTTAATAATTATTCATGATGATTTTTGATTAGAGTAGGACACAATGAACCACTAGAAATAACTTCAGCATTCACACAGTTTCTCAAATGCAAGTGATATTGTAATACTCCTAGATGGACAACACCATATTTTTTTTAGATGTTACTTACGTGAGGCCGTTTCCATTCATAATATCTATCAGGCCTTTGGCTAAAGAAAAGAGAGGAATTTTCAGCTGGAAATTCAGGATCTTCCCAGAGGGTGCCGTTTTCGAGACATTCATCGCGTATCGCGTAAAAATCCTGTACTTTGCCATACCTCGATTGAGTTCCAGACCCCTTCTCTCCGTACTGAAACAGATAAAATTAATACAATGAGAAACGCATACAAAAGATATACAGTTTGTGTAAAGCCGATATCGGCCAGTTGTGAGAAAGGACAAATGCTACACTTCTCGTTCTAACAAGCACAGGTGGTGAGAGGGCCGGTCTTATTCCCTCACTACCTTCGATGCGTGTGCGGTTGCTTCTTATCTGTCGTCTCACGTCTGTTTCTCCTTTTTCATAACTGGCCGATGTCCGCTTTACACACACGGTATAGTTAGCAACGAAAGTCATCATCATCGTACTATACACTTTTTAAAGGTTGCTTAAATAATTTTTGTACTACAGCATTGTTTCTTTGCTTCTGATAGGATTACACCTTGTGAAATTACGCGTGTAATAAGCGCAAATTGAAGGCGATACGTCGATTGTGTGAAAATATGTTGCTATAAAAAAAGTCAAATTACGATGTACAATAGTGGAAAAAATTAAGGGATTAAAAAAAATCCAAATTTTTAGGTGATTTTCAACAGGCCGTAACTTGGAGAAAAAATGGTCGCATCGAAAATTTAAAAAAGGGAAATTGTAGCTCCAAGTATCTAGTTTTTGGATCTGAACTTCGAAATTTTTTAACATCAGCGATTTTCGAGTAATCCTAAGAAAACCACCGACAAAAAAATTTTCGAAATTTTTTTGGTTCTTTTTTGTGGACTACGAACTTGGAATTTTTTTTTACTTAACCACCATATGGACCAGATAACTTGTTTATTCAGCTTCAATTCCTTTTTTTAAAGACTTTGATATGATCATTTCTCGCCGAGATATCGGTCTTTGAATGGAAAAGGATCATTTTGTGTTTGATTATCGATATCTCAGCAACCAATGATCGCACAAAAGTTAAAGATGGGTTTCGAGAACTTGAATAAATTCTCTACAAGAATTAGCCATTGGTTCTCCGAAAAACAAAATTTTTTTCCATTCTTTACATTTTGAAAGAGCAACAAAAAAAGGGCATTTGGTGGTTTTTCGGAAAATCAAGCGGTGAATCAAAAATATCGAGGAAACCACTGATGTTAAATGTGCCTTTTACAGTTCAATATACCCACAAAAAACCCTAGAGATTCAATTCAATCCAGCCAGCCGTTTTTTTGTTTTACTCGATTGAATTTTTGAAAAAATTAATGGATCACGTTTTTTGCTTCAAAAAGCTCATAATCTTTGACAAAATTTCAAAAAATTTTTTTTCAGTTTTCGTTACATTTTTATCGCAAACAGCGTTTAAATTTTTGAAAAATAAGGTTTTATTTTTTTTAAAGACCTACCAAAATTTCAAAAAAACATCTTTTTCAAAAATGTTTTTTTCTCACGAATAATCAGAATTGAAGCAACCCTCAAAAAGTGGGTGTATGGCGACAGTTAAACTAGAAAAATGATATGTACAGTGTTGAAAAATGTAAAAACAGTAATGAAACTGTACATACAAAAAAAGATATTCATTATCAGTATACATTCTGTTCAATTAAAACTAGACAAAAAATTGGCGAAAACATCTGTCTCCCATATTTTTCGGTTTGTTGCAAGATGGAGCTTCTACAATTGTTTGAAATTGTTTCATGTTTTCTTTCACATAATATTAAAGCTTATCTTCATTTAATTATTAACGTTTGAACGAGTACATAGAATAAGTTATCGCAAAGATGGAGATTAAATAAAAGCGTTTAAATAATATGAAAAAAAACTGTAATAAAGCATCTACGTTCTAAATATTTTTCAACAATAGCGGCTAATATGCAATCGAATACATTTTTTTTTACGATTTTTACGTTTATTTTTTTCCAAATCTGCAACATTGGCTAGGAAACAAGTAGGCTATTAAACGTTTTGGGACAACTATAAATAATAATATGAAGCTGGAAATCTGTCTGGGGGTTTTCGGGAACGCGCCACATTTCTAAAATAATTGCGACCTTCTGGCACTTCCGAATATACCGGAAGGGAATAAATAAACTCTAATTATTTGCATTAGCGTTTTTTTAAATTTTCCCGAATGCGGCCCTGTGTAAGTGGGAGGGGCTTGTGTTTCCTTCCACACGTCTCGCCCCCAGAATCTGGTTTCACTTGTTATCATGCAGAAGATACTACCGCGCTTGATCTAATTCCTCCGTGGTCAGACCAGCCTCAAAGCAACGAGTTGCTGCGGCTGACCGCTTGTGAATTTCCATGTCGTCTTTCCTGCTGCATGGTATATGTATAACACATGTTTGTATAATTAGACAATTGTATAACTTTTAAAAATAATTGTTGCAACTATGGTGAAATGATTATTGACGACGTTGAAATAATATGTTCGTTTGGATAGAATGTTCAACAGTTTAAATGTTTGCAATGGGTAACCAGATTTATGAGTTGCATTTTGTACTTATATCGTTGTTTTGTTCAATTTTATTTCCGGAAGCGTGATTATTTTATCACTAATTTTATACATACGAGATATTTACGGTCATATTTACGGGATGTGAGAAATGGTATTTCAAAGTCAAAAGTTAAGAACATAACCCGTATTTTTTATGTAGACAGACTAAATAAAAATAGCATTTTGTGCAATAAAACAAATGTTGATTAATAACTAGCAACTAGCATATATATAAAATATATATATATAAAAAAAGCCTGAATAATTTAACCCATTAGCGCCTGACCGGACACTTTTTGTTCTCTAATTTCAAAGTGTTACTGTGTGCATAATTTAATTGAAAAAACCCGAACCACTGTCCCCTATGTTTTCAAGGGTCCTCTTTCGAATGGAAGTGATTGTAAGTCCGGAAAATGAGTTGTATCATTGGAAAATTGGACACGAAAAAAAACGTGATTTTTTTTGATGATAAAAAGATTTTTGATCAAGTTTTTTTTTTTTTTACATTTTTGTACATACCTAAAACCTAAAAAAAGAAGATGTTAAAATAAGTCAAGATTCGCTCAAATTTTTTCAATTTTTTTCAGATTTATTCGTATTTTCCAAGTCATTAAAAAAACCTGAAAAAAGCGTATTCTTTGACTGATTTTGAGACAAATTTGTTCTTATACAATTTTTATTAGTCAATAGTTTTCGAAAAAAAAATTATGAAAGTTTGAAAAAGAGTTTCTTAGCCGGCGGCATTTTGTTTAAACAAGAATATTTAAAAATAATGTAAGGCCAATAACTTTTAGTTTAGGTGTCATGGACACCTTTTTTTTTTGGTTTTAGGTATGTACAAAAATGTAAAAGCAAAAAACTTGATCAAAAATTTTTTTGCCAAAAAAAAATCAAGTGTTTTTTTTCGTTTCCAATTTTCCAATGATACAACTTATTTTCCGGACTTGCAACCACTTCCATCCGAAAGAACACCCTTGAAAACATAGGGGACAATGGTTCCGGAATTATTTTCAATTAAATTATACACACAGTAACACTTTGAAATGAGAGAACAAAAAGTGTCCGGTCAGGCGCTAATGGGTTAAACCGCAAAACTGACTGAAACGACATTTCTACAATTTTTTTGATAAAAATGTAACCTTTTCAGATGATTACCTATATCATATACAGCGACATTCGCTGTATCAGGTAATAACCTGCCAGTAAATTAACTGTAAAATGTGTGCAATAACTTGTGGTAATAACGTCTGCAATAAACGTTATCTAGCAAGAGAAGAACATAAAAAATATTAGATATTTTATTTTACGCATAACATTTCTTGAGTAGCATGGTCGAAAAGTTTTAATATTTATTTAATTTAAATTTAATTAAATAAAAATTAAATTTTTATATTATAACCGAATCACAACCCTTTTCATGAACCACGATCATCACATTATTCACTCAAAAATGATGAGAAATACATAGATTCATATAACTTAACGCTGGTACTAAATAAATACATAGTACTTGTACAGTGTGATCCACTACTTTCATTCATGTCAACTGATAGATATTCATGTCATAGTGTAAAACAATCTAGCAAAATTTTCATAAGCTTTGCTTGACTTTGAATGTTTGAATTATTGAATAACTCAACAAATTAAAGAAGACACCCGTGTGATATTCATTGAACTATGGGATGAAACAAGAAGCTGCCAACTTTTAAGATGTCCCAGCAAAGAAGGGACGATGGTAAATCTGGCGTTGACCAGCAATAAGCTTCGTTTTGTAACAGACGTTCACATTGGACACTGTCAGCTAAGAAAACCTAGTTCTTTACCTCGAAATGTTGTCAAAAACCCACACATCCAGCTCATCCTTCAAAGTATCCGCATTTGACTGAAGATATGTTCTTCAGTCAAATGCGTTTCCGTTTCCAAAAACTCCTATTGGTGTTTCCACGTTCTGAAGCAGTTCTGGAAGTCAGTTTTCAGAATCACCGTCAGTGCACTCGTCGCATTCGTCTCTGTGACGTCGAACCGGTACCATTTGAGCTGAATTTTCAATCTTGGGAACAGCAAAAAGTCGCAAGGGGCTATGTCGGGACTGTACGGAGGCTGGCGAAGTTGTGAAATATTTTTTTTGTCAAAAACTATTGTACGAGGTTCGACGAATGCGCTGGCGCATTATGGTGGTGAAGAAGCCAGCCGCCACTAGCCCTAAATTGCGTCTGTTTTCTTCACTGCTTCACGCAATCTTTTCAGAACTTCACGGTAAAATTCTTTGTTATTCGTCTGACCTCTTGGAGCATATTCATGGTACACAGCGCCATTATAATCGAAAAAAAAACGATCAACATGGACTTGACATTGCACCGACTTTGACGTGCTTTTCTGCATCATTTTGACGTGCATCATAATCGTAAACCCATGTTTCGTCACCGGTAATAATCTTTTGAAGCAGATTTTCATCATTAGCGACAATTTCCAAGTTCTCCTGGGCGACTATGAAACGAAGCTTTTTCTGCTTGCAACAATTTTTGACAAAAAAATATTTTGCAACTTCACCGCCATCCGTACAGTCCCGACATAGCCCCCTGCAACTTTTGGCTGTTCCCAAGATTGAAAATTCCGCCCAAAGGGCACCGTTTCGACGACACAAAGACGATTCAAACGAATGAGACGAGTGCACTGAAGGCCATTCCGAAAACTGGACTTCCAAAATTGCTTCAGAACATAGAAATACCGACGGTATCGTGTTCTTCGGTCGAATGGGGATTATTTTGATGATTGAAGATGCCTCGAGTCGGATGACAAAGAATTATGCCAGCGCGGAGTTATGAACGCAGGTCGGATACTTTTAGAACACACCACGTATATACGCAAATATGCAAAACAAATAAAGATAATAACAAGAAAATCTGTACGGTTACCTTAAATATTTTGTTTGCAATTGCGTTACTTATTGTTCCACCGTACACTCCCGAAAGTACACTCTCGGCAGACCGCTTGAACTGATTTTTTCGTCATTTCGCGCGCTCAGCAACCCGCACTGCTTCGCGTCGATAAATTCGATTTCGATATCTCTGCTGAAGGCTTGCTGATCGACCTTTGACGACCGTTTGACATTTTCCGGCTCGAGTTCGAGATTTTCCGGCTCGAGTTTGAAGGTGATGCCGCGCTTCGTGAAAACCGATCGCGGGTAAACGCTCTTATCGTACGAAGCCCTGTATTCCGAGGGTGCCACCGAGTGCCTCGTGAACTTCGGAAACCTGTAAGTGCTGCGTTCGCTACCGCTCGAGATTGTCTTCACGAACTCCTTCGTTGGCGACGAAGTTCGTCGTCACGGTGAGGCAACTGGAAAGCATGTTATTCGACTTACATTTACGGAAGTAATAAAGGAAAGGACGCGACACCTCGCGCGCTGAAAGTTCCGGATAAACTGAAATGTCAGTCGAAGAAAAATATCACGGTATGAAGGTTAGAGCCCGCAAAGGAAATTGTAGCCTGCTGCCTGATACGAGCCTCGCTTTTATCACCTGATAACGTTTTTGTGTACTAATTATTTGAGCGAGTTTCATTTTATAACATGTGTTTTACATTTATGTAACCGGTAACCGTAGCGAGTAATAACTGTATCAGCTGCAATTAGTATAATTAATTTGTTAGGGGCATTATCGATCCTGCTGTCCTAAGGGGCGTTATCTTGCCAGTGATGCTTTATTGAAACCTGAAAAGGTGCGAATACTAGAAAATCTTTGTACAAATTGAGAAAACAGGCAGGTTTTCATTAAAACTTTGTTTATAAAAACAATAAGTTATTGAATATGTCCACCACCTAGGTCCAAACAAATCTGACAAGATATGATCATTTGTTTCATCATTTTTTTCTGTAATTGAATTGCTTATTATAAACCACTAGAAAATAACCGTGACTACAACTGTCGAATCACTTACATTAAAGATTTTCCACCTTTCGAGAGTTATGTACGAACCAAGAGAAGTACTATACAAAGCCGTCGACCCAGTCCTCTTTCGATTTATTTCTCCTTTCCTCAAGTTCTGTTTGCTCCTCTTCTTCAATCTCAATGTATTAGGAGGCTTAACAGGTGGTTTAACGTGCTTCTTACCCTTTGACTTTCTGGATTTCGCGGACACGACATACTGTAACGCAGCCTCATCAACCCTCAGTTCTTCGCACTCCCTCTACCTCACCACCAGAAGTATCCACTATAAGCGAAACGCGCTTTGCGCCTGACGGTTCCAATTTCAATCTTTTGTTGGGGATATTTTGCTTTTCCGCGTCTACGTCTGTCTGTCGTCGTCGCACTTTCAAAGGTTGGGCCGTTATATCCTTTACATATCGCTTTTCGCATTTACAGTCTTCGGCGAATTTGCAAAAATGGCGGGAAGGTGGGCCTCTTCTTTGCTCGTCTAATGCTTTCACGTCTGCTCTAAAATATACCGGCACTTTGCGGATATCTCTACTATCATTTTTATTGTTGTCACAAATCTGAGATGGATTCACGTTAGGTGTTGGTTTATTTCTTTTCTCCTTTGAATGATGCATGGAAAATTTATTTAAGTAGCTCAATATGTCCTTGATTTAAGTTTGATTAAGTTAAATACTTAACAGAAAGAGGGTCTTCCTTTTTCAATACGCTCCAAACTCTGTACATGATTGGCTAGGTCTGCCGAAAAAAAGCATCCCACATTTCACGTTGTAAATTTTGAGAAACCCACACCCGACTACGAGATACTCGTTGCACAACGACACTAACGTTTAATTGATCGAAACATGACATTTTTTTGACAACTTTGCAAAAAATTAAGAAATCCTTCTTTATCGAAAAATTGTTTATCAGTTGAACAGTCTTTTATACTGAGTCTGTGTCAAAAGGTTTCATATTGGTTATAGACCAGGCGGTATCTATTTTATGTTGGACTTTTTCCATATGATCCTTAATTTTTATTTGTATACCTCTGGAATATCATAAGAAATGATAATTTCAATACTCTTTTCATTCAATTTCAAGTTTTCAACTTTTCATTCAATCTCAATACAATACTGCGCCAGTTGAAAAAGTTGTTATTAAACAGAATGTAAAAATAATTTCTAGACTATCCGTTTTTTTTCCTTTTTCTTCTAGATAACTCTAGAACTATTCAATTTAGAGAAGAGTTTTGTTATTACACAAAAAGGCGCTATTATTACTGCAAAATAGCAATAATTGGAAAAAAATAAAAAAAGCCAAATTTTCCCCGACTTTTTTCGACCACTTAGATTATACATACGAGCTTCAGATCATAGCTCAGAAAACTTTCTCATATGATAAAACAACACACCAAAGTTCACCCAAATCGATCGAATAGTTTTTGCACAATAATTTTGCAATTTTGCCCTTTGTGAAAAAAAACGCGATTTTTCAAAACTATAGAGCTGTAAAAAAATCCTTGGTCTTAGACCAATACCCATTAACTGGCTGTGAGAACATGTGTAGTTTACCATTAAGGTAAGTAACTGCTTACTAGTAATTGGTATTTGTTTTATTGGCGTACCAACTTGTCACAAAAACCATTCATCTACAAACTCCTTTATACAAGATTATTATCTGTTTCAGTAATTTGTATAATTATATTGTTTATAAACACTGTCATATATGTTACATGGAACAACTAGATAAGTCAATAGTTTTCAAATAGAAATTAGCATACGTTACGTTTGCTTACGTTAAATAACGTTTTTTAGATTATTTTATTTATTTATCGTTCATCACCAAGTTTTACAGGAATATCAGGCGTGGCTAGTTAAATTAAACAGTGGTGAATCACGTTCGCAAATCACAAGATAATGAAGTGCGAATGACGATATTCCAGAATCATTTCACTTTCAAAATAAGAATACTTTTGATACGATCCAAGGTTCCATAGACCCGCATTAAAAAAATATCATTGCAGATCCTTTCAAATTATTAATGTAAGAGATAATGGAGGCAAGGAGAAGGTTTTAGACCCATTTGATAATCCACGGTATAAAATTAAACTAGTAGTTAAACTTGTGGTGAAAACTTAAATTAGAAGATGTGATCTTAATATTGGGATATTTACATACCTACCTAAATGAAGTTTCAACTCATTTCATATTTTTAACCTTGCAGCCTGAACGTAGGCCACCCGTAGAACAACAAATTTTACTTTTTAGTAAACCACTTTATTCTTAGAATACGCATTTCTTAAACCAAGCTAAGTTTGTTCCGTGATCGAGCACTTTTTTTATCAAATAAAATACTAGCTGACAACTTATATGACAATAAATATGAATAGGATTTGTTTTTGAACATTTTTTTTTTCAGTTCTCATTTATATCTACACCGTTCTAGCAATTATTGAAGCGTTTCTATCCCCGATTCTACTGTAGCTGACATTCTATATGGAGTATTAAATATTAAAAATGGAGTATGCGTATTAAAAATTCTTGTACATTTACTAAGTTGTTTTCTACAAATAGAAATGCTTTTTATGGAAGTCACATAACCAATACAGGATAATGTATGTCTCCCATGTGTTATTTCAAACGAACTACAAAAATACGAATAAGTAGCTGTAGATCTAACGATAATCAGTTACTCATTGAATTAGTCAGTTATTCCCTTATGAAACGGCAGTGTTATAGTTTGTATATTCTATATGCTTTATACTTTCGGTTGGTATTAATTTTTTTCGTTAAACTCATGAGTGCAATATTTAATAAAAGTCATTTTTCAATTTTTAATTAACCATAGTCTGGCCAGGAATTTTTTAGCCAACCCACCCAAGATATATTTTCTAATATTTTAAATTTGATATAAATACTTTTCATCCATTTAACAGATGGCTGAAGGTCGTTTCTAGTGCGGATCCTCTACTATTATAATGTTTTATTCAACGTCCTTGTACACTTTTTCCGTTATAGAAAACTTCTACCTCAACACAGAAGAGCTCATTTCAGTGCCGTTTGGGTATACCCACTTTTTGACGGTTGTTTATATTCTGGTAATTTTGTACTACAGTATTGATTTTTTTGCTTCGCATATGATTACAGGTGAAATTATGCGTCTAATTAGCCCAATTTGAAGGTGGCATGTCGATTGTGTGAAGATATCGTTAAAAAAGTAAAATTGCGATGTTTTCAAAAAACCGCGACTAACACCGAATATATTAAATCATTTTCGACGTTCTTTGACTCATATTAAAGGAGAATCTCCAGAGTATCTATCTGACCAACAGCCATTTTGGAAAAATGTTTCCTAGATATGAAAATTTTTTAAAGTTGAACCAAAAATATTAAAATTCACAACTCCACCACCCTTACTATACTTTAATAGAGTCCAAGAACTTTGAAAAGGATTTAATATTTACGGAGTTATTCATGACTTTTTTTGAAAACGTCGCAACTTTACTTTTTTACCGATATCTTGTCACACAATCGACATATCACCTTCAACTTAGACTTATTAGACACAGAATTTCACAATCTGTAATCCTGCCAGAAGCGAACAAATCAATACTGTAATACAAACACTTACTGTATATAAAAATTGAACTGATTAAAAAATGCACTCACAATCTAATAAAACTGTTATCAAAGTTTCAAGTATTTCAATGCACTCAGACTACCGCCTTTACTTCAATTCGATCATAAACCGCTATGTAAACAAATATTTTTATTATTTTCCGAATGCTTTTATAAAGACGTTCAAGTATGCTTGTACAAAAAATCATTCACCACGCATGGTTATCACACTTGTAGTTGCGTTTGTAGCCGCCATACGAGACTTAAGTTGTTTGTAAAATAGACTGTTTCATTATTAATATTATTATGTTTACTGGAGTGATTACTGATTAAACGATTAGATGTGTAGTGTTTTATTCACCAAGGACAAATTAAATTATCAATAAAATATACTGATTAACTAAATAGTATATTAATTATAAGTATTTTAATCTACTTCAATTCATATGTATATAAAAAGCACGCTGCTGAGCAACTGCACTTACGACAACAGAAAATTTAATAAGCACAAGGTTCGCCTCAATAATATTCGTCCAAGTGCCCAAACAACATTGTCAAGTAAGTAACAAGTAATAACTTTAAAGATTATTATAAGTATATAATCCTCTAGGATATCTAACAAATAATAATTGTAAAGGCAAAAAATGAATCAGGAGCTTTTATTACAAAATACGTTACTAATCGTTTTTAAGCTTACACAGTAATCAACATGTCCAACGGATTGTTTAGGCAAATCGCGTCTATACGCCCGTCTCGTTTACTCTTCTTGGGCTTGCAAGACGACGACCGACGCGGCTGCTCACCTGGATCTATTCCCGGGGCATACGCGGAGTTCGGCATCTCACCGTACGCGGCGCCACCGCCGTACATCTGCCCGTACACCGGAATCGGCATCTGGGTCAGCATATTGTATGGCTGTTGGTACCCACTCGCCGAACTATTCGGCTTCAAGCACCCGCAAGTACCACACACGGTAAGTCCCGACCTCTTCTTCAGGCCGCAAGTGCCGCAGGTCTCCGTTGGCGGGCCCGCTCGTTGGCATGCCGCAGGTCCGGCACTGGCCCATCGTCGATCCGCCATATCCTTGCCCAGCTCCAAACCCTTGAGATTTCGGCGTACAACAACACGGAGGAGGTTTCGGCTTCGGTTTAGGGCAACTGCATTTGGCTCTAGGGGAGCATATCGCATCTCCGATCCCATCCCCGCCGTATCCGCCCGGTCCGCCCCATCCTCCTGGACCTCCTCCGGGGCCTCCCCATCCTCCTGGTCCTCCTCCGGGGCCTCCCCCATCCTCCTGGACCTCCTCCCGGGCCTCCCCACCCTCCTGGACCTCCTGGGCCTCCCCACTCTCCCCGGACCTCCTGGCCCACCTCCTGGACCTCCACGCCCGCCTGGGCCACCCCCTGGACCCCCTCGTCCTCCTGGACCACCTCCTGGACCTCCTCGTCCCCTGACCTCCTCGTCCTCCTGGACCTCCTCCTGGTCCTCCCCATCCATCTTGGCCACCTCCTGGACCTCCTCGGCTTCCTCTACCGCCTCGTCCTTTCTTACCTCGGCGACCTCCTCGGCCTCCTCTGCCTCCAGATCCGTATGATCCGTCTTCCCCATCTTCTGCGTCTCCCCTGGAGCGCCTACCCTGCGGCCGCTTCATTACCCTGACGCCGGCGGCTTCGTCGTCGTCGGCGCCGCCGCCTCCGCCGCCGACGAGGGAGGAGAGTCGTTCCCTTTTTGGGGCCAGGGGGACTGGACGGTCTACAACATGGCGTACACGGCGTACACGGCGCACTGCACGGATAACACGGCGCACAACACGGGGCGCAACACGGATAACATGGTTGGCAATAGTAGAAGCAGCAGGTCATCTGCCTCTATTTGGTCGGGCGCATTTTTTCACTGAGAATTTTGACAATCAACGGAAAAATTAACTGAGTGACGTTTCAACGCTACTAAGACGATTTAGACAAAACGAAAATATTAGAATTCAGACCAGGGGGGTATCTGTTTTGGGTTGGGGCTTTTCCGTATGACCCCTAATTTTTATTGAAATGCCTCTGCAATATTACAAGAAATGATAATTTCTTATAAATGATAAAAAATTTTTGGTATTAAATTAAGTATATAGGTATGAAATAGGGTGTGATAGAATGCGCTATTATCGTTGCAAAATAGTAATACTTTATGGTTTGTGTAAAAAAATTGTTGGAAAAAAATGGTTTAGAGTTAAAGGTCATGTATACATTTAACAAAAAAGCCAAGGGTCTCATTTATTCCTGCCGGAAGTACCTGTAATACATGAAATTTATACCTGTAATACATAACATTTATACAGGATTCATACAGGACTGTCATCTGTCACTCGATGTGATATTTCCGAAACTCAAAATTCGGGTATTTCGACAATTTTAAAGCTAGAAAATCAATAATCGGACCGGACCTATTAGATGTCTGTCAGTAGAACACGTTTTTTTTTTTCATATTCGGTATGACCTTATAAATGTTTTACTTTCATTAGCCGAGACAAATTCAGTGTGACCTCAACCTGATAGGTACAACTGGTGATATAGTGAAAGTAATGCTAATGAAGTAAACATTGCTGACTAACTATACATATTTGGATACCAAAAAAGTGTTTCGGGGTCAATATGGAGATTCCTCTATACAGATATAGTCCCGTACTTTCAAGATTATATCATATTTGTACATACAGTGCTGGCCAAAAGTGAAATTTTGTGTTATAGTATTTCTAATCTGAATGTGATGACATGAAAAAAGCAAGGTTGTCAGATATATTTTCTAAAATTGCTAAGCTCACTATACAAATGTTCTCCTTACTTCAGTAAACTGTTATTTCGTGACGTTCTTAGAAAGCTAGTTTGGAAATATTTAAAAAAAATACATAGATACAAATTTATTAGTTAGCATTAAAGGCGTTTAAAATTGCTGGAAAAATAATTAATTAAAACAACTTTATGTGTATTATTACTATACTTAAGAAAATGAAGAGCCGGCAACATGCAGCATTGACCCTGGAAGCACCAAGTGACCCAATTAGAGAATTTTGCATTGCATCGCATACGTTGGTTAGCTATTTATGCGGTCCACTGTGTCGTTAAAATGATTTACGACATTAGCAATTCCCTTTTGTTTCCGCCAGTGAAGTGTTTGTGTTTTATTTCAGCTAGGTTTATTAAAACTTTTCTGAATAACGAGTAAGTCTTTCTACATGAGCATTATTTACAGAAAATTATATTACAAATATTATGAGTTTTGTATGCAGGCTAATTTTAATCTCCTATATTGATTTGTTAACCATCAAAGGAACTAAAAAATCTATCGCTTCACATTCAATTTAGAAGGACTATATGTATCATTTTTCTTTCATTACAGATAATAGAGTGCTTTGTTCAATTACGTGTTGATAGTATAGAGACATCCAAAAAAAACGTCATCAACTCTGGCTATGAACGAGTGAGATGGAAATAGCGGGCATGTCTAAGCTTTTCGCTTATGTCAAACTTTTGACAAGTGACTGTCACAATTTGTAAAATAGACAATGGCTGTCATATGACGTGACAGTCTTGACAAGTAAATAAGGTTATAAATTCGATTAAGAATAGAAATACCTCTTTTTTTCTCGGCCAACTTTGATGACGTTTTTTTTGGATGGCTCTATATATGTATATCATGCACTAAGCTTATTGATATAGGTATTAATCTTGTCTCCTGTTAATTTGGTTTGTTCAACAATTAAAACTGTTTTTTCCATACCATACTGTGTTTGTACATTTGACTGGCACTGTATGTATCTGTATGTACATATTATGTAGGATGATTCACACACAAACTAAACTTATCAAGTTCAGGCTTAAGATAAGCTGTTAAACAAACGTTACATATAATTAAGAATGTGATTTGAATTTGGCATGACTAGGCTAGAATTCGTCATGTAAAAAGAAAATAAACATTTTTTGCCAGAAACATACTACCTAGTTTTAAGGTATCATTGGAAAGGTCTTTTGAGTTTATATTTTGCGTATTTCCTTCGTGGTCTAAAATATATATATGTTATGTATATATAATAAATATATATATGTTATGGTGTGTTATACAGTGTAATGTATGTGGATCCATGCTGTTGGGTGTAAATTGGGGTGTATGCCTACATATGTATATGATAAGATTTATTATGTAACGATGAATGACAAAAAATTGGCCACCACTCCTCTTTAGCTCTGTTAATATTTGCGATAAAAATTTGCGCAAAAAAGGGCACTATTGTTAATTAGAATTAATATTGACATTATTTTTACTTGTTATGAGATCCATATGATATGCATATAAAGCTCGAATACATTAAACATATAATTTTACGGAAGGAGAGCTGCTTTAATTTTTTATTTTTAAATAAAATGAGATTGTTGTTTAGAATTCAGAAATAAAATCTAAAAATAAATCGGTCTAAATTTAAACTTTCAGCTTTCATTTTTATATTTCGTCATCAATGATTTTTTTGTCTTCGGAATTTATCTTCAATAGAACTACTTTAGAAAAATCACTACTGTAAGATCAGTTTATGAGATCATCTCACAAAAATGATGGAAATGTATGTGAAAAATATTATCTCAATTTATTTCTCTTGGGTTCCAGTACTGCTTGCTAAGTAATGTGTGATAAACCTAGTGATTATTAAAAAGTTATTTTTACCCGTGTTTGATTTACTTATGTATATGTGAGTTATACTTTCACTCAATGATCGTATCACACCCGATAATTAACAAATATATTTGTTACTATTATATTTGGAACTGTGATAGATGTATATCTAGAATATACAAAAATATAAATCTTGGCATTTCATTCGTATACGCAATAGAAACTAAACTATTCCTAGAATAAGTTTTCTACACATAGGAAGCGGAACACCTTCGAATATTAACAGTTAAAAATTGTACAATTTAAATATTCATAGATACTGAGTATTAATGCTAGTCTCTATTAAGGGGTTATTAGAAAATAAATATGGACACATTAAATTACCAAGGCGTGTAATGAGGTAATGGTTTCAGTTAATGGATAAATTGCAGCGAAAAATTCCCACACTAATTATTACAGCCGATACAGTCAAGAAAATAAACGAGTTATTTTAAAACGCTTGTAAAATCTTCCGTCTGAGCTTTTCAATTATCTAGAAACCTAAAAAACTGATGAACTAGACGGACTAGAATGATTTGTATTTTACTTCGAACCAACATAAAATGAAATAGAGGAAATATGTGAATATGTAAAAACAAAATATGGCAAAAGTTTAGTTTTACCTAAAAAAAATTAAATAACTTATTGTGAACAAGCAATTATTTTATACAATTACCTACAAGTAGTCTCGATTCGTACTACATAAACATTCTAAAATACTACATAAACTGTAAAAAACATTCTAAAATACAATATTTTATGTACAAGAAAAGTTTAAATCAAGAAAGGGTACTAAAATTTTCCAGTAGTTTAAAGGTTTATTTGACGCAATATAACCAACGCAATTGCATATTACATACATGCATATGTACATACATACGTAACTGTATTGCAATGCAATGTAATGAATGAGTAATCTAACAAGTTACTATAATCAGTATGTGATCAGTAATAACTAAGATAAGTAGGTAAGTTATTTGTGTACGTAAAAAATTATACATGGTATCGCAGTTAATTCAGCATACCTATTTCACTGTTCCTAACGATATATTCTATAGGATGTTGAAATATAACCGAAACCAGTCTGTACATCACAAAAAATTATAAATATATATTAATTGTATAATATTGTATTTTTTATTGACATATTTTTATTAAAACAGTCTAGCAAACTACAAAGCAATATACAGACCAATATTAATGGACAGAGGCACATGTTAAGTAGTCAAATATGTACACAACATATTACGATGATTATTACACAATTAACATGTAACCTTTTACCTCGCAATATAGTCGTTATTTTCAAACTTACCGCGCTAAATGCTTGCGAAACATTCTGGATTCCATTTACGAATTGTTATAAAACAGATAAAGTTATAATTAGCAACTATTTACGAGTATGTTATTTTAGACGCATCAACTAGCACCATGGTACGTCATTCATGTTAACTACATAATTATTTATTATAGATATCAAGTTTACAATAGCAAATTGCATTAGTAACACTGAAATCGCTGCAAAAAGCAGCTAGCCACAGTAATTTAAATAAGGCAAGGATACTATATCCGTTTCTCAACTTGAAAGCTGTAAAGGTAAAAAATGTGATTAAAAATCTATTTGCATTGAAATTCAACAATGGAGATGTAGGCCATTCATATTAATTGTATCTGATAAAATAAAATTGATTATCTAGAAAATCTTAATGTATAAAAATCGAAAATTTCGAATATACAGGTACGGAAAACGTACACTGATTGAACTGACGAATGATACAACACGGACAGCTAAACAAAAGCATTTAGAGGAGCATACGCGGAAGAAGACTGTTGTTTAAAGGCGTGTCATTTCCAACCCTGTATACTCTCATAAACTGACAAATTTACTTCAAAGAAGTAAATTTTATGCATACCATTCGAGCTATTGTGGCTCTGTCTGGCAAATAGGTCAAGGATCAAAAACTTTACCCTTAAAAAAGCATCGTCGTTGCCAAGACGCCAAGCTGACGCCCCCATAGCGTCTCTGGCACCCCCAGGCGCCTATAGCCTACACAACAAGGCGAGTGGATTTGGTTCCTACAAATTCCTTCATTTTTAAGCTTTTTTCGTTGTTGCACACCAAGTACAACGAATTTTTACGTAATTTTGCTATTTAATCAATAAAAATTTCCAATAAACGTAAGTCAAAACGTGATTTACTTAAATTACCATTTTTAGCTGCGCCTAACAAAAATACTGATATAAACAATGTGACCCATTAAAAATTAGAACACCTGTGTAGTATTTTTAGTGATCCATTTTTTTTTTAGTTTGGACCATTTTGGTGTCAACATTTTTAATGGGCCACAGGGCCACACTAGTACATATGTATATCAAACCCTTTGTTATTAATGATTAAAGCTGGCCGAAACAGGACAATTTATAGCATACAGCGGAGGTTGTGCAACACCACCAGCTGACGCGAGACTACTGCAATGAAATCAATCGCGCCACTTATTGTCGTCGGTAAATTGAAGCAACTCCCGAGTTTGCCATGCCAGCTTTATTAACGATTAACTTTGTAAATTCCATTTTGTTCTTACCCAAGCGTTCTGTTTCGTAACTTTCTCAGCTTGAAGGACGGGTTCCTCGACCACCTCGTCCTGCAAAGTGGGGTACAGCGGCGGGGTGTGCCACGATTTGGGATCCAGCTGCCAACCGTAACCGTTTCCGTGCCATCCGTAACCGTTTGCCGCGCTTGGAGGTTGCTGGTAATGTATGACGGGGTACGCGTTATTATACTGTTGATAGGGTACCATGGGGATGGTTCCCGTGGGATAGGGCGGTTGATACATTTCCAAATTCGTTCTCTGAAAGAATAATAAAATTCTATTGAAGCACAAATATGCTCAAATTGAAGTTGACAATGTGATTTTTATGCCTATGGTAATAAATGGCAGTACCCATTGATACTGTAGAGTAGAGTAACGCATGGAACAAAAATGAGGTGAGTTCTAACAGCGTGATTCCTTTAACTATGTATGTTACAGTCAGGAGCAAAAGTATTCGTACACCCACTTTTTGAAGTTTGCTTAAATTCTGATAATTGTTATACTTACTACAATAATGATTTTTTTGTTGCATCTGGTAGAATTACAGGTTGTGAAATTCTGGATCTAGTAAGCCCGAATTGAAGCTGATATGTCGATTGTTTGAAAAGATATGGTAAAAAAGTAAAATTGCGATGTTTTCAAAAAATTATGAATAACTCGGAAAATATTACATTATATTTCTACAAAATATCTCGTATTAAAGGAAAATCTTCAGGGTATCTATCTGACAAACTGAGCCATTTTGGACATATTTTTCCTAGACATGAAAAATTGAAAGCTGCTCGAATCGCCAATGTGTTGCGGCGCCGTTTGCCAACTTTATTTAAAATCATTTCAAAAAAAAAATAGTATTGCCTACTTACGTTTAAATGTGTAGCGTAAAATATTCAAAATATTTCAACCTTCACTTTACATGGAAACAAAATCCATTAACTATTATTTTTCGACAGATTCCCTATTTACTAAACTGGTGGGTCACCAACCCAGGCTAGTGATAAATATCGGAAAATTCGAATATTCGACTGTCCCAACCTCCCCAGAAACAACACATTTCTTATCTTTAGGTACATCAGTACCATACTTTATCTTGACTTTTAATTTATTAGTGTCGTATTTATTGAGATATACATATGTATGTACTTATATGTAATACATACAAAAAAATAAATAAGAAAATACTAAATGCCGCCGACATTAACTTCTGGAGTAAAGTGGGATGAATTTGTATTTTATGAAGTCCAAATAATCCAAATAACTGTTTACAAAATAATTTTACAAATACGTAAACGATCCATTATTATGACTCAATTTAGTTCAGTACTTGAGATGTATAATCAAAAGTTGTATGCCGTCACTGCTTTTTACTCCCTACAATGCACAACCTACATTAAAATGTAGGGCCTACCATTATTTTCGCCCAGAACAGCAGGTGGCTCAAGAGAACATTTTTTTTACTTGGTTTGTAAATGTTTACACATCGGTTTAAAGGTAAAATGCATTCACCAACATTGCTTAATGAGATTTACCTTTAAACCAACGATTTATCAATTCGCCATCTGTGTGGGTGTGTAATGTCAAAAACTGACTATACTTTTTTGAAAAAAAAAAAGAAGAAAAACGACGTTTTCCACTTCTCGACGCGCGTTTCGCCAACCAAGTTGGCATCTTCAGAGAATATCAAAACTAAATTCTAGCCCACACTTGCACTATTTATACCAAATTTGTTGCCACGGTTCACTGAACCGTAACTGTCTTTGTTTATCAGGGCAAACAGTGGACTGGTGGGTATCGGACCATTGTCCTTATTCATAATATTGTTACACTTAATGATTTCTAAACTTTCAAAAGCATCCAACTGTCTACTGTTTGTTACATTTCTAATTAATTTTAAATTATTTATCTCTTCCTATGGTTGTTGTCGAAAGCATGTTGGGCAACACAAGATTTTTCGGTTCTGCCATATTTCAAATGAGCCATGTGTTCTTTAAATCTAGTCAATATAGATCTTTTTGTTTGCCCAATATACTTTTGATCACAATCTTACAACTTATTTCGTATATTCAACAGACAAAATCAACAATAACGAAAAGTCAGGAATATACGAAATAAGTTGTAAAGATTGTGATCAAAAGTATATTGGGCAAACAAAAAGATCTATATTGACTAGATTTAAAGAACACATGGCTCATTTGAAATATGGCAGAACTGAAAAATCTTGTGTTGCCCAACATGCTTTCGACAACAACCATAGGATAGATATAAATAATTTAAAATTAATTAGAAATGTAACAAACAGTAGACAGTTGGATGCTTTTGAAAGTTTAGAAATCATTAAGTGTAACAATATTATGAATAAGGACAATGGTCCGATACCCACCAGTCCACTGTTTGCCCTGATAAACAAAGACAGTTACGGTTCAGTGAACCGTGGCAACAAATTTGGTATAAACAGTGCAAGTGTGTAGGCTAGAATTTAGTTTTAATCTTCTCCTGAAGATGCCAACTTGGTTGGCGAAACGCGCGTCGAGAAAAGTGTAGTAGTTCGGTGTTTCATGGAAAACGTCCAGTTTTTTGTTTCTACGCCGAAGGTTCCAGTACCCACTCCAGGATATACTTTTTTGGTGGTTTCTTTAGTATGCAAAATGCAATAGGTGCATTCGAAGTTATTATAAACGATCTCAACAACAATGCGTCATTGCACAACTCATCTTAGAGCAACGAGCAACATTTACTTTCTCTAGTTACACTTAGGTATTACAAAATATGACTAATGTACATAGGTATTTATAATTATTTACTTAAATCAATTATTTATTAACACGTTCATCCCGTAAACATTTTTTTAAGCCCACCTGTTCGGCCGTTATTTATTTCAGTTGATTTCGCCGTGCACCACCGATGGCGCACCACGGCTCCCGACTAACATTTTCTCGTTTGTAAACATAAAGAAACCAATTTGGTTTCTTTATGTTTGTAACCGTCATGCGCCACCTATGGTACACGGAGTCTACATCGGTAATAGGTAGAGTACATGCTATTTCTCACACGTGGCTGCCTTCTATCATAAGTAACATTATGGAAAGTTATGAAATTGGAACAAAAATGAAACTTAAATAAAAAAGATCATATAGATATTAATAACGTGTTGAGTAATAAAATAAGTACCGTAAAATTGATGCTCGTAGCTGACAGTCTGTAAAAAGTTTTATATTGCTGAAATGAACGGAATAGTGTTTCCTAAACCCAAAAACATGTTCTTTTTGTTTGCTAAAAAAATTCACGGGTTCAAATTCAACGACTTTTGGTTTTGCACGATTACCCATTTTACGGTAAAGTTTGGGTGTTCGAAATATGAATTGGGTAAATCTTGGATATGAAACCCCTGTATAAATGAATATGTTTGGTTACTACGGTGTCATTAGACTGTTTCAATAAACTTAGAGGGTCCATTGAACTTTCATTCCATATTAGGTATATACATTCCATAAAAAGAAATGAAAACATTTCTTTTTATGTTTTGATGATAAGCAGGATTTTAAGTTTTTTTTTACGAGCACATATTAGTTGTAAGAAAAACTTCATTGCTTTATGTCGTCGAATATCATTTCAATAAATTTGTACTGATAAAAAAAAAAGTGGCTCGTAATTCATGAAAGATTACTGTGATCTGAAGACGGGTGTACCACATATGGTACATAACCTTTACCTACAGCCGTAATATAATATTTAAGTCCGGTATGTAGCCGTAGAGTTTGCAGCAAACATTTTTTACTTTATATAATGTGGCCATATGTGGTACATACCGGCTGTTAATAATAACCTGCATGTACCACATGTGGTACACATCGTCGTGAACGTGTTGAGAGATATCATATATTAAGAATTTAAAGGGAGCTTGTTTTTTATCACTAGCTTCCTTGCTCGACGCACACTTACAAACTTATTTTTAGGTACCCAGGTACATAAATTAATTTGCCTACCTAGTAATTTTGAGAATATCAGTGTCGAGGTTATCCTTTGTGATGGGAATTCGAATGTGAATCGGAATATGAATCATATCCAAGAATAAAAGTTTGTGTACTATCTAGGTATTTAATTGTTTAGTGAATTTTTTAAGAGGCGTTTTTTTATGACATATTAATTAATATGACATTAGGCATTACAAAAACAGGGGCTCTGTTTTTGCATTCTGCAGTGTTTTGCATTCTGCCAACTTGAAAAAGGACACTAAAAAACTAAAAAACACTCTTTTTAATAAGGTAAAAAAATACCTACTTTAATTATTACTATTTCACTCCATTCGCTGCTAGATTATTTAGCTACGTGTGTATTACCGTTGTTAAATTAAAACGAATGATTTGAAAACTATTAATTAAATTACTTGCATCTTGCATGACAAAATAGCATTTACGAAACAATTGGGAGGGTCAAACGCCATGAATACGCTTATTAAATTGAAACAATTCCGAATGTTGTGCAAAACGAAACGACTCGTTTTATCGTACCTACATAAACATGATTGTTTACCAAAAATAATAAAGATAAAGTTTAACAATATGTACTTGCCTCTTCCTAACCTATAAAACTGAAATAAGGTGTAAGACGGCGATCACTTCACAAAACTATCTACGTTTACACGTCATGATGACATTACAAAAATAATTATTTGTTGTAAAAGATTACAGCACACAGTACGGGACAGCTATAGTTCGGAAGACACTCGCGATCTAAGAACCTTACCAAAAATAATTTCACAATATCCGACTCACTGTAGTGACAGAACTGGACTGGATGCGGGATGTGGAAATGGATATTGAGAAAATAATCAAACAGAACGGGAGTAAGTATAAGTAGTAATAAGTAGGTCTATGAGAACAGGAAAGCGGTTATTATCAAGGCCACAAACTCAGAATTGAAGTTGCATTTGTGGTTTTGTGGAAAGATCTTTCATCTTTAATGTGTAGTAAAAATACTTGGTAATATTGGTATATGTATTCCAAAAAAATGTAGTGAATTTATATTTATTACCTATGTATGTAGTAGAATTGAGAATTGGCGGACTTCAACAGGGACGTATTTAGGGGTTATACCTAGTCAGTTTGGTCAAAAAAAGCGATATTTGGACTCTTACGTCTTTTTTTCTAGTAGGTATAGTATCTTAGGAATAATTTCTGTGAGTTTCATAAAAATTGGCTTAAAGTTGACAGAGTTGTCACTTTAAAATGTTGTCTCAGGTCATCCCACCTTTGTTTTAAAACAGGGTAGGATGATAAATAAATATTTAAGTGACTACGGCGCTGCTAAAAATTCACCTTACGGCCCTGGAGTTCGTTTTTTATATTAATTTTCAATAAATATATTTTTATTAGTGTTATAGTGAAATCTAAAACCAAAAAGTGAGATCTAAAGTCTGGTATACAGTCTAGGAAGTTCGAACGGATTCAGAGGAAGTCTTAGGGAAAATCTCAAGGAAATCAGGGGGAAATCTCGACGTTAGAGAAAATCTGGTACAAAATCAGGCCCATGGTTTCCCTCTCGTCTATAACTATAAACGTATTATTCCCATAATCACTTTTTTTTCCTTTAAAAAAAATAGTTAGCGGTGATTTTCATACAATTTGGTATACATGTTCTCCATTTACATAGCTAGTTCATGAACGAAAGAATTTTGATTGTGTTAAAAACGCAACCTAATAAAGTTTACCGACTATTACATTTTAATTTTTTTGAAAAGGCCAAAAAAAAAACGCTGCAACAACTTAATACTCCCCTTCGTTTTGAGAAATAAAAAAAAATGTATTACTGTAACACCTATATATTTCATGTAACATAACAAATACAGTGTGTTTAATATATTTTAGAAGTAATACCCAAAATACATACAACAGACTAATATTGTCGATTATTACATTTTAAGAACTGTTTACCTTGAAACTAGAACTGTATCAGGATGATATCCAGTCTTATTTTAATAAAAGTAACGTGATTTTGTTATCAAAATCGTATGCAGTATGTACACCAAGCTTAAAAACCAAAGTTGCCGAACAGTTACAGCTACACCGTAAACAGTCCAAAAATGATACCTATAGTATGAACATCCCAGTTGTAAATGCAAGATGTCACCGCGTTCCACAAATTTCACCTACCTCTCCAAGAAATCATATTTGGTTTCAATAAGGGACCTTCATAATTCATTTAGCTGTGGGACTGTGTATAAAACTGATATGCAATAATTCATTTACTGAGTAAACCTGGCATACGGCGACGCAATAGATAGGCAACTCGCGTAGCTTGTGATTTGAGGAGATTGCCTCTATTTACCGACGAGGAGAGGCCAGTTGCGCGATTTATTTGTAGTAGTCCAGTGTCAACTGGTGCTGTTATACAACTTCCACTGTATACAATAGATTATTTCTGCCAGCTTTATTAATGAGTAATAATCAGTCCAAGAAACTAATTATAATCTACTAACAAATAAAATAAAAATGAGCTAATAAGAGGCTATATAAAGAATTAAACCACTACAAAATATAATATATAAAAAAGAGGATAAAAGGATTCCTTATACTAAAATAAATACCCTATATGGTAGTTTTACAAGACACTAGCTAATAAAAGATATACACATAAAACTGCAACTGTAATATGATTTTTTTTTTATTTAAATTGTAGATCAGTTGGTGGAACCCGGTGACATTCTGGATTTTATACATTTAAATATTTACAGATCTTAAAATTATTTAAAGCATTATTTTTATTCACTTAGGTTTAAAAACATACTACAAAATATCTACAGCTAAATGTATATTCAAAAAGAAATATTTAATAAAAACCAGTACCACAACCTATATCTCTTTTTTTATTGTACTAAATTGAAAATATCATTAATACGTCGTTGAGCTAATTTTCCTCTGTAATGAAAAAAGTGCACTATACACAACCATAATATTTTGTATCATACATACATTTATAAATCTGCGAATTAAGATAAACAAGTTTTAAATAGATCGACATACATATTTGCCAACAAATAACATTTTTATACAAAGTATTTGGAAAAAGAATAGTTTTGTACTGTAAATAGTGGCAAGTGAATACCTCCGAGGTAAGGAACTTTAAAATGTGGGGACAATGGTGGTGTTTTTTTAAAGTTGAAATTAACAGTGTGAACCATATGATGCAATTTTTTTGGAAAGCACTGTATGTACAGGGTTTTCCTTATAATTTGCCACCCATTTAAAAAGTTTATTTATTGACATAGAAAAAAAACATACAAAAGTTGCAGTATTTTTCCTGAAAATGTTTCATACATTAACCAGAACAACAAAAGACGATCGCAAATTAGTAAATTGCTAACTTGTTTTTTAAATAGTACACCCTATATATATTTTTTAAATCGGCTTATTTTCCACATTCTAAAAATACAATGTCTATGTCTGGATAAACCGTTTTTGAGTTAGTTCACTTTAAATAATTCTATCTAGTTAGCTATGTGTGGCGATTTTTTTAAAGAAACGAATAATAATGGGTATTCTTTTTGTTGAAACTATTTTAATCAGCATTGCTGATCATATATGATTTTCGCAAACACTTTGTATATACTAAGCGTATCGTGCAAATTATTGTTAACATTTTAAATATATCTATATCTATATTAGCAGTTACGCTTTATTTTTTAGTGGTCTGTAGCAACCAGTTGAAAACAGTAATAAAATAAAATTATAAACTATTGCACATATATCTTTTTTAAACCACATATCATCTTTTCCATTCGCATTATATGAGATTCACTCTTACATTTTTCACATTTATGCTACAGATATAACATTAAAATACAGGGTATTCTCTTAGATTTAGGATAACAAAAATTATAGGAATTACCCTGTACGCAAATACAGTTTCCTAACGCTTATAACAACGTATATAGTACCATGTTTCCCATAAAATATCGTTCTTTAATAATATCAATTTGGAGGAATTTATACCTATCATATATTTTATTAGTACGTGATGCATTTTTCGCACTGTAAATTACGAAACACCAGTTGTTTCTTTTAAAAACTAAAATAGTTAGTGTTAATATGCAGTGTCTGCCAAAAAGTGCACCATGTAAGTATTTTTTTTTTTTCAAAATTGTCTTCCATTGATCTCTGTTTTAATCAAGATACTGCCAATAACATTGCTCCCAAAACTTTACAATGACAAAGAAAACAATATCATATGATGCAGACTTTTGGCAAGAACTGTATGATCACTACCAAATAAGTTCAAGTAATTCTATTTGGATTAATTAAATTTTAAGGCTCAATTTGACAGTAAGTAAAAGAATATTTGGTAACAAACTATATTTTCGTGAAAAATGCAACACTTTCTTTATATATATTTTAAGTAAAAAATAAATGTCTATATTTTTATTATTTTAATATCAACAGATAGAATTTAAAAAACTTAATTTTTACTTAATGTTTTGATACGTAATTACTATTACAAACTTTTATAATCTTTCACATTACCATTTCCATCTAATGGGAACCTTCTAACATCAAACAGACACAATGACTAAAAAAACCTGAATACTTATTTCCTATTATGCCTTGCTTTGAGCATTGACAGTCGAGCGATGTGTTTTTTGGTAGCCCCCCGCCATTTTACACAGAGATTTAAACACGTAAACTATTTTAGATGCATCTACCAAGTTGTAACGTCTGACTAGACCTACAGGGTGTCTACTTTTATTCATGGTCAAATCCATATAATCATCATTTATCATGATAGTTGAATAAATTTTCTTTTGTTTTAAAGGGCATCGAAAACAGCTTCTTTTGATCATATCGTTTTTTTATAACCCCGAAAGTCGTATGACCATTTAGCAATTTTTTTTATTCAAAATCTGAATCCATAGCGTTAATCAGAACTCCTTAAAAACCCCACATGGAAAATTTTAACAAAAAAATATATAAGGCGTTTATTTCTATACAATCTCAAACATTTGAACAAAATATCGAGTTTGAAAGCCACTAGACGAGTCAAGTGTGCCATGGAATAACGTCGACAGTTGAATTTTATCTGGAGCCACTTAACCTTACTTTTTGACCTAACTGTAATAAACAAAAAATATTTTTTTGTCTAGGTACTACAGTTTTTTTTTTCTTGTAAGTGGATATTGATATACTAAAAACAGGTGGGACTAAAAAATTTTCGCGGAGATAATAATTCCAAACTGGGCCAATATTTGATTTGTAAAAAAGATACATTGAAATGAAACTAAAGTAAAACTTTGACCCATACTAAAACAAGGTAGGTACACCTCGATTCCCTCTTAAGTCACCAAATCTGTGCACCATCTTCTCGCTTAAGTCGCGAAATTTATTCTCTCTTAAGTCGCAACCATAACCTCAACTTTTTCGCGTTTTTAGTTGCAAAAAGAAATATTTAGAGATGTACCACAGCACTTGTTATAATGAAAAATGAGCCAGCTGAACGAAAAAATCAACGCAAGTATACCCAGTCGTGCGTAACAAAGTTCATTTTTCCACTTGAATGATTATTTTAAAGGTTAAATATTTTTAAAAGACACCTAACCTATTTTAAAGGTTAGGTGTCTGTATTTAAAGTATTACACAATCATTTTTTTTCCATAAAAATTGTACATATTCATGCGAGAATCCAATTTCCAAACGTAGTTCTAAAACTTTTACAAGCGGCGACTTAAGAGGGACAATTTCGTGACATAATAGGGAAAAACGTGGTGAAATAAGAGTGAAGGTGACTTAAGAGGAAATTGAGTGTAATGAGGAAAAAATATGTGATTATTTTTTAGTGCAAACAAGGAAAATATTGAGCCAAAAATTAAGGTTAGGTGATTCCAGACGACATTCAACTGTCTTGACATAATTCCATGGCACAGTTGACTCATCTAGCAGCTTCCAAATTCAATATTTTGCTGAATTTTGAGATCGTACTTGTATATTTTTTGTTCAAATTTAGCATACAGAGGTATAGGGAGGTCCCGATTAATGCAATGGGTTCGGATTTTAAATAAAAAAAATGGTCAATTTGGGATTCTAAAAAAAATTGTAGGAGGCCATGGAGATGCATCTGAAAAGACACGATAGGATCAGGAGAAGCAGTTTTCGATGCCCTTTAAAACAATAGAAAAGTTTAGTCGATTATCTTGAAAAGTGAGGATTGTATGGATTTATACATAAATCAAAGTAGACACCCTGTATATATTCAAAAAAAATAAAATAAAAAAACCGTTCACGGCTGAAGGCGACACTCAGAGAAATATTCAGTTAGAATATGTCTGAAAATATAAAAATTTTAGTTGTAATAGAAAGTGTAAAATAATAATAACTTAAAATCGAGAACTAAAATATTTGTCAATAGGACAATTCCTAAAAAAATTTTAACGTTTACTGTTTCCCGACTGAGTGGTTGTGGTATATTTGTAGATAAATATAAGCACCCTCGTAACTCTTAATAACCTAATATATTTAGCAGTTTGATTTGTACAGTTGTTCCAACTAGAATTATATTTTTATTATCGTGTGTATTTCTGTACATTATGGTCTTTAGACGCAGAGTTTTCAAAGTGGCTTGCCTTATTTTAAGGTTATGCAATAATTTCTACCAAATCTGTCGCATAAAAAAAGGTAACCGTAAATCAACGAAATATTGAGCCCATTTACACACTTACATGTGGATATGCGATTACAGATGCGATACAGTTTCTTAAAACTTAACACCACAAGTTGGAAATTTACAAAAGAAAGGACTCGTCCTTATTCAGTGTCTCTCCTTTTAACTACGTGATATTTATTCGTACTACGTCCAAGACCCACAACCGTGCACGCCGTCGAATTAATCACAACCTAACAATTTATCTCTGCTTCGTTCAAGAACTTCTGGTTCTCCACGTGATTGGAGAACGGATCATTTTGCAAGACGCCGTTAGTAGTGATGGACTCTCCAGTCGTGACGTTTGCGTATTTTTTGTTTTCTAGGGGTGTCATGACTTGCTTCGCCAACGCAGCAGCGTCCAACGACACTCCAGATTTGAGGCTGCACTCGTTCTTTAGGTTGCTGTTGTGATTGCTGTGACTGAGCATGCTGTTTGTCAAGGAGACTGGCGAAATTTTTGGATGTGTCGCAGAGTCGATTGCTAGTAGTTTGTCAACCTAGAGAAAGATTTATTTTAATTCTTGATATACAGGGTGTCTACTTTTATTTATATTCTAATATATTAAATATTAATTTTTTAAGATAATCGATTAAACATTTTTTTTTTATTTAAAGGGCATCTAAAGCTGATTCTTCTGACCCTACTGTCCCTTTTAAGATTCATCCCCATGGCCTACCATGATTTTTTATACCCCTGAAATTCAATTTTTCCATTTAGCGAATCTTTTGTATTTAAAATTAGAACCCATAGTGTTGATCAGGACTCCTCAAAACCAGCATATGCCAAATTTGAACAAAAAAATATAAAAGGTGTTTCATGCCATGTGATCTCAAGTTGAATAAAAAATCAAGAGCCACTAGACGAGTCAAGTGTGCCATGGAATTATGTCAAGACAGTTGAATGTTATCTAAAATCACTTAAACTTAATTTTGACCTAACTGTAGTAGACAAAAAATAGTTTTTTGTCTATTACAGTTTTTTATTCTCTTAGGTGCATATATAAGACCTACACATAGTAAACCAAAAATATTATTTTTGTCTATGACAGTTTGGTAAGAATTAAGTGTAAGTGAGTCCAAAGAACATTCAACTGTCTTGACATAATTCCATGGCACACTTCACTCGTCTAGTGGCTCTTAAACTCGATATTCTGCTTAACTTTGAGATAGTATGGAAACACCTTGTATATTTTTTGATCAAATTTCGCATATGAGGGTTTTGAGGAGTCCTGATTAATGCTACCTACGCATTCAGATTTTGAATAAGAAATCACTAAATGGATATGTTGAATTTTGGGGGTACAAAAAAATCATAGGAGGCTATGGGGATGAATCTTATTAGTGACGGTAAGGTCTGAAGAAGCAACTTTCAATGCCGTTAAGTCAAAAAAAGTTTAATCAATCACCTTGAAAAATGAGGACTTTATGAATTTGTACATAAAAAAGTAGACACCCTGTATGTATATTATAAATAAATTTATAATGCATAGTGCATAAAAAGCCTCATATTTACTTCATGATTAAAATGTTTTATTATTTCCTCCAAAACACATTTTTAAAATAAAATGGTGATCGACCAAATCTCTTAAGGCCGAAGATATTACTACAATTTGATATATTTTAAAATGATTTAATAAAAATAGTTGGAAAGTGAAAAATGAGATAAACTTTATTTCTCTCTTTTTGGCAATGATTGGAACTGTTTTGCTTCTAAAAGAAATAAGGTTAGAACAAGTTAATTTTGTCTGTGATGCACAGGATGATTAGAAAATGGAATAATCTGAAGATGATGTATGTAAACTACCCATATTTTTTTGCTGTATTTATAGATTAAATATTAGTTCACTAGGTATTCTGATATAGTTTTAACCAATACAACCAAGTTACAATTTTATTTTTCAAAGTAAATATGTGTTTTTCTATGACACAAAATAAATTACAAAAGGTAAATTATTATACAGTATGTGTAAAGCGGACATCGGCTGGTTGTGAAAAAAGAACAAATTCTACCCTTCTCTTTCTAACGACTAGCGCAGGTGGTGAGTGGGTCGGTCTTATTTCCTCACTACCCTCGATGTGTATGCGGTTGTTTCTTATCTGTCGTCTCACTTCTGTTGTTTTTTCATAACTGGCCGATGTCGGCTTTACGCACATGGTATACAGTAATGTGGATAATGAAAAGGCAGTTCATGCCTACAATTTAGGTGCAGTTAAAATATAAGAAAAAAAAAACATGAAATATCAGCCTTTGAGAAGTTTTTAATTTCAACAAAGATATTGTATACAGGTGTTCAAAATTTCAGTTTTTCAGACTACATAGGACACACCCTATCTGCACACATTTTCATAGCCAACTAGATTAGACAGTAAGAGTAATAGTATCTAAAAGTTTAAGGAAAAATATTTGTTAACCGCAAAATTAACCGCAAACAAATTAAAAAACATTTCAAAGACCAAATTCTCATGTAAATTCTGCAATAATATTTTTACTATTACTTCTTGTTATAGAAGAGGAAGTGAAAGGAAAAGAACAGAGTGAAGCTAGTAAACTTACGATTAATATGTCTCACTTCATTACACTAACTTTTTTGCTTTTACAGTGTTGCACTGGACACTTTAAACACGAATATCCCTAAAGGGTTATTCGGAGCGATATTTAAAGGGTACACCTTTGTTTGGGTACACCACAAAAATGTAGTTTTTTAAAGAAGTTATTTACAGAAATCGAAAAAAAATATAATTTTGACACCCTGTCTCTTGGTTACCAATAACTTTTGAACTAAGGTCAGTTTAAGGTTAGTTCATAATATTTTTACCCAAAGAATCCGTAGTTTCACTGTGGCCCCTTAATAATGGGACACCCTGTATATTATAACGCCACTCTGAAAATATCCTGGGACACGCTGTATACAGAACACCAGTTTGCTGTGATCATACTAGTACAATGATTATAGGTGAAAAATCTCAGTGTAGTTTGAAAGTGAAAATTCAGTGTTATGAGATTACATAACACCAGATCAATATTTATATTTATCAGTTTGAAGTGAGACATAATAATTCAGAAATTAATGAGGGCGTATGTGCTGACGGTGCAATTTTTCAAGGAAGCAAGAATCTAAAGAAAATTGTATACGTTTATCTACATTTACGGTAGGCAAATAAAAAATAATATTGTATAAAAAGAAAATAGTTACACATAATTTCCAAAATTTTTTCTATAGGTATAACAATCGATGCATGTGTAAATTTATTTACATAAATAAACTTACAGACGTGGCACCCTCATCTTCTTTACAGTTATCCATTAGTAGGGGTTGGGTGGATCTTGAATGAGGCATTATGAAAGAGGTTTCCCAATTATCCGAATTGTCCGGTAGTAATTTTTCAACCGAGGATGTCGATTCAATTTGGTCAGGGGTGGTGGGGGTGGTATGGTTTGGAATTAGATAATCGGAGGATGTAGGTACCACCTTGAAAACAATACAGGAGTCAAGAACTATTTGTAGACCGGGCAGTATGTGTTTTGGGTTGGCCTTTTCCAAATTTTTGTTGAATTGCCTCTGGAATATCATATGGAATGAAAATTTCGATACGCGCCAGTTGAAAGAGTTATGGAAAATTCGTTATTAAACAAAATGTAATAAAGGTTTTGTCCCTCTTTTCATCTAAATAAATCGAGAACTATTCATTTTAGAGAGAAATCGAAGAAAGAAAAAAGTTTTGTTAATAAATTTTACATGAGGCATAATATGTTATAAATTAACAATTGCTCTGTTGTTGTTGCAAAATAGCGATAAGTGGAAACGGATTGAACAAAAGCAGTTTATTTCCTCATTTTTTTTTTTCGACCACCTAGATTACACATACGACCTTCAGATCATGGCTGAGAAAACTTTTTTGTTATGATAAAACAACACACCAAATTTCATCAACATCGATCCAATAGTTTTCTGCCCTTGGTGAAAAAAAAACGCCATTTTTCAAAGCCTATGGAATCTTTTAAAGTCATAAACACTGTTTTGACTTATAAACAATTTAAATAGCTCTGCGAATTATCGATCAAATTAAATATAAAAAACATAGGTTATGTATTTTAATTAAATATAAAAAACGGTTCATTAAAAAAAAGTTTTATTTTGTTCATTGGTTCTCAAAATATAACCCGTTAAATTTAACGCAGTCTTGCTGCGTTAAAACAGAATTGACGAGTTCAGAACAGCGATGCCCTCCCAGTGTCATTATGTTTATAAGTTTAAGAAAGTCCCTAGGCTTTCCTAATGAATGGATTTTAAATATTCAAAAAAGGTTCGAAAGTTTGAACCCTCTTTTATACTTTTATATAAAAAAAATGTTCCTCAAGGCTTCTTTGACGGCCCCATAGTTTTGAAAATAATTGGGTTGCAAAATTATTGTGTAAAAACTATCAGATAGATTTAGGTGAAATTTGGCGTGTTGTTTTATCATATCAAAATGTTTTCTGAGCCACCATCTGAAGGTTCATAAAAAAAACTGTTTTATTCAATTTTTTTTTTTCAAATATTGGCAATTTTTGCAAGAATACAGCAAATTTTTATTATTTGTAACCTAACACGTGCATAAAATTTAATAACAAAACTTTTTTCTTTCTTCAACTTTTCTCTACAATGTTCACTACTCTCGACTCCCTATTAAGTCACCTTCGCTTAATTCACATTTCCTCTTATGTCACCACGTTTCTCCCTTTTATGTCACGAAACTCTCCCTCTTAAGTCACTGCTTGTAAAAGATTTAGAACTACGTTTGGAAATTGGATCCTCGCATGAATACAATTTTTATTGAAAAAAATGATTGTGTAATACATTAAATATAGACATTTAACCTTTAAAATAGGTTAGGTGTCTTTTCAAAATATTTAACCATTAAAATATTCACTCAAGTGGAAAATTGAACTTTGTCACGCGCGACTGGGTATACTTACGTTGATTTTTTCGTTCAGCTGGCTCATTTTCCATTATAACAAGTACTGTGGTACATCTCTAAATATTTCTTTTTGCAACTAAAAACACGAAAAAGTTGAGGTTATGATTGCTTTTAAACGTGACTTAAGAGAGAATCAATTTCGTGGCTTAAGCGAGAAGATGATGCACGGATTTGGTGACTTAAGAGGGAGTCGAGTGTAGTTATCCAGAAGAAAATGAGAAAAGCACAGATATTTTAGAGGTTATTTTATTACATTTTGTTTAATTACAAATTTTTTCAACTGGCTCATCCAAATTATCATTTCTTATCATATTCCAGAGACATTTCAATAAAAATTATTGCCCATCTGGAAAAAATCCAAACTACCTTATTTGAAAACAAATACCTCCTGGTTATTAATTTTTTCTGCAAGGTGACACAAACCAGAAATGCAAAACCAGATATGTTCAATTGTATCGTTTCACCTCAATAAAATCGAGGTGAAACTAGATGAAGCAAAGATCTTTGTGAAGGTAAACTGATTTCTGACAATTGACAGAGAGCGCCACAGGCACCATAAAGTCAAAATTTCTCAATAGGCCAAGTTGCCCCCCATTTGAAAGGTATTTTAATTCTCCATGGTAAAAAGAGATTGAAAACCCATCGACTTGTATTCAAGTCGTGGGGTAAAAGTGAATTTATTGATGTAATGAAAATCCTAATCCCATTCTGATGTGTTAATTTCTGGTTTTTAAAATAGTTTACAGCTGTCTTGTTGAATGGAACAATTAATAAATATATACTATCCTTGAGAAATCATAGCGATTTTAATTTACCACAATGTCAATAATTATTCATACTTCATCAACTTCAATTGATTGTTAATAAAAATTGAACAAACCACTTTCACAGGAAGTTTAGTCTTTCACATACACACAATTTTATTGTTGATATTCGATTTTTAATCGCGACGAGATTTGTCGGGTCACCTGTACTGTCACCTGGGTTTTTACCTGTAAACAATTTTCCTCTGAGCTCGTTGGTCTCATTACGGTAGTGTCTCTTTCATTTGAGGGTGGACGTTGAAACACTGGTAACGGAGCGTTCATTACTTGAGGATCCTGAGAACAATAACCCAATCTCTCTAATATTGTGGCAAAAGTTGGTCTTTGCTCTGGCGCCGGATGCCAACACTGCGTCATTATGCCATAGATCGGACCTTGAAAGCAAAAAATGATTGAATCTAATTCTATCCATAACAGTTTATTAGAGTATGAAAATTGACTGAAGTGTTCCCAATTTCTCACTACCTTGCCAAAAAAATATATATTTTGCACTAATAATGAAAAAATATCTGATCCTAACAAAAATACCTAACCTGATAAAAATACTTGACCTGAAAAACTGATATTCTCTAATACATTTCATATTTTCCTGTACAAATGTTATATATTTTACCTGGGCAATTGGCAGGTGGATCCAACCGTCCACCGCTTGTTACAAGCTGCATAACTTCCCCTATTAGCGCAACCTGTATAAGGCATGTACCCCATAGACATAATTTCCCATAGGAGTACTCCGAAGGACCACACATCCGTTTTACTAGTAAAAATTCCATCTAGAAATGCCTCTGGCGGCATCCATTTTATTGGCAGCATTGCCTTTCCGCCCTTTCGATAGTAATCCGATCTAGAAACATCCGTATCGTCAATACAATGACTATATCATGTATATAATGTATCATGTAAGGATCATGAGAATAAATAATTCTCAAGCATACTAGATGGCGATCCTTATGCATCACTTATACTGTATTACTGTCGCTTCATCGTATGATAAATCACCAAATTCATCAATAAACGAATTCACCTGATGAGTATATTGACATTTTCTGGGCTTTCGCATGCGTGGCATACCATTGAAACTAAAATGTTTCAGCTAACACAGTGGAGAGTCTAACGTACGTATACCTTGATAAATCAACATCAACTATAACTAAATGAAATATGTTGGATGTAAAAAAGTCGACAGCCTTAAGATATGCTTTGTTTACAGTCTTAAAGACAGTTTATCTTCAAAAACTTATTATTTTAGAACAGACATGGTTTGTAGATTCGATAAATGAAACGTTCGTTGCAGTAAAAATGTTCAGGCTTCTACCAGCAATGGCTATGACGCGCAGCGCTGTCTTGATACCAAACTTGGTCGAAACCGGATCTGAACTTTCTGACGGCGAATGACGACGAGCGAAAAATTATTTAACAATTTGTGTTGTTCTACGAAACGATATTCATACCTGTAAACATCCCTTGACATTCCAAAATCTGCTATTTTAACACACCTTCCAGGTCCCTTAGTCGTCAATAAACAATTTCTAGCTGCTATGTCTCTGTGGATGAACCTGTTGTCTTCTAGATACTTGCACCCTTTTGCAACATCTATCGATATTAAAATGAGATCTTTCATCGTAAGAGGACTAGTTCTTTCCTAGAAATGCAAACATTAATGTGCAATTATCTAAAATCTATTTTACTGGACTTACAGGCTTAGGTCTGGACTCCCTCAAGAAATTCTTCAGATCACCTCCTGCTAAAAGTTCCAACACTATGAACCTGGGATGCTTGTCGAAGCAAACTCCTATAAAATGAACTATATTTGGATGGTTGAACTTTGACATTATAAGCGCCTCCATCAAGAAATCCATTTCCGCCTGTGAAGTTGACATTTCCGGCAGCGTTTTGACAGCCACCGGCATTTCGACTGTGTCACAGGGTCTTTGTCTGTAAAATCCTTGGTACACCTCCCCAAACGCGCCTTGGCCTAGAGCCCTAAAACGAAAAATGTGGTATTAAAGAGTTTCCGACTGTAAGTCGATGTAAGTAATTCATTGCTTAGAAAGAAGGACTACAGACCAATAACATTACGACCTTCAAGGTGGTGGGCGGGGCCACTGTGAATGGTGCAGCTATTGGTTTAGGTTAGAGACCAATAACATTACACCATTCATGGTGGCCCCGCCCATCACCTTGAAGGGGTGGCTTGTCAGTGGTCTTGAATCCTGTCAGTTGTTTACAACAGCCTTTTAAGCAATGTCCTCGACATTTGCACCATTAGCAGTAAATTAAATATATAGTTAATTAGTGGGATGAGTGTTCCAATCCAAAAAACTAATTTTCTTATCCTTCAATTTTTTGCATCCCTCAGGACTAATTAATAAGCTTTTGCTTCGTTTTTAAAAATAAATATGAATGAAACATTGATAAAACAATGATATAACATAAAATAATAATAATAATTTATATCGCTATCTATTGCTATCGCTATGTCGTAGTCTTGTGAAGTTTGTATTCTATTATTATTTTATGTTATATCAATTGTTTATAATGTTTCATTCATATTTATTTTTAAAAACACAAAAAAAATATATTGAGGATGCAAATAAATTTTGAAATACCACTATTTATATATTATATGTAATCATCTAATAGTAAATTAAAACTTACTTCACAAGCCTGAGTTGCTCCCTTGGAATATCTTTAAGATCTTTTAGAGTGTAAACGACACCCCCGAATTCATAATTTGGATTATACTCTATAACTATTTGTTCTTGATTTCTTATCCTTAACGGAAGATCAGAAAATATTTTACCGCCCCCACCTCTCGATGATCTCTGTTGATATCTGTTATCTGGAAAATAAATTGATTGGATGGATACAGATCGGGAGCTTTCAATAAATGTTTGCATTACTTACATAGAACAAAACACACAACTCCGAACGCAACTGTTAGACATACCACAGTTACTATTAGGCCAACGACGAACCACGTCGGATACGAGTCTATTACTATTTCTGGAATAGCTGTAAAAATTATTTTATAAAATTGGTACTGATGACATGAGCAAATGAGTAAACTTACGTATACACGTCTTCTTATCGTCGGCCAGTTTCCAGCTCTTGGGGCAAATACACGTGACCTGTGACCGTTTGGCGTCAAGGGCTATACACCTAAATTCACAGTCGCATCCGTCTATAGCCGGTATGATTAAAACGTAACCAGAACCTGCATTGTAACCGGAATGCGCCTCGGACAGATTCGGAATAGTCTTGGAAGTATCTACAAAGGAATAGCCGCCCTCCCCGTTGGTTGAATTGATGGATGGGGCGTCGCCACCGGAATATCCCCCTCCACCCCCGCCATATCTACAACCACCCCCGCCCCCCACCGAATCCGCCGTCGCTTTTGTGGTCTGTCGAGTTATAACACGCCTGACCTCCGATGCCACCGGCTTGCAATGAGCTGCCCATCATCTGTTTGTAGCTGGAATCGAGCGAACCGGGGTACATACTCCAACCGCCACCGGCTCCAGCGTACCTAAAATATTTGAATAGTCCGGGGTCTGAATGTGACGCAGTACTTAGAATTGATTAACTCACACTTCAGTTATAACTAAAGCTGGCTCACGACGCGACACATAAGCAAATCGTGTGGTGGCGGTTGTCTTAATTTATCAAGTCGACAAGAAGCCAGTTGCGCAAATGATTTGATTGCAATAGTTCTGTGTCAACTGGGGTTGTTATACAACCACTGCTGTATGCAATATTCTGTGTGCGCCACAGAGTAGGTATTGCATACAGGGGAGGTTGTATAACAGTTCTATTTCGCATTTCTGTCAACTTTAGTTATAAGTGATCTCACATTAAACAAATTGCATCAGATGCTCAAATTTTATTCAATGAAACATTCATATAGTCGTTAAGGTTTATAGTGGAATACATTTTTATTAAGAAAAGAATAATTGATTATCTTATATCAACCCGTAGGTATTTCATTAAGGAAAACTATGCTACCACTACTTTTTTATAATAGTTTGAAACACTTGTTGTACTATAACATAAATTAAGGTATTCTAACACTAAACTTATCCTTTATACTTTCTTTACACCAACAATAAATTGATTAATTTATTCATCAAGTAGCTTCAAGGACAAGTTGGGCTGGTGTAAAGCCGAAATTTAATTTCAAATTTGCCATTTCAATATGTTCATCAATAAATTCATCAAATTATTCTCGAACTAGAACCGATTCCATTTTTATCCAATGTATTGACATGAATTAGTTAGAGGTTATAGTTATTTTGTTTAGGTATAACACAAATTTAGGTAACCTTAAACTGTAAATTGCCCATAAATGTTGGTACAATTGACGACTGATAATCACAACATGAAAATTTGAGCTGCTGAAAATGCTGATGTATAAAACATCGAATTACTTACTTTGGACTATACATTTTGCCAGTTAACGGAGGCCTAGACATATTTATGGCTTGACCATGTTGCTTGACGTTATCGACGCTAAATCTACCAAGACCTAAACCACCACCACCACCCGCCACCGCTAAAGGTATTTTTTCCTTGGTTCTATTTCGCTAAAATTGTTTTCCTTTTAATATGTACCGTTAACAACATACACCATAGCAATATGATACTTTTCGAAACACTGATATTGAGTGATATTTACAAATGTGAAGTGAAAAAGGAAGAATTATTCAAATGTTATCCATGTCAAAATTAGCCCACTTTCTATGAGTAAAAAATTGTGATTAGGTTTGCAATAAACATAACCCATCAACTATTTCAAGTAACTACATAATTAAGGTTTGTTACTTAAAATGGATACAGTTTACATCATCCATTTGGGTACCATTTACATCATGAAAAGCATCACATTACAACGGCATTAATATGGACAAAAATTTACCATAAAAACATAAGTGCCACCACCACCTCCACCACCGCTATCATTAATATCCATGCTGAGTACTCCTCTTATGCCAGTCCCAATATTTTTATCCGAATGACATGAAGAGTTTCCTTGGTATCCGAGACTCTTGAGTGATTAAATAAGTAAATAATCAGATTTTATTTATCTATCTTTGCTACAATTTAATTTAAAATTTACCTTGACACACGAGTTTGCTCCTTCCTGTCCCACCAACATAAAAATCTCCTGCCCTTGCTTCAGCTCCATCACGGTACGTACCATCGCCCCCCTAGATGAGCCCACACCTGAGCCACCTTTTCCTCCGCTGGCTCCAGCCATGATAAATCTAAAACCGCAAAGGGAAAACAATTCAGACAGTAATTGACAATTGGACTCTTCCCTCTCCATCCTGTTCAAAAATATATGGCTGTTATGGTCCTTAATTCAAACTATATAAAAACTGTGTCCCTATATGATTTTAATAGATAGTAAAACTATCAGTAGGTGTGGTCATGGTTAGTGATAGCCTTATTCGATGGTGGCTTTTGTGACGTAATCTCGGCCACGCCCTCTTTCTCGAAAGTGGGCGTCACAAAGCGACGTCATGGAAGCCAGTATCCAATAAGATCATAACCACACCTATCCACTATTTTACTATCTGTTAACATTAACTGACGCAGTCTGTATGTAACACAGAAAGCTGTATGTGTTTAAAGGATTCTAATCTTCATTTTTAGTGGTGTTATGAAATAAGAAAAGTAAGTCATTTTGAATCAGACAGGTAGTTAAATAAGAAAGGTCAAACTTACGTATAAAAACCTTCCTGAGGGACTACCCATTTTTGTACGCCAGTAATGCCGGGTTCATGTACAACTTTTATGTTCACTTTGCTGCCATTATACGCTTTAGTACATTCCGGTTGGGTAGGGCCGAACCGACCCTTGGCGTTACACGTTGAAATTATATAATCTGAAACAGCATTGAGATGTATAATGCTGCAACGTTTGTAGGTATTGGAACTTACAAGTCTTATTCTTAAAGCTCGGATGGGTTTCTCGTCTGGTCACAGGACCTTCGGAGGGATTCCAGTAATTATAGCCGTTAAGCTCTTCAGGCGGTATATTTATGCCGAAACATTCGGGACTCAAAGACACGTCATCGATTGCTATATCGCTAATGTATCTCATGCCTCTCTTTGCCTCAAAATGAATAAAATACCTGGAATATAAAAATATATTAGTTGAATATGTGTAGAATGAAGGTTATCTTCCTTTTATTCGAACTGTTATGTACCTGTGAGTAATATTTGGCAGAATGTAGACTTGTCGAACCCACTGATCTCCGTGATCATTATAACTCCAAAGCATTTCCGTCGTAATATTTTCTGAAGGACTTAACTCGGTGACCAAAAGAAGTAGACCACTTTTATGTTTACCGCTCTTGTGTAGGTAAAATCTTATCTAAAATGAACATTTATACTCATATTAAAGAGTTCATTTGAATGCAATTTAGAAAAATGTAGTATAGGCGATTTAACATAAGCGTAACGCCACCTGGTGGTCACTCAACAAACTAATTACTGTGCCATTGTTTACTGAAACATCCGTTGGTTTCTATTTGTGTGTTGTATCCATTCAAAATTAAAAGACTACTTTTATAATGATTCAGTATTGTCGTGTGTTAGTCCATAATTAAAAGTGACTCCCATTTGACACTTCATATATTTCCTGAAGAAAGAAAACGTCAAGTTTCTGTGGTGAATAAATCTGGTAAAATAAATTGATTGTCAAGGTTGTCACATTATGTGAGAGCCATTATTCATTTTATAATTTTGACAGCTGTTGCAAAAGTTTGACAACAACAAAGTTTCGCTTTGAGCTTCGACATAACCACTATTTTCTCTCTCATTCATAGACAAATTTGATGACGTTTTTTTTAATGGTTCATTATAATCAAATATGGTGTCTTTAGGTAAATAATAATAAAGTCATTATATTATACAGGTAAATAATAATAAAGTCATTATGGTCATAAAATAATAGAACACAAACACATTAAACACTGCGTAAAAACATAGAACTAATGGCACAGTAATTAGTACCAAAATTTTCCACTACGGCACTGGCTTCTTAAATCCTGATACCTATCCAGTGCATTTGAATAAAATCCCGAAAGTATGATAGTTAACTTTACAGCACATGAATTATAAAATCTGGATGTTTGGTTTCCGTGGACCCTAGGGGGAGGATTGAAATCCACACTACGTAGTATGGCAGTACTGGCGAACATTGCTTGTTGTTTCAGCATGTTGACATATAAATAATTACCGGTCGTATTCATAAATGTGTGATCATAATTCGGGCCGGTAAAGTTTGTTGGCGTCGAACCATTATGGCGCGCCCATTTGATAGTTTTTATGTCAATGTTTTTCCAGCCACACCAGTCATCCTCAAAATCACAACGGGCCCCATACGGAATAAGATCTAGGGTATAAATAATAGGATTAAAGTAATCATTTAAACGGAAAGTATCTCAATGTCTGGTAAAAAATGTTTAATTTTGCTTTTAATTTCTCAAGTTATTAGAAGATTCAATATGTAATTATTTGGGCAGAGTGTAACTGATCACAAACTAAAAATAAATAACGATTGCACGTCTCATCTAGTATTGAAAGTAATATTTTACTGTAGTCGCCTTATTTATGACTTTGCGCTCCTTCTCTTCCAAACCCTATGGTTTACTTTATTTATCGTGTTTTCTACTTATTACTTACCACAGTGTTGCGTTTCATCATCACCATAAAGACAGTCCACCGTTATGTCACAAATACTTGTACTGTTTACGCAAATCTTAGTCGATTTACATCTGTATTGATGGGGAGTGCAAATATCATCACTTTTTTGGTAGCACTGGAACAGCTGGATATTGTCAAAGGCTACTGTCGCTCCTTTAACCATATTTTCCGATGGCACCACTTCTATTATTATCGTAAAATTTCTGGATATTTTTCCTACAGACATGTCATGTTTCCTCCATCTGAAAAATACTTTTGTACTAATATTTTTCACAATTTTAATGTTAAATTTATTATATCAGGGATAACGAGAGAGAAAAATATGACCCAGTCTAGTTATCGGAGATATTACCTACCTTTTACTGCTGTCCCCAGGTATACTTTTGACTAGCCATTGCGTATGATTGTTTATAGACTGGTAGTGATCGCTAGTTTTATCGCCTATGACTTTTATCTCACCTCCTTCCATTTCTTCTTGGTAAATTGAAATAGACAACTTGCACGACGTAGTTGTTGGTCTAAACAGTGGACTCGTAACGTGAAACTCGGTGGACTTCAGGGGCAAACGGAGTAGAAGAAAACTGCCTGAAAAATTTGTATTTATAAAACACATTTTTTTTCCATTACTTTTGAAAATTGCATCTCTTTTGAAATGGGCAAGTACAAGGCACTGGATAAGGCATTTTGTAAGTAAAATCTGCAGATTGATTTTAAATAATAAATAAGTAGGTTATTTGTTATTTAAATATTGAACAATATATTTGAAAACTAAAAAATTCTTGGCATTACAACTTGAGTACATATAAACTTTATATGTACATATTAGTTTATATTTTGATATTAGTCGCACTACCAACTTCATTAGTAGTTCCAATGTCTCACAATGAAAACGAACACGAAAAGAGCCGACAGTTCCAGGTTAGTTCATTTAATCGCAGTGATCGCGGTTAAAAATCGATCTTGATAACGCGTATGCGTACTTGAGCTTCGCGTTTTATTCACGTGTTGTGTTGGACATTGGGAAAAATAGTTTTTCTGCTTTAATTATTCTGTGGGTTTATTGTTTGTTATTTATAACCTATCTTTTCAAATATAACGTTTTCCAGTTTATTCATTTCTACTTAATCTATTCGCAAGGAGTCAACATGTCTGTTAGAGAACCTATCAAATTGAAGTAAGCTATTAATTTCTATACATTGTAATTTGAGAAGTTTTATATAAGTAATAACAATTACTTATAATTAATAAAAAAACAAAGCTTGTCCTTCAAACACACTTTTTACAATTACATATCTAAAACACGTAACAAAAAAACCCGTTAGTATAGCGCTTAACTCTATCTTTTTTTAGGGATTTACTGGAAGAAGGAGCAGTTTTCAATGTTAATTTGGACAAACCTGATGTTGAAGACGACCCTGCCGAGGATCTTGAATACAAGGAAACCTTGTCAAATTTTGCCAACTTTCAAGTAATGGGAGAAGATCTTCAAGACGAAGATACCTACATTGAGGGCCAGCCCTTTGAAATTATTTCAGGAAAGATGGAAAATGTCGCAGAAGGAAATGTAAAGAAACGAGTCATTCGTGAAGGTTACGGAGATAAACCACCAGATAAATCCATCGTAAGAGTCCACTATAATGCTTATATCGAATATAATGCGGAGCCGTTTGACAGTACATATGCTAGGAAAAGACCTCACCAGTTTGTTATAAACTCTGGTGATGTTATCATAGGATTAGACATTGCCGTACAATCTATGAGATTGAATGAAAAGTCTCAATTTTTAATTCAGCCTGCTTTTGCCTATGGAAAGTTAGGCTGTCTACATAGAGTTCCGGCAGAAGCAGAAGTTTTGTTCGAGATTGAACTTATAGAAATTATCAATGCAGGGGCTGCAACAACATTTCAAAATTTACCGGCCGAAAAACAGAAACAATTTTCTTTCGTGTACGATTATTGTTTAGCTTTATGCGCTAAAGGTAAAGACCTGTTCGGAAAAAACACATTGGCTGCAATTAAAGAATATAACACAGCTGTCTCTAAATTAGAAATGGCCCATATGGAAGACTATAATGACGAGTGCAAACAGCAAGAACTTTTATTAAGATTATACACAAACTTGTTAGTTTGTTATACGAAAATAGAGGAACCGAAGAAAGCTTGCACTAACTTCAACAAAATCAATGAATTACTCCGGGGTACCGACATTAAAATTTCAGCGAAATGTTACTATAATAACGCTAAATGTCTGAGAATGCTGGGCGAATATAATTTAGCTAAGAAACGGCTAGATAAAGCCTACAAGTTGGAACCGAAAAACCCTGATATTTTGGCAGAAATGGTAGTGTTAGAAAACGAACAAAAAAAACTATAAGCAAAAAGAAATCGAGCTGAGTAAAGCTTTCGTTAATAGTTGTAAGTAGAATGTTAATTTAACAGGAAACATTGAAAAGGGGCACAGTTTTGAATTTTTATAATTACAGAATGGTTTTTAGTTTAAAAGGATTATTTTAATTTCCCTTACTTAAAATGAAAATATGTGTATATCTCTAGAGAAAGATACCTTTCGATCCTTTGAGAGAGTAGGAATAATATACTACATAAGTATACCTAGTGATATAACATTATGGAACCAAAGATATTTTTTTAATCTAAATTGATTTTAAGAAGGGTGTTTGGAATATTTTCGTTAACTATTATTCCGGAATACTTTCCTCTACATATGGTAATAAACATATCAGTTAGTCATATATGGTGTGCAGAATCAGTCTGATTTTTGTGCATCAATTCTTTTTGAGCATACTGACCTCTCTCTATTATTATTAATTGACTTCAGTTAATGAAATACACTTTTACATCAAGACAAAAACAACAAATAATTCTAACATAAACTTGCCCAAAACTAAAATATATTAGTATTAATATAGACAAGAACGTAATACAATGTTGCCTTTTTGTTGTTTTCTCCATTTATTTGTTTATATCTGACTTGGAGGTTCAGATCTAATTCAAATTCTCTATTAGTACTTATGTATGTATTTTTTACGATTATTTGTTCTTTGTTGTTGTTAAAAAACCTAAAATAGATATGTTAAGTACTCTATTAGTATTAGCGATGTATGGATGTGTCTAAAAATATAAGGCAATATATAACATTTTTTGTTGAATTTAAAATAAATGTTTTATATTTTTAATATTTGTGTTCATTGTTTTTTTTTGATGTTACTGGTTAATGGGTGCCATTTAAATAGTAATAATAGACAGCACTGAGTCTTTTTCCATCTGTCAGCTGTGGGTATTAGTAGCTTAACCAGATTTAGATTTTGGGAGGGTCATAAAATTTATATGGCGTGTCAAAATTATACAGTGCGTCCATAAAGTGACCAAAATTCAGTATGTAAATGAACAATATTATTGAAAATTCCCGAGACAGGTCAATTTTTGATTGCGATTTACTATTTTGTCACATAATAATTTAATATACAGGGACTATTGTTCCCCCCCCGGGGGAATGACCCCAACACCGAATTTTTTAAATGGAATACTACATTTTTTTTCAAGTTTCGGATGACCCTGGCCGAGCTGAGTCCAAAAATGTATCACAAGTTGCTTCTACCTATTACAGGGTGGACAACAATACATAAAGTGTTTATGAAAAATTTCATTAGAAAGTTATACGTTTCTGTATTTTTAGAAAAGTCACAATAAATGCTCAAATTGTTCTCCGTTGACTGCTAAACAATGACCGAATCGGGCAATACATTCGCTTCTGACATTTTGTAACATAGCAGGTGTTATGTTTAACGTTTCTTGCCTGATTCGATCTTTTGAGCTCACGGATGTTCTCGGGTCTATTAGTATAAACTTTAGATTTCAAATAACCCCATAAAAAGAAATCTAGTGGAGTAAGATCAGGTGATCTAGGGGGCCATTCCACTGATCCTCTTCTTCCTATCCACCGATCTGGAAAGGTTCTGTGTAAAAACTCGCGCACAGCTATAGCAAAATGTGGTGGTGCACCATCCTGTTGAAACCAAATTCAGGTTGGATTAAATTAAAAAAAAAAAAAAAGCGGGGAGGATGTATATTGTAAAAAAAATTCAGATACAATGCTCCTGTCAAATTTTCATCAAAAAAGTATGGACCAACAATTCTATTTCTCACAATACCAGCCCACACATTGACCTTTTGTGGATGTTGCGTATGGTATTCTTGCATCCAGTGTGGATTTTCCTGAGACCAGTAAGCGGGTGTTTTGCCGATTAACATGACACGTTCAAAAAAAACGTTGCCTCGTCAGAAAATAAAATATTAGCAATGAAACCGTTATTTTGATTATTGTGGTCCATCATGTACTCGCAGAATTCAGTTCTTCGGTCAAAGTCGTCTTCAGCCAATTCATGGATGAGGCGTACTCTATAGGGATGGTATTTTACCTTTTAAAAATATTCGATACTGAAGACTTTCCAATATTAAAATCCCTAGATACTTGCCCTATTGTACAATGTGGATTTTCTAGTGCCGACAAAATTACGTCTTGTTGAACATTTTCATTAATTTTAGGTCTACCTTGCCTTGGTGCATCCCTCACGTGTCCTAATTCTCTGTATTTTCGCTCTATTCTGCTTACTGTAGATTGTGAAACAGGTTCACGATCTGGGTGCATTTCATGGAATAATCTACACACCTCTTGTTGAGTCCGCATTCTGTCGCCAACACCAATCATCATTAGAATTTCAATCCTATCCCTTTCATTTAAAGGCATTTTCAACAAAACGTTTTAAATAAATTAGATTTAGGTTTCACTTAAAGTACCTACTTTGAAGCGTTAACAATACAAAAGTGAACTCTAAATAGCCGTTTTTAATATGGCAAAAAATGACAATGACAATCAAAAAAACACAATGACAAAAAAAATAACGAACCACGTATCGCGCCTCGCGTCATTCGCGCGTCTTGTCCAAACTGGTGTTTATTAAAGTAGTTGTATTTTTTGTATCACAATAACGTTAATTTAATTTTTTTTAGTGCGTTTAATCAGCAATACATAATTTGTAATTTTTGTACTGTTGTCCACCCTGTAATAGATAGAAGCAACTTGTGATACATTTTTGGACTCAGCTCGGCCAGGGTCATCCGAAAATTGAAAAAAAAATGTAGTGTTCCATTTAAAAAAATCGGTGGTGGCGTCATTACTCGAAGGTGGGACACCCTGTATATTAAATTAGTATGTGACAAAATAGTAAATCGCAATCAAAAATTGACCTGTCTCGGGAATTTTCAATAATATTGTTCATTTAGCTAATAATGAATTTATGCGTCACTTTATGGACGCACTGTATATTCTAACAATAAAACATATTTTTGTATCGCTCTGTTAAGTGACATGAAACTGGAGGGGGGGACGCGTGTCCCAATTCCCCCCTAGTTACGTCTCTGGAGTGTATACATCTTAGATTAGGTTGTATTATGATCAAAAAACAAAAATAGAGCGTTCCAGATATAAAACTATGACTCACTGTATATTTTATGTTTTGTATATATACCTATAAATTCAAAATATTTAGTCATATTTTGTTGGATATTATTTTCTGTAATTTTCCTCTTTGCTCATCTCACTATAATTTTTAAAGTCAGCAAGTTCCTATTTTGTATTTATAATATTAATATTAGGCAAGTACAGTGCAACGACAGTAGCTTTGCCTCCAGGCCGCAGTAGACAAAACCTGGAATTGTGCACTTTTTTTTGTAGCTGCAGCTGTGAACGTTTCGAGCTTTGGTATGGTCGTACCACGGCGTTGTGCACGAATTCTCGAACAAAGCTATTCTGGGTGTACTGTGTTTGGTATCAAATTTAATACTTTTTTATAAGCAACCGTACCGGGTACCTACCTACTAAAAAAGAGACACCAGGTGTCAAAAATTGAAAAGCCTTATAGCCTAGTTATAACGGCGGACTGCGGATTTTTTTTCGCGGAATGAATATGATTGGTCTCAATAATTTCAAAACTGATTCAATGGCGCGAAATTCCGTCGAATGTTTTTTCTTTTTACGATGCCGCGGAAAAGTTCAACTTGTCTCAACTTTTCAACGGATTTGATATTTCTATCTTTGTTTAGAGATATGGTCTCCTTTATTGTCATCCTTGTATGCACGTTTTTTTTTGCATATTCGGTCATTTATACAATATTTTCAACTTCAAATAAGCCCTAATTGTCAAAAAAAGGAATGCAAAATTCATTTAGTTAGGGATAATCTTATAAGTTACTTGATTTAAAAAAAGCGAAATCTGCTCTAGTGAGGAAGGCCCATTTTGTGTTTTGTGAAATATGGTCACGTGTAAAATTTCGCTTTTCACATTTTGCCCTTATGAAGAGTAGCCTTTATCATATAACTCCTAAAAATTTCAAAACTCTATATCAATAAATAAAGAACGCGGAGGCTGTTACATGCTTCTTGTGTTGTCAAGCGTGAATTGTCAACAACACAGCAGGTACTCAGGGTACCGGAACCGTTTCTTGATTTCTGGCAGTATGAAGATGTAGTATTGGGTTTTTTCCCATTTTTTTAAGCTCATAATAATCTCAAAATATTTAGTGAAATTTTAAGTTTTAGTGATTTTTTTTTGTCTGTTAATTTCTTTTTAGGGTTAAAATATTGTTTTCTACGACCGCTATGAAAAACAGCATTTTTCTTACACTTTACACAACTACAAAGTTATGTATTGTTCATACCCGTGAAAACATTTCTCACAGTTCATTTCCCACACCTGTACATTTTAAATGGGGAATCGTCGACATCAAAATGAACGTATTTGGCTGCTAGCGCTTCTGTTTTAAAGTAGTTTATTGAAACTAATTGTTTGATCTGTCATATCGTAAATATCGAATTATTTATAAGTAAAACAAAGTGCTTTAAATCAAATATATTTAAAAGCAAAATTTTAAAAATAAATAATGTAGGTATTCAATGTATTTCAAATAAATAATGTATCATCGTTTTTTTAAATATAGTTATATAAAAATAAATGCTTGTAGTTAAAAAAATTTTGCTCTTTCCATTTTTATAAAAAATGTGCAGTCGTAGAAAAAGTATAGTGTGCAACGTGCAAAAATGCAATTTCTCACTCGTTTGAATTGTGCCACTTTCCTTCGTATCGCAACTTTTTCAAACTCGTGAGAAATTAACCATTCGCACTTGTTGCACAATATACTATTATTTGATTGTAATTTGAACTCAACGCTTTCGTTCAAATTTCACATTCTTAATTTGTCGTACTAATGAGCAAAGTTGGGCATTTGACTGATTTTCATATACGAGGTAAACTCATAAGTATATAAACTGAAATTGTGTTATTATAACCCGTAAACAAATTAAACAAAATTTAGTAGAAGCCAGGTATACAAAATGCAATGCTTCTATCCAATTTTGGTTAATTTGTTTTGGTTTACCTATATGGCGACAATAACAGAATTTTAGTTCATATGTGGGTTCACCTCGTATATTGCTCAAAACAACTTCAAGTGTCCAGCTTATTAATAAGTCTTCAAGTTTTTAGACTTGACCGAAAAGTATACTACCAGGTGTCCCATTTTAAAACATCCATATGAATAAAACTGTAGAAAAACCGCCAATCCAAAAATTACTAACAAAACTTGTTTGGTTTGGAGCAGCACCTTATCCGGCATCCTTATATGTCCCTGAGGTATCCATTTTTTTCTTATTCAAACCCCCAATTTTCATTGCAGAATTTGATTCTACGGGAAAATACGTCCAAAATAGGTTAATTTTCCTGACATCCGGGCCTCATTAGGGCCCTTAAAAATGCCTTTTCTCGAAAAAGCGTGGATAAGCATTCGTAAGGAGTTCGGATAAAGCCCAGATGTCAGGAAGATTACTTCAAAAACCTATTTTGGACGTATTTTTTCCCGTAGAATCAGATTCTGCAATGAAAATTGGAGGTCTCCATTAAAAAAAAAAAAACATTGGGTGCCTCAGGGCCGTATCAGGAGGCCGGATAAGATGCTAAGTCACATGGTCAGATGGCCCCCTCCAAACCAAACAACTTTTCGTCGCCCTAGAATTATGTTGTGCTATCTCCACTTTTTTAATATCTCAAGTTACATACATCAAAATTTTCGTAAAAATTAGCTTGTTCCATATCCGTTAAGAACTTATAGGAAATATCAATAAGTAGAATTTATTTTTTAATATTTTGTTCAATATCCTTATTATGCTAAGAAAACTCTAAATATTATGTTGTACTATATCCTAGAACAAGGCAAACCATAACGTTATGAACGACAGTTTTATGCTGGGCTATATCCAGTAACAAAAGTATTAGTGCAGCCTCTCGCTATTATTTTCAAGTTATTGCAATAAAAATATCAGTTTATTGTAGAAAACTAAAGTGAAGTTAGTGTTCCGTGTCACTATAACATCATTACAAGTGACCAAGTTAAAAATGAATTCAAAAGATGTTTCTAAGTAAGTAAAAAAGTTCAAATCACCATCAAAGCTGCGTCCCCCAAAACAAAAATTCTATTATGTCTTTTGCTCTTCAGCATTTCCTAAATTCTACGGAATCGGGAAATCATCAAATTATAGAACAAAAATTCGGCGAGCCAGGTCATGGGCATGTACAGGAAGTGCAGCACACATCTGCATCGAAAGGTTCATTAGACATTTAGAGATATGGAGTCCTTTAACTTTAATTAGAATTATTTTAAAGATCCCCAAATCTTGGAAATTGAAATTTAAAGTTCTGAAAATGACCCGAAATGATTATAAATATTATCAAACGAATTCTGTTACCTTGGGTTATTACAATGTTATACCCTACACTAAAATTAAACACATTACCTACAACACAGAGTGTATATTGAAAATACAGAGATACTTTTGAGGGTGAACTGAAGGAATTAAACTTATCCCATCAAAAAACACTAGACGTAGTAATAAGATTACAGCTTTTTCAGGAACAATTCCCATTATTTAATTAGCTCCTAAAATTTCTAATTTGAAAATAAAGCATTTATATGAAATGTTGGGCCATATGCCACAAGAAGAAAAGGACTTTTATTTATCTTTATTGGAAGCTCAAAAGAAAGCGTGCAAAAAATAGGTAACACAAAAATAATAATATCCTATAAGAATGATCCCTTATTTTTTTGGTAAATATTTCTGGTTTATTTTTTAAAAAGAAATTTTATGTTTTATGTTATTTTATTATTAGAATACTTTATTTTAAAATGTTAATCTAAGTTTAGTGACTTAAAATATGTTTTTGAAAAAATCATTCTATGGCTTTAATTTTGATGGTGATTCACTATTGGGGTGTATTTTTCATATTTCCCCAATTTTAATAGAATCCCATGCTGTATTTAAATTTAGAACACAATTTTAGTGTGTTTTAAGTACATACAAATTGAATTAAACAGCTGAATTATAATGTTCTATATCCTGCAATTTTGTTCTATATCCACAAAATTTTTCAAATAGTGCAAAATTTAGACTCTTTGTTGTCCAATACTATATTTTCAATTTAAAGTAAAACTTTTTGAGATACAACTTTAACAACTATTTTAAAATTCGGAAAAAAAAGATAAATATAGTCAATGGCATTATTATAATAGTTTGTTTCATAAAATAAAGGATTTATATAGTTGATCTTTAACTTCATTTTTCTCCATTTCGTAGTTTGTGGAAATAGCGCAACATAATTCTAGGGCGACATCATTTTTGAATTGGCGGCTTTTCTACAGTTAGTCATGTAGATGTTTTAAAATAGGACACCTGGTATACTTTAAGTAATGATATTTTAAAATTGGCGTAATGGGTTTATCGCGCACAATAATAATACAAATATCATTCACTTTCACTAATACTGCGACTTGAATCCTGACCTTTCAGTCCGCGTCCTAAGTCGGCTGACACTCGAACCCACGCAACGTCGTCCCACGCGGCCTGCTGTACAACGTCCCTGCAATTTACACGCGGTGATGATGGTCATATATCTGAATTCCTCTAGTGTTCTTGCCGCTTTTAGCGTTTTGTCCCTCTGCGGCATTTTAGAATCGAGCTCATATTTGAAATTCTCGTTGTACTTCTGACCGCTGAATATTACGGGTTCCTAGTTAATTTGGAGAGAAGCTTGAATAGATATGTACATAATAATAATGTAGGTAGGTATACCCATATCGTGCGCACTTCATAATTCGAGTTATCCAGAAGTACAGCAAAGAATTTTAACCGTGGACATTACACAAATTTTAAATTTAAATTTCAGTTGACGTCGCTCAAAGGTTAAAAAATTACAATGCATGAAGTTTCCGGAATTTCCGAGGCAAGTAACTAGGGAGAGGGGGAGGCACACAGTCACAACGAAAACCATAAATCAGTGACATACTCATCCTCAGTGATGACGAGTGTGATACACCTTAGTGATATGAGTGTGATACATTTTCGAAGGTTGCTTAAATTCTAATAATTTTTGTACTACAGTATTGTTTTTTTTTTTGCTTCTGATAGAAAGAAATCGGTAAAAAAGTAAAATTGCGATTTTTTTCAAAAAAACCTTGTGAAAAAGTGAATAACTGAAAATATTAAATCATTTTCAAAGTTCTTGAACTCAAATTAAAGAGAACTCTTCAGATTTTATCTACCTGAGAACTGAGCCATTTTTGAAAACTTTTTTCCTAGACATATATTAGTAATATATTGTAAATAGTAATAAGTATATAATAGTAATATAATATGGTATAGTAATATACAAAAATTTAAAAAGGCCCTGCTCACCACACATCACTTAGACACCATTTGAGGGGTATAGATGCAAAACTCACATTATCCACTTTTTAAAATTGTTCAGGAAGAAGGAATAACTGATTTCTTACTTTTCAAGTGACTTGACGCTCTGAATTTTTTTTTGGTATTTGTATTAGAACTGTACTTTTGCTTCTCAATTGTTAAAATGACAGCACAACAATATTTGACTCCAAGAAAGTGAATTAAAATTTGGATAATGTGAGTTTTGATACAACTTTTTGGATAATGGTCGTTTTTCTCCAGATTATTCTACATAATATTATTTTTTTACACTAAAATTCATGAAGTTAAGCTAAGAAAGGGAACTTGGAAACAAACTCAATGGTATATCAATAAAAATTTAATGTAATATGGTAGTTCATAATAAAAATAAAAAGCTGCACAAAATACTTAGAATACAGTTTTATTATCATCATTGACTGATGAAGTGAAATATTTTTATAATGAACCTACAATTACAAAGTACAAGAGTTTTGAAACAATTCACAGATTCCACAATTTATAATAAATACGAAAATGTGAGTTTTATACCACTTTTAAAATTCTCTATACCTAATAGTGCTAAAAGTAAAACTATTATTGCTCCAGCATGGTTAAACTGTAGCTATGAACTAATAGGTATGTATAATGTAAACTTAAAATATAATAAGCTATAAAAAAAAAAAATAACCGAAGGCCAGTTACCATAATTTATAAAAAAAATAATAAAGAATTTTGCGGGGTCATTTTTACTGTACTGATTGACGATTTTTTTAAAATATTATTAATTATTACCTATAATAACACAGGTTTACAAAAAAAAAGTTGTCTGGGGTCAGACCATACGTTTTATTTATTTTTTCTACGCTAAATTCAAATCTATTTTTAGTTTCGCTCTTTCACGTCGATTTTGAGATATCGTAGCCTAAAAGTGGAAAAAACACGGTTTTTTGACGTAATTGAGGTTATGTTTCTTCGAGATTTTTTTTCAAAAAATCGTGTGGAATCTTAAAATGCAAATCTTCATCTTTAAAATGCCGTCTAGTTTGCTCAAATATCTTTTTTTTTTTTTTCGCCGAGATATTGCAATTTAAATAATAACCGTAATAATTAAATGTATTGGGAAATATGTATATGATATGAACAGGCAATTTCTAATGGTGGCACTTCACTTGGTGTAGCGTATTTGTGTTTGAGTATCGTTGTATTTGTCCAAACATTTGATGTATTCGCAAATATTCAAACATGCCATCCACACATACAGCAAAACACTCAAACATGCCAAATATGTTTGAATATTCAGAACTAGTGAATACAGTGACGGACGTGTTGACAGCGACAGCAGCTTATTACTTATTACCTGAATGCTTCTTATTACCAATACATGTTAAATCTACATAGTGAGTACAAAGTTACTAGAAGACCATGATGAACACGGCGTCGGTGGAACCAAGTGTGGACGGTTACCGCAAATATTCGTCTTGTTTGACTTCTTTGATGCGTGATTGAAACCCGACAAGTGGACGGAAACGCGTAGTATTTGTTGTTAGCGCTATTTGCGTTATTTGTACAAATAAAGCAAATATAGCGAATAGCTTCTCTACACATCGCTGTTTTTGGGCAAATACAACAAATATACGAATACGCTACGCCAAGTGAAGTGCCGCCATAAAATTCAATATCTCGGCGAAAAAAAAAAAGAGATTTGAGCAAACTCAACGGCATTTAAAATGCCGCTGAGTTTGAGAGGAAGATTTGTACTTTAAGATCCCACACATGATTTTTTCGAGAAAAAAAAATCGCAAAGCTACATAACCTCAAATATGTCAAAAAACCGTGTTTTTTGCACTTTTAGGTTAGGATATCTCAAAATCCTGGCAGCTCCTTTTGATAGAGCAAAACTAAAAATAGATTCGGATTCAGCGTCGAAAAATACATAAGAAACGTATGGTCTGAACGTTTTTTTGCAAACCTGTGTAATTGCAAATAATAATTTCATACATTTACATAATATGTAGAATTGTAACAAAAATAATATGCTATTATTACATAATATTTATGATGATGTCAAAGTGAAAGATCGAAAAATACATAAGCGTATGGTCTGAACGTTTTTTGCAAACCTGTGTAATTGCAAATAATAATTTCATACATTTACATAATATGTAGAATTGTAACAAAAATAATATGCTATTATTACATAATATTTATGATGATGTCAAAGTGAAAGATAATTTCCCTGCTAATTTCCTTTCTATTGTATAGAATATTCAAAATCTCGCCGAAGCTGCTATTTATATTTCTGCTCTGTGGAAAAGCCGGCTCAAATCTAAATGAAACCCCAGTAAACGAAAACCTTATCTAGTTTATCTTCATAGTTGAACTAATTCTTACGAACGGGGTACGTCTTTAAATATAGGAAATTTAATCAACCTAGCGGATATTCCGTTTTCATTTCGAGGTTGAAATCATAATATACGATACATGGTGGTCAGTTGTCAGATCAGATGGCTAGAGCATACGCAATGTATGGGATTTTTTTATTGAAATACCGTGAAGGGGGAAAACCCTTTACAATTTAAAAAAAATCGATTTTTTTGTTTTTTTCTTATTTCGAAAGTATAATAATTTGAGAGTATACCGGAAAGAGGGAAAATGTGAATATTAAATATTTACAGAGTTATCGCACATATTCGAGAGCGCTCTACCTCATGCCACATACCGTAAACTAGCGAATCAGGTAGCTGGAGCGCTTGAGGTGGAGTAACATTTCTTTCATTATACCTTTTGTGAAGAAAATCAGCTTTTCGAGGAGGTTGAAGGTTTATTATATGCACTTGGAATCGCTGATTGATCGGTAAGTCACTAAAACTAATAGTTCAAATGTATTTGGACTTTAAACGCGATTGTCTGGGAGCTGTATTTTCAAAAATTACTCGTGCTTTAACTCAAAAAGTTATTGATCAATTTGGCTGAATGTTTAAGATATTTTTGTCTATATTATTATCGGAAGGATGTACCTAAAGTTTTAAAGATATCGCGTAATTACATTACTTTTTTGGGATAAAAATTGTCGAAAATTTGAATATTTCATTAAACAGCCTACTTAATTTTTGATTTTATGCTTTTTTATAATCCTATAGGTTTATCCTTCTCCTTCACATGTCAATAACTGAAACAAACATTTTTTTGGTTTCCGATCAATAGAAAAAATATGACAAATGCAGACCAACTTTTAGAAGGATTAATTATTCGTATTTTCCGAGTTATTTACGATTTTCACGCAACCGACATACCACTTTCAACTTGGGCTTATTAGATGCAAAATTTCACAAGCTGTAATTCCATCAGAAGCAAAAAAAAATAATACTGTTGTACAAAAATCATCAGAATTTAAGCAACCTTCAAATAGTGGAAGTATGATGACTGATGACTTGTTTATGTTTATTAATAAATTAAAAAATAATTATCTGCAGGAAACTCTTCTGAACCTAAATAAAAATAATTCAAGTTTTAATTATTCTTAAATTGTTACCGTTATTAGTTTTCCAATATCTATTAAAATGTAAACAACTGCCGAAGATATTCAGGAATCGAAGAAGACAGAGTAATTACTGTCGATTCAAATTACTTTTAGCATGTATATAGTTGACATAAAAGGATTCCTATATTACTTTCTATTTTGGTATTTGTTTTCGAGTTCAGAGGGCGAACAGTGACGTACGAGATCAATTTAAGAAGAAAACGGAGACATGAGAGACTGCTAGAAAAATCCAGGCGTCCCAAATTTGGATAAAGAATGGATGGGTGTTCTGGCTGTTACACATTGTATGTACAAGGAATTTAAAATTATTAATTAATTTACAGGGTGTCAACATTTATTTATGTACAAAATGTTTATTGCAAATTATTCTCAAAACCTCCATATGCGAAATTTGAACAAAAAATACATAAGACGTTTCTTCTCAAAATGAAGCAAAATATCGAGACAGTTGAATATTATGATCACATTCAACTGTTTCATGGCACACTTGACTCGTTTAGCGGCTTTTAAATTCGATCAAAAGAAGCAGTTTTCGAAGCCCTTTAAATAAAAAAAACTAATCGATTATCTTCCTGTGTACTTTGTACATATGTCGTAACTGATTTTTAATATTGTTCTATATTTTATTGTACTTACCCTCTGGGTAATTTTCTATGTACTCAAGGTGTTATTTATTGTATCCTTAGGGGTGAGGATGAGCGATTCTTAATGTAAAATAAAATATTCATATGATATACATATATAGTACGTATATATATATATATACCTATATATATATATATATATATAGGTATATATATATATATATACCTATATATATATAAATAATGGTAAATGCACATTTTAATTCTTAAATCTGTCAAGTACCACCCACTTTTTTCAGAGTTGATACGTATGTACATATGTAGAAACAATATTTATTGTGATTAGAAGAGAGTAAGCGGACATCACTTAAGTAGTTAAGAGTAATAACAATGTTTAGAATGAAATAATGATAACCTTGGCAGTTTCCTTTGTACTTGTCCATTCAGAACTCGAGTTAAGACTCTACTATTGTAGCGCATCATAACTTTTCACTAAACTAGTGGCTGAATTGCACATTCGATCAGACTTAGAAGACAACAACATGTGTATATCTGTACCGGGTGATACCTAAAAAGTTGATCTCTATATTTAACACTGTAGAACTATTGGAAACAAACATTTTTTCCAAATATCATTAAGTATTTAAAAAACTCAAAAATAAAAAATTACCTTATCATTAATTTATCAATTATTATTTATCCGGTTCCGCCTTTTTTAAAGAAAAAGTTGTGTAGCGCAACTGTATAGATATACTAGAAATATACATATATTTATGCTATACTAGGAATAAATTATTCACAAAAAAACGATAAAAATTATATATGTTTTTCTACTGTGTTTTGAATTTTCCTTTTCTTTAAATTTAAAGCAGGATAGGATAAATCTGGCATTTAAATAAAAGGGCATCTGTTTCATTTTTGAGTTTTATAGAAAAACGATATTTGGAAAAAATGTTTGTTTTGCATATTTCTATAAAAATTGTGACACAACTTAGGAATCATCTTGTATATGAAATTGTATGAAAAATTGTGTCCAATAAGACTGTAGGAATCTTAGATCCAATGACGCTGTATTAAAATTTACGGAGACTACTGCTTCAAAATATAACTAATTCATGATTTTATACTACCAATTTCAATTTTAAATAAATCAAAACCAAACGTCTGCAAACGTTCGTTATCGGACTTTGGTAAAATCAGCATCAGCTTCTAGTCACCACAGGTCTCGAAGTTCTCTTTCTAGTCACTTATATAGATAAAGGTAGAAAGAGAATATCTAAGAATATGGCGACATTGAGCTCATGCTGATCGCAAAAAAATAGTTTGGTAAAGTTGTTCGTGATTTAAAATGTAGTAAAAAGTTAAAAAGCAAATATGTGCGAGTAACAGTTGATGTCAACAGATAATAAAATAGTGTGTAGGCGTGGTTATGGTTAACGTTAATCTTATTGGAAAGTGGGCGTGGCAGGACATTACGTCACATAAGACACTATCCAATAAGATTATCGCTAACCATAATTACTCCTATTCACTGTTTTACAATTTGCTAATATCAAGGGACGCAGTCAGTATGTATACCTACTCTGTAAAAATAAATTAAATTTGTCACATACGCATGTACGTGAGCGATATATTATCATACGTTAATAGTATATACTTACCGAATTCTTTGCCGTTGGCATCCATCTTTGGTCCTGTCTCGTTGGCACTAAAAGTTTTCCCAGACGTTATGAAAAATCCGTTGGCTATGTCCTTTCTCCACGTCCAGAGGCAATCCGTCTCAAAGTTGCAATCAATTCCCGATTCGAACACTCTGTTATTATCAACCGGCTGTTGCTGGCGTAGCTTCCTGAATCTGTCGTTCTTCTTGTTGTACTCTTGTTCGCTGTTCATGCCGCCTATAAAAATTGTTACAAATATTTTTTTGTTCTTTCACGTCTGAACTGTGACGCGGTATACATGCACATGATAGAAGGCAAATAAAGTATCAGCAAGAATATTTCCAATAATCTGTATTGCCTAAATGGGTTAAAATGTACAAACAAACGCGTCTCGTTGTACAAAAATGTATCTGTATAAACATAGATAGTGTTTATGTCACACGTTGTTATAGGACCATATACCGATAGCCTCATTTCATCTTAGGAAATACTGACGTGAGAAACCAATTCTCGAAGGTGGGCATGGTCTAACATTACGTCACAGAAAACACTATCCAATAAGATTATCGTTAGTTGTAACCACACATATTCACTATTTTACTATGTCTGCTAACTTCAACAAACTCATATTGTATACACGGTGGAGACTTTAACTGGAATATATTCGCTAGCGGGGTGGCGAATGATTTTTCAAAAATCCCGAGACACGTCAACTTTTAAATGTATTTACCTACATTTTGCAAGTAATATGAATATAGCCCTTCAGGGGTGGCTGAAACCACCCTCGACATGATTTTTTTCAAATGAAACCCAATGGCTTGTGACCCCTCATTGTAAAGCTGGTGGAAAGAGGAATCCAACGCACTGATCAAATTTTAATTTTTCTTAAAATTCTTTTTAATTAAAATTTGATTGGTGCGTTGGATTCCTCTTTTCCACCAGCTTTACAATGTGGGGTCACAAGCCATTGGGTTGCATTTGAAAAAATCATGTCGAGGGTGGTTTCAGCCACCCCTGAAGGGCTATATTTTTCATATTACCTGCAAAATGTAGGTAAATACATTTAAAAGTTGACGTGTCTCGGGAATTTTTTGAAAAAAATCATTCACCACCCCGCTAGCGAATATATTCCAGTTAAAGTCTCCACCGTGTATATAGAGTACCCGTTGTGACATTAGCAGAAAATAACAGAGTGAGTAGAGTGAGAATAAATATAAACAAAGACAGAACTCAGTCGAGTTCTTAGGCCCATTCCGCCTTTTTCGGCGAATTTTAACAGCAGCCATCTTGTAAGTTAGTTAGGAAGTATTAAAATACTTAAACATAGTACTAAAACTTTCGTACTCCGTCTATTCCATGACAACTGGTTTCCTCGCTGTTTTCCTATGTGCTAAGATCACACCGGGCACTCTGTATAACAAGCAGTGAGGTTACTGCTTGAAAGTGAACTTACTACTCGTATATTCTGAGATACCCCATATAATATTGAGTAATATAAAATAAATATGTTAACGACTGAAATAAAGTTTGATTTTGTCTTTTAGAATTCTACGTTTAAATTTTTATAATAGGTAATTGAAATACTATATGTATGCAGAATATAGATTTGAGAGATGACAATATGAGAAAAAGTTTTCTACAATAGTAACAACATGTATTTATTTATACACTTAGTATAGAAAAGGCATTTAAAACATACTTAACCATATGTTACATGTTAGTATCCGTTATGATTGAATGAATGTTTTTTTTTTGTTTAACAGATATTCAATCAAAACTTCAAAGCAAGCATTTTTGGATTTAATTGTTATCCACATACTTTAAACAATTTTAAGGCAATTTTATTATACCGGACTTGCTTTACCTGAAGCAATATTTCTTTTTACAGGAATCCAGAACGTGTAGTAGCTATAGAAACCTAATGTTTTCCTGCTCACTCTTCTAATCAATCAATATTAATATCAACATAGTGGATAAACGATAAACAATGATTGTTTAACATAAATTATGTAAATTTAAACACCATTTAAAATATGTTATCAGTCTACAATAAAGACTTCCTCGAATTCGTGTTCGGGTCGGAAGGTCCGTCCATTTAGATTTAGAATGAAAAATGCGCTGCAGCATGAAGTCATAGAAAAAATATATAGTGTGTTGATTTATGGTTCTATAAACGATATTTCCTTAAATACGGGATAAGTTATCTTGTGAGATAATTACAAGAACAAAAGTTTAGTTACTTGGCTTGCTATAATTTTCAGTTTTCAGAAAGACAAACGGACTAGGATAAGGTAGAAAAATTGAAAAATCCTCGATGAATTTTTTATATTCCGTATTCCTCAAATTTTGGCCATGGATTCAGGAAAAAATGGGCCTCGGCACGTCGGAATGCAACAAAACCGACGTCAGTTTGTTATAAAAGGAGTGTTAGCAATTAAAACACTGACTAAGGTGGTCAATTCTCGGGCACCCAGTATATTTGTTATCGGAAGACAGACATATACGTCCCAAAAAAAGATGAAAAAGACTTTTCTGGGGGAAATTAACAATACAAAAGTTTTGTTAACCAGTGTAGTTAATAGAGCCCGTATGTTCATAAAAGATTCCAGGACCGGTCTTGACGCGACTGGAATACTGTTATATGTGCCACATTAATAAAGTACATCGTTAACTCCTCTATATCTGTACATAATACAATCGTAGTTCAATCAAATAACGCCAGTATATCCCGGAATACCACCTGTCTGTCGTATTATGTACACCACTCTTACTTAAGTTACAGCAAGTGTTAACGCGAACTTAATTTACACTTATTGTTAGTAGTAGTTAAACTGCGCTAATCGGTGCATCATTCGTGTGCACGAAACGTCGAATAAGATTGTAAAAATGTCGGGACAGCTTCCGTCGTTGAAGCGTTGAATAGACTAATTTCCGGAACTGACCATTAATGGCAGTGAACTTCGTTGTACCGTGTGTGACAGTGTACTGACGTGGCACGTAAAACAGCTGTTTTGCAGCATGTTGCTACAGACAAATATAAAGTTCGTGTAAGTGATGGTGTGAGTGCGCGAGACAGGCAGAGACAATCTTGGATTTAATTAAAATGATGGTAGCGTGTAATATTCCATTCGCCAAATGAGATCATCCGAAGTTCAAACAATTTGTCCAGAACTGCCTACAGAAACAACTGTTACACGATTATACATATCACCACTGTGTGAGGACATAAAAAAATATCGTCTCGGAATTGCACGATAAATCTATTAGTATTGACAAAACGACGGATATTAAAGGACAGAATACAACTAACGTAGTGGTTGGGGGACTGGATGAGGGAAAGTCATGTAAGGGCATCTGATAGCTTCGAGAGTGCTGGAAAGCACAAAAACGAAAACAACTAGTGAGTGTGTGACTAGCAATCTACAGTCACTCTGGGGCGAGGAGAACTTTTAAGTAAATAAACGCCATGCTGCTATTAACAGCCTACATGAAAGCGGCTGGGCGGCGCCTCAAAATGACATAGGGTATATTAATTTAGTCCATGTTACCAAATTACCAAAACTGTTAGGGAGTGAATTATTTTATCCTTCAGTTCATCCATTTTTCTCGGCTAGCTATTTATTTCATAATTCACCCTGTATATATTTTTTCAATTAACGAAATTGTGCTTAAGTATAAATGTATTGTAATATTTGTAATAATACCTATCTCTCATCAGACAGTATTCGTCGAACATTAGACAAAGAAGAAAAAATATTGTAAATGCTGATTGACACATATATTTATGTAATAAATTTAAAATATTTAGACTGGTTTTAAATTGGGTGTTACTGATACGCCATTATTTATTAAACAACTTTAAATATACAAACATGAATTGTAACTTCAAAATTTAGTGGTAAACTAATTGAGTGTGTTGAGAGTAGCCCATTAGTTTTAGAGCCAGATATTCTCCATTAATTTTAATAGCTTCCAATTTCAGACGTGGGGTACCTCTTTCCAAGAAGTGCGAAACGTCTGGCATTTTTTGTAGACATACATACACAATATGTAAACCATTCCTTATTAGTTAACCATTTACAGTAAACACTGGTAATGCGTAAAGTGTAGAAATTAAAATGTATCTGAATTTATCATCTAAAAAAATCATACGGTGAATATTATCGTAAAAATTTTTCAATAACCGAATGTTTTGAATCGCTTACCACTATTAATAAAACCCAAATGTGTTTTATACAAACAGCATGAAATGCATCACTTTGTACACTAATATGTTGGAGTTCCTAGTAGCCAAATATTTTTTTGAGTAATGCGTTTACAGAAAATTATTCCTTTATTACAATGAAAAATTATGACGTTTATAATAAACGGCAAGAGTCAGTGTCTGACATTATTACGATATAGAATTTATCTCAACACGAACCATAGAATAGTTATAGAATAAATGTACAAGTAACATGCTATAAACAGGCATTTACTTATAGTCCATCTATTCTGAATTGAAAATGATAAATACGCCTGAGGAACAAAAAAAGCGGTGCAACTTTATGATTCCATGGACGTGCTCGAATAATAACTTTTAGGGATAGGTAATAATAAGTAATTAACGTCGTTTTATGCATTCATATATGTTTAAAAAAATACGCTGATTTTGACAATGGTTAATCTTTATTTTTAAATTCATCGTACTCGACCGTTTCGACATTTTCGCTGGTTATATCTGAAGCTACATTATTTTCATCCGTTTCGAAACGTCTCCAGAAAACCATGTTTATGAAAGAGGTATTGATTAAAAATATCGATTTTTTTAAATAATTGAATTATGACGCAAATAAAATAAAAGTTTGTATAATTTAAACCTTTTTAAAAACTCACCTCGCCGTTATTGTACGCGCACAGAATATAACGCATAACAAAAACAACGTTTTTTTTGTATACAATCGGTCAAAGATAGCGTGGTTATAACCCGTGTTTTACCGCCAACGTAATCAACTGGGTCGACTCTATGTAGTCGACTGTTGAGTCTGGTAACATATTTCCCCCTACCAGAGTAGCGACAATGACCAATGAAGTGTAGATTCCGCCCACTTCTTACTTGACAGGTGCTCGTCAAAACAACTTTAACTAGGATACAGCCTATACGGGTAAAGATCAGTATAGAAACGCGTATTTAGTTCCATACAAAGTGTTAGTAAACTTATATATCCTTATCCTAATTCGTATAAGTACCTATTTTCAATTTAGAATGGAAATTCTATACCTACTTTTATGAAACAAAAAAATAACTAGGTTTATTTTCGTCTATTTATACTCACCGTACTCGAAATCCATTGATTTAGACTTGGTAATGCCGGTGTCGTTTGGCTCCATTCTTGGATTGGCATCAGCTGCCATCATTTCCATATCCTTTTTCTTCTCTTCATTCAATCTCTTTCTTATACTCGCTATTCGTCTTTCAGGTGCATGTCTTTTATACCTAATAAAATAGTTCACCCTGTTTCTGTAATACTCTTTGCTTTTTATGTCTTTTATATCTTTAATATCATGTTCTATATTGCTAAATGTTGGACGTTTATGTTTTTCTAAATCAGTTGCTTGAGAATGGCTTATTGTATGAGCACCACTTTCATTTAAAACTAGTCTCGAGTCATCTTCATCTCCGCTCTGGCCAAGTCCATTTTTCAGTACGTCCTCGTTATCATCTTGGCACAGAAGTTCGGTGTTCTGTGTTATAAAGAGCAGAGTAAAAAGTAAAAAATGCTCGACGATCTCCATTTTGGATCTCACTTAAAGTATGCTCTTTATTAGAATAGCGGTTATGTAGCTATATCTCAATCTATCCATTTTTGTAGATCTTCGATTATAGATTTTCACTGCAACAAAAAAATTGTTTTAATGATGTTACACTAATTATCTAGTAGTAATGATGTTACACTATTATACAGTACTGTCGTAAAATAGTAGATCAAATTCGTAAAATCTAGAAAAACTTCCATAGGCGTGATCTATGTATATTATAGTATAATTAAAATAAATTGAATGTACATACTAGGGCTAGAACAAAATTCTCGGATACCGACCGTGTTCCAGGCGGCCGCGTATCGGTATCCCGTATTCCAGGTGGCCGCGGCCCGGCCAGCGCAGCGGGGGTCGGGGCGACTGCGACGCGAAACAGGTTCCGTATTTATTTAGTCCTTGAAGGTCGCGCGCCTGTAATTGTGCATTACTGATTGTTATACTTAATTGATATTATAACGATGGTTAAAACGCCAGCCCCATTTGTTTATCAATTAAAAAAAATTGTGCAGGGTTTTCCAGATTTAAGTGTTAAAGCTACCACTGTGCACTGTGAAATATGCAAGTGTTACTTACATGTTTACAGAAAAGGACAATGTGAAAATCACGTAAAGTCGCTAAAACACCGAGAAAATAAAAAAAAAAGGAATCCCAAGAAGTGAATTCCTATATGAGAACGACGAGGTGTAAGAGTGTGACAACAGATGCGGGAAAAGTAAGAGAAAACAATATTACTTACTAAGTCACTATTTATTCACTGCAGCATGCATGCTCAAGTTCGACCCTGGCATGTACTATTTGGTTCGTACATACACTAAATAATTGAAACACGTAACTATATTCGAGCGGAATGGTTAAAATTACCTGCGAACATAACAGGTTACGATAAATGGGCGAGCTGGTCGACGCCGCTGGAAATAAAATGAGTATCTGATACTCTAGTGATAATAATAAAAAAAAATATGTGTTTTTTATCAGCAGTACAATTTATTCCGCGATATTTGTCTTTTCTCAAACAAACAAAAATAGCCACTTAAACGTGAAAAACAACACCCATTTAAAAAATCCGCGAATTTATTGAAAATAATGGCCTTTCTAAATTTTGAAGAAAAATGTATTTTTGCATTGGTGGCCTTACTCCAATTAATACTTTACGTTAACGGCTAGACAAACAAATACAAAACTACGTTTCTTACTGCTATTTATAAACATATTGACCTCATATTAATGGAAATACAAATACGTCAAATTTTATAATCTCATACACTAATTAATGCATGTAAAAATATATGTGTATTTCATTAATGCCTAGTTTACTTTTTTTATACATTTAAAGTTCTCCATAATACAAGAGTTAAAGTAACATAATACAGTACATTTGTACATAAGACTTTCAGGGTGATATTGTTAAATCCACCTAAAACTGTGCATAGTGTCTATAACATCGATCTACCTAATGCGGATCTTTTACGAGCACATTTTTTTTTAACTTTGCACAGGTGCCAACCAAAATATTAATAGTTTCGATATTAGTTGATAGTTGATACACAAATATTGTGCGGAAATATTACTGCGACTGTGTCAAAAAGATTCTGAGACAAACATGTTAAGACTTTAACTGTAGTAGCAAATTTGGGGGCAAGTGGAGCAACATGCATACTTTCAACTGACGGAATGCAATTAACATTTATTTTACTTATAAACGTTATTTATTTCATGCGCGATGCCTAAGCCATGTTTATATACATACATATAGACATCCAAAAAAAAAAACGTCATCAAAGTTGGCCGAGAAAAAAAAAGACGTATTTCTATTCTTAATCGAATTTATAACCTTATTTACTTGTCAAGATTGTCACATTATATGACAGCCATTGTTTATTTTACAAATTGTGAAAGTCACTTGTTAAAAGTTTGACATAACCGAAAAGCTTAAACATGACCGCTATTTCCATCTCTCTCGTTCATAGCCAGAGTTGATGACGTTTTTTTTTGATGTCTATATAAACGGAAAATGGACGATCGTTTTCTTAGAGCTCATTACTTATGTTGCTGGTTTGCTAGCAAAAAAAGAGGATTTTTCGTATATAATGCCGAAATATATACCGGACAAAAATTATAACGTCAAAAAGACGACTTGTCCGGGGAAAAGAGGACGTCTGGTCACCCTAGTAAAACACAAAACAACTAGTTCCATCTTATACTACAAACCTGCACCGAAATTCCAAAAGCATTTCAAAGTTGATACAACTCGCTGTTTACCCTGGGTTCACAGAACAACTGTCGTTAGCTGCAAATGATTTTATCCAATCAAATTTAAATCACGGGCCCCCACCGCCAATCTAGAATCTGATATTTAAATATGATTGGTTAAAATCATCTGGAGCTGGCGACAGTTGTTGTGTGAACCCAGGGTTCAAAATCATTGCGATTTGTCATTGTTTTCATGGCCAGACAGATTAAATAAAAAACTTTTCCCTCGATACGACAGTGTGAAATAAATATATAAAATACGTAAAAACTCTTGTGACTAGGTAAAAAAAGACAAGTAAAGCGAATACTTGTAGCGTTTGGATGAGGGTATCAATTCCCAATAAATAAAATCTCGGTGCATTGAGATTACACATACATATGCATAAACACAACTAATAATGATGAGATAAAGGTTCTGAGAATCCACACAAAACCTGCGAGGGAATATCTGTTCTTGGAATCCGGCGGTTTTGTTTTGAACGGAAAAAATGCATATTATTCATACGTATTTTAATTAATTAGAATACAAAAATTACATCCAGACGATTGTTACAGTTAGTTGTAGTTGAAAAATTAGGCATAATAATTGTCAAAAAATTTGTGACCGGACAAGTCGATAATAAATATGTACATATGTAGGTACTATTTATATAGAGGTCCAGCGTCTTTTGTATGCGCGAATCTTATTAGATGATTATTTACGGCTTGGTGAGTTTATATACATATGTAATATGTATATACGTAAATCAGATGGAGCATATACGACACGGACTGAAGATTAAATAGTAGACATTTAAAATCCACTAGGCTTCTTTCTAACGATGTTGAAATGCTTCATAGAAAGCCAATAATAAATATCTGATTGTAGGAGGACTATCATTAAAACAACTTATAATGTTTGAGGGCCCTCTTTAAACATCCTTTACATGACGTTTTCTTAACATCCCATTTGAGACATCAAATTTACAAACAACTTTTTTGTATTATTCCCCTTCTATGTATGAAAAGTATCGGTAAATCAGTTTTTGGTATGGAACTAAGTATGCAGTATGGACGGATGAGATTAAAACTTGATCGGTTTTATGTCTGAAATAGATTTTTAAATTGTTTTTCATGTATTAGGACACTAGGAGCACACATATTATGTTCCATTGGAGTACTGATGTTGTCCAATTATGGAGAACGGATAACGAAAAAGAAATGAACTTCCGACAAAACCCTTAAATGTCAATCTAAAACGATCAAGGAGAGTCACAAGAATCCCTCAAAAAAAGTAAATATACAGCGGGCAGACACTTGCAACCACCAAACAAACATTGAACACTTGTTTACCAGAAACAAATCAGTGTTTGCGAATAAAATGTTTGTACCTCTGGTGAAGGTAAAGATTACGCCATACGTATCCACAATATTTAAAAACTTCTGCGTTTAAGTCAACATTGTCACACGAAAATGTTTTCAAGCGATAGCCTCAGCACCCACGGTTTATTTCACGCGTAATGTTCGACCGCGACGTCTTTAAGTTTAAAATTGCAATTAACGAACTGGAGTAAAAATACCTTTGGTACAACCCATAGTATCTTGTGCGCGCTGGCCAAACGCGGGGAGAGACGGACATAGCGATCCCGATGCGTAAGACAAAGATGGTTGCTTCATATCGATTTTTGCGTGCTGTTAGCTTGTGTCTCCGGCGAGATGAGATGAAATGCAGCCGGCGACACCTAGCGGGATGCTGCGAATGTTTGTTTGATTTTCTGTAATAATAGCCCCATTTGCCTCGGATATTTCGGTAGAGTTCAACGGAGTTTAATGGTAATTTTAATTCTGTGCAGTGACGGCTCACGATATTTCACGCCAGACGGAATTCCAAATTTAAAGCATAGTATTTAAAAACTATAAAATAAGTACTACACATAGAGCTGTTTTATACTTAAGTATTTCCTATTTTAAGGTTTTGGACTCTGTACTTTTATGAAAATTGTTATTAAAATCTTCAAGTTTTGAAGAGGTCAAGTCTTTAATTATTTTAATTCTCAGTTGAGAGATGAAGTTGAATGACAGTAGTAATTATATAAGGAATAATATTATAGTAAAGTAAATAATAATATAGTAGTATAGAGCCATCCAAAAAAAAAAAGTCATCAAAGTTGGCCGAGAAAAAAATAGGTATTTCTATTCTTAATCGAATTTATAACCTTATTTACTTGTCAAGACTGTCATCATACTCTCACATGACAGCCATTGTCTATTTTACAAATTGTGACATGCAATTGTCAAAAGTTTGACATAACCGAAAAGCTTAGACATGACCGCTATTTCCATCTCACTCGTTCATAGCCAGAGTTGATGACGTTTTTTTTTTGGATGTCATACAATAAAAGTAAAGTTAGTATACGGAACCCATAGGCAACTCGTGTAGCATTTGACGGGTGTTGCCTCAATTTAATTTGATTGCAGTAGTCCCGTGTAAGCTGGTGCTGTTGTACAACCTCCGCCGCATGCAGTATATTGAAAAGTGTGATATAATTGCATAATAAAATATGGCAACCATGTGAAAGGCTACTAGTTACTTTCGTGTATTACATTTATGATACGTACGCCTTTGTGGCGCATCTCGTTTCTGCCAAGTTAAAATATAAGTAATATCAATGCATATCACATTGACACAAATCTTGTTATGAAAAACCGAACTTTTTTTGCTAAAATCAGTACATAGAAAAAAACCTATTTTAAGAAATCGGAGCGAACGCTATTGGTGTAACATCTTAAGGCCAATTATTAAACAAAACAAAAAATGTTAGTGGGAAGTAAAATATCGAATTTTTTTTGTTACATTGTACAGATTTATTTTCTACAATTATTGATCTGTACAATTATTTGTTTTTTTGTTTTAGTGGTTATTGTATTTATTTTTTTTTTGTTTATTGTTTTTACCTATGTATGTATTGTTTCTGATATGCTCTTATTTATAAAAAAAAACTTAAACACAAAAATAGGAACGCCACTGATGATAGACTAGGAAAGAAATGACATTGAATTGTATTTTTCAATATTTTATTATTACAATATTTATTCGGTGTGGAAGTGTATAGATTAGAGTTGCCACCTCCATGAAAATAACCCGGAGACTCCGGGTTTTCCACGAAGGTATGTCCGGGCTCCGAGTTTCTTACGTTATTCTCCGGTCAGCATTGAAATTGAAATTTGTATTTATAAATTTATATAATTGTGGTTCATATATAATAGTTCCATGTATATGTCGTTTAAAATATAGATTATTTGGTTGAATTCTGGCGCGTTTCTGTCTCTAGAGGGCAGTATCGGTACATAGTGCAATCTAGAGATGTTAATTTAATGTTAAATTAATTAATTGAAATCTATTTAATTTATAAATAGTATTTATTACGTCACGAAGATCGTATTCAACACAACTCAACCAATTGTGTTCAATTATTTCTTCAAAAACACAATTTGGCACAAAAATCGCCTTCTTCAAATATTGCGCCTGCTTTAATCCCCCCCCCTTCCCCCCCCCCTCCCGCCGCGGACACCATTCTCCGGGTCAGCGGTCTCTCTGGGTGCAACTCTAGTATAGATTGATTGATAAAATATCTAATAATGCTTTTAAAATAGAAAATATAATAAAAACGTGGAAAGTGCATGATCAAGGCTAATGAATAATGTTATTGGATAAAAATAAAACACAATTATAAAATTTCCACATGCTGTCGAAATTTGTCGACGTGCCTATTAGACGAGACAATTATATATCTTATTATATCCTTCATTTACGTCTTACTTCCTTCCTTTTTCTTGGCTGGCTACTAATTTAAGAATACATACGTCATAAACTACCCATCACTGATCGCTTACCAACATATCATAAATTTTCTTTGTTACATATAATGTCTGTTGATAAGTTAACGATTACTATTGAATTATTGCGTTCAAATGTTATGATCACTGATCGCTTTGTGTGATGAACGCGATCATTGTTTGCGAGATAACGTTACATAAATAACATCACTAATCACAGTAATCACAGAACAATTATTATCCCCACGTTGGTACCCATGTTTTTATTACTTTTCACTTTTTGAATTCAGCCGTCAACTTTGGAGGTTATGGATACATATTTATGTTTAGCAGTTTAGCAGACGAACGCACTATAATTTCTTGAAATTATAGATCAGCAAATATAATATGACTGATACAAGAAACAAATATGGGCCATTGATTGGTTCAATAGATGAGGGGACGTCTAGTACCAGATTTTTAGTAAGTTCTAAATTATGCTATAGTTTAATATTAATTAATTATTTACATAATTTACAATTTACATGACGAGTAATAAGTACGGATTGTAGGTGTTCGCCTCGAAAACTGCTGAAGTTTTAACCTACCATCAGGTAGAGGTACCCCACATTATTCCTAGAGAGGGCTGGTTTGAGCAGGATCCGATGTTAATCTTAAAATCGGTGATAGACACGATCGATGTGACATGCGATAATCTTAAAAAGTTAAATATTAATTATGAGGATATTGTAGCGACTGGGATTACCAATCAAAGAGAAACTACTATACTTTGGGATCCCACTACGGGGAAACCGTTATATAATGCTTTAGGTAACTTTTTAATACATTGAATAATTATTATTAATATAGTCCTTTAAAAATAGAAGAAGATATGAATTGTTAGAACAAAGTTGTAATTAAATTGATATAACTCCGATGAATGCTGTAATATTTAAAAATATGTGCACAATTCTATTCATACATTGTTTTGTGTTATTTTTCATTTATCACAAATATTTATAGCTGTTTGTTGTTTACCTTTTGTTGGTTTACAAGGACATACCTTTAAATCGAGTTATAATTAACTCAAATAATAATAAGTACCAATACTCAATCTAAAGTATAAAGTTTATAACTACAACATACATTAATCTATAATTAAAGCTTGTATAGGCTAATAATTTTAGAGAAATTGAAAATCCTGCTTTATTACCTGTTAAATGTACTTATTTAAAATTATAATGAGGAATGTGACAATGGTCAAAGGGCAAAGGTCCTTTTTTACATTCTTTTACATAACGTAGTTTATTTAGGAGCTGTTTACAATATGAAATATAATGATGCAGATTGATATAATGAGTGTCACTCATTAATAAATAAAAATAAAGCATTGTAAATAAGTAGGTACCTATTTATAATACAGAGATTATACTTAGTTGTATTGTTATATTATTATGCAGACTAACACAAGTACTGCCTACTGCACAGGCATTAAAGGAAGTTCCAAATTTAAAAAAAAATCCAATTAAAGATTCCCAAAAAATGTTTTATAAAAAATTTCAAAACAATTTAACATTTCAATGCTTGTCCTTATATCGTCGCTGCATACGGAACTGTTGAACATATACCGATAAATAATGGTGTTTTATGGTGGGTTCATGCAGAAATTTGTAGTAATAAGAATAAGAATAATAATAAGAATAAAAGTTAAACCTTCGTTTTATAATGACCCATTTCGTGCAGTAAATATAATTTTTAGTAATAATTTTAAAAATAAGGATTTACTGCATGAACTGGGTCATTATAAAACGAAGGTTTAACTTTTGTTCTTATTACTATTCTTATTCTTATTACTAAAAATATCTGCATGAACCCACCTTTAATTGTACAACTGTCATAACATAAACTTAAATCTAATGTTCTGTAAAATTGCAAAATACGAGACACCTATGTCTTTTCATGAGTGCAACGATGATATATTCTCATTTTCTTTTACAGTTTGGATGGATATGAGAACCTCTAGTACAGTTGACGAGATTCTACAAAATGGTAAACGCCCCTGCAAAATTTTTTGCAAAATATATGCGGCCTTCCAGTTAGTACTTACTTTAGCGCACTTAAAATAAAGTGGATGATGGATAACGTCGAGGAGATAAGAAAGGCTATGGAAGAGGGTAGATGTTTGTTTGGGAACGTCGATACTTGGCTGGTTTGGGTATGTAGTCAGAATTCTGAAATAATTAGCAGAAAAACCAGCTGAATCATATAAAGTACAGAATATAAAATTACTGAAGTAGAAACCAGTGTAATTATTATTTCACATCTGTAATTGCTGATTTAAATATTATTTTTATATAATGTAGCAAAGAAAAGGCTATATATTTGTTGCAGAATCTTACAGGAGGCGTAAAGGGTGGACTACACATAACAGACGTTACCAATGCTTCGAGGACGATGCTAATGAATATCGACACTCTAAAATGGGATCCACAGTTGTGTAAAGTTTTTGACATTCCCATGGATATTTTGCCCGAAATAAGGAGTTCTTCAGAAATATACGGTTACATAACAGATGTGACAAAATTAGCGGGTATCCCAATTTCAGGGGTAAGCTTTCATTTATTCCTAACAAATCAGAATCTCATACACCTGATACATATTATTTAAAAATAGTTTATTAGATTTTAGGCGATCAGCAAGCAGCGTTGGTAGGTCAGATGTGTTTTAATATAGGCCAGGCAAAGAGTACTTACGGTACCGGTTGTTTTATTTTATACAATACAGGGCATACTGTAAGTAAGCTTTGGTATTTGTCAGTTTTTAGTACTAGTTAATTCTTCTGTAGATTGTACGATCGTCACATGGATTGCTAACAACTGTTGGTTACCAATTAGGGCCCGATAAACATCCAACTTACGCTCTTGAAGGATCAGTAGCTATTGCCGGTTAGTAAACGTACATTATCAATTTATCTTATTGTCCTTAAATATTGGCAGTTTCGATACAATGTAAAATCAAAGGTATCAATAAAAGAAACAACACCATTGGGTGGTTTTTGAGGATCTGCACTTCATTGTTTTAGGAATTTCGGTTACATGGCTTCGTGATAATTTACAGCTCATTAAAGAAGTGTCCGAATCGGGTGATATTGCACAAACTGTCGACGAAGAAGGCGAAGTATATTTTGTACCAGCTTTTTCTGGATTATACGCTCCATATTGGAGAAAGGATGCTCGGAGGTACTTGAGTTTGATATACCTAAATATCAATATTCGCTTTATTATAATATTAGCTTTTCAAAGTATAAGTGTAGTATATTCCTCGCAGAAATACTTTCAAAAAATTAATATTCACAGTGTGATATGTGGATTAACAGAAGAGACTAAACCAGGCCATCTCGTTAAAGCTGCTCTTGAAGGCGTTTGTTACCAAGTACGGGACGTACTAGAAGCCATGTCTTTAGACTGTGATTTTCCATTAACCAAACTGCTAGTCGACGGTGGTATGACGGCAAATGATTATTTAATGCAGATGCAAGCGGATTATTGTGGAATACCAGTAGGTAATTACCGATTACTGTTGGCAATGATTATCATATTTATAAACATTTACTATACTCAAGGTTTAGTTTTTTTCTAACAAAGAGTTTTTGGACAGTTCAAAAAATAGGTTATGTCATTAAATTTGATATTTGACAGTTTGTAACAATTTTGGCACTACTGCATTAAACTACAAAAAAAGTGTACAAGCTGATTTGCTAAATTTTCTAGTGCAAAAAATACAGACATTTAAACGTGGCACAAAATAAAAGGAACACACTGTACTTGAACTTGAATCAATTCCGTTTTCAGCAGAAACAAAGAATTGATGGACATAATGTTAAAAATATTTTTCGTAGAAAATTTTATTCACAAAGAAAAAATATCTAGTGATTTGGTTCATTCATTAGCTTACGTTCAGAGTGCCCGTTGTCATCTTAGCAGATAGGAAAACAGTGAGTAAACCATTTGTCATGGGACAGATGCAGTATGAATGTTTTGAGATGAGACTTGCTAACTAACTTACAAGATGGCTGCTGTTCAAATTTGCCAAAAAAGAGAGAATGGGGACTAACCAATAAGATTATTGCCAATTACAACACCAAAGAAAGCAATACATTCAACAACACAGTCAGCAACAAAAGTCATGATACACCTACTTTTGCTACCTACTAATAATAGTAGATAGTCTGAAGATTTCCCTTTAATATGAGCCCAATAACTTTGAAAAGGATTTAATATTTTCGAAGTTATGTACGATTTTTGTATACATCGTAATTTTATTTTTTTAACGACAACTTGGGCTTATTATATGCAGAATTTCACAAGCTGTAATCCTATCAGAAGCAAAAAAATCAATATTGTAATACAAAAATTATTAAAACTTAAGCAACCTTCAAAAAGTGGGCGTATCACGACTTTCATTGCTGACTGTGTATTTTATTTTTCAGTAAGGCCAACTATGGCCGAGACGACCTGTTTGGGGGCCGCTATAGCTGCAGGAAGTGCTAAGGGTGTTGAGGTTTGGCACATCGAGAGTATCGAACCGGTTCCCAGTGATATCTTCATTCCACGTATTACTGAAAATGGTAGGTTCGTATTACGTTAAACTTACGGTTTTCTCATAAGTGTTCTTTTTTAGTCCGAGATGTAAAATATTCCAGGTGGAAGATGGCAATTAAACGGAGTTTTGATTGGGCTGATACTGACAGTAGTAAAGTAAATCCAGGTATGTAGTTGTGCATTGGTTTATTCATTTATATTACATAATTATGTTAGGCAAAAATTTAACAAACCAAATCTAGATCTTTAAAATATACTTGTGTATCATATTTGGTATAAGCTAACAATAAGCTTAACATTAAGGTATAAGGTTTAACGAATAAGAATAAGATTTGTTTTGTGTTAAGGCGGGATATTAATTTTAAATAAATTGAAGCTATAATTTAGAAAGCATTTAATAAGTAAGGCTGTCAAAAATTCGCTGTGTACCATAGCCATGTATTTGCTGCGAGTCGTATATCGCTGAATTAAAACGTTTCAACTAACACAGTGGAGAGTCTAACGTACATACACCTCGATAAATCAACATCAACTACGGCTAAATAAAATATGTTGGACAAGGAAAGTCAACAGCCTTGAGACATGCTCTGTTGATTCTCCTCCACTACAGTTCATTGAACATCCATCTCATTTCAGCGTTATCGCACCATTATGTTAAAACTGTTCAAATATTAAAGGAAAGTTACCTTGGTGAATTTCCATACCTCGTTTACAATCTTATAGACGCTTTATCTTCAGAAGCTTATTATTTTAGCAATAGACAAGATTTGTAGATTTGATAAATGAAACAGTCACAATAAAAATGTTCATGACCTACATGCAGCAACTATGGTGCACAGAGCGCTCTTTGATAGCCCTATCGTCACGGTAATAATAATATAACTAACACTTTTCTTTATTCGCTTTTGGATTGTGAGAAAAAAAAATCAGTCTGCTATATCTTTAAAGACCATAATAGCTAATAAATGTCTACTATGGTGGTAAGTACTTCTGTAATTATATTTTACATGTCTTTTATTAAAGTTTTTATTTAAAATTTTATTATTTATTCTATTATTTAATAAGCAAATAATGTATTTGTGTAAACATAAATTGCGGGATGGAATTTGGTTGTAGTATCAATGCACATACTTCCATATTTTTTTGAATTTGTGTCTTATTAATCCTATTTTTGGCAGATTTGCCACGCTTGGTAGAGGGGGAAGAACATATATCAGGTATACAAAAATAATTATAGTATTTAAATGGTGTTATCATGTCATTCAGTTAACTGTTAACCCTTCATTTATATTTGTCTTTTCAGTGCCTTAATTTTCATTTGAGAAATGAAGACTGTGGAATTGTTAGCCTGATTGCATGCTCATTTTTTTATTTTATGTTGTCTTTTTGTTGTTTCCTTATAATTTATCATGTACTAAATCCCTACTAAAAGTTTTTGTTTTTAAATAGTATTAAAGCGGCAGTATGGGTAGTTTTATATAGAAAAAGACATATTTTATGAATTAAAAAATAATTTCTTTACAGGAAAAAAGAGACAGAAGTAGTCACTGGGTTCACCATATATTTTCTTAGTCTCTTCCAATTTATTTACTGTGACTACTTGTTTTTCTTGTATTTTCTCAATGTTTTAATAAATTCTTTGGTTTATATTAATTTATGAATAAATGACATCAGAACTCAGTTAGGTAATAGTCTGTCTGATGTAGTAACTCCTGGTGGAACTTGACATTCTGGTATTTTCGTAAGCAGGAAGCTGGGATCCACAGCATAATTTAGGGAGTGATTATTGTTAAATCTAAATTGCAAAAATAGTCTTAAACGAGGCTGCAAAATATTTGTTTGTTCCCAGAATATTTTCTTTTTCTAAAAGTTAGTACTAGAGATTGCCAAAGTGAGGTTCATTACAGGGTTGCACTAGCCCTTACATGCCATAAATCAGTGTCTTCTAAACCCAAAAAAGAAGACCATCTGAGGCGATACCATAGTGAAGGGCTTTAGATATACATAAAAAGTGGATAAATTGAAATGGCATATCCCACATGGGTATTAATCCATTTACAAAATGAAAATCTAATGAGCTATTCTTGAGTTATTTAAGAAATTCGATAGACATTAATCCAATCAGAAATAAGGATTTTTTTCCTATGAAAACGTGATAATAACAAAGGTGAAGAGATTTTTTTCTGGGCATATTTTTTGCACACCATACTTGACTTTTTTTATACAACTGTGACATCACTCTGGGGGTCACAGTCTGTGGCTCATAGGTTTAAGAATATTTAATTTATTTCTATCAATCGCATAGAGTCCATAATAGGGTGTTTTAGTTCGAAATGTGGTCGATCGCTGGTCTGTCGATGGTACAGTAAGTAGCACGCGCGGTTGAGCTCTAAGATTCGAAGAAAAGTGTTGAGTCACACAAAAAAAATTAACCTAAAGGGCTGTCAATACAAATTTGAAAAGTTGCTGGAACGACAGGGCATATGAAATATAGACATTAATCCATTTACAAACTGAAAATATATTGAACCATTTTCCAGTTGTTTGTAAAATTCATAGTATGACGTCACATAATGATATTCCGCCAATCAGAATTGGGGAGATTTTTTCTGTAAATTTATAATAGTGTATGGGCTAGTGCGACTCTGTAATGAACCTCACTTTGGCGATCTCTGGTTCTTGCAGTTATTATAAAATTTCAGAAATAAAATATTTCCATCAAATAAAAATTCTAATTTCCATAACTTTAACAGAAACTGAAATTTAAAAAAATGCCATTATTTATTGAGAACAAAGTATCTTGCAAATATCTTAAGGTGAGATCTATTCTCAATGTTATTACAAGTTTTGTTGCTACTGTGAGTGTGTTAATTAGTTTTATTGATAAGATATTTTTTACAAACTTCTTATTTTGATATTCTTGTTCATCTAGATCATTATGTCACTGCATCTATACCTGGAGGACTCTTCGTTATAGGAACAGCGGTACTTTTAATGGTAGCCGAGTTATTAGGCAAACGTTAATGAGAAGATATTGCGTATATCTCTTAATACATATTTGAGAAGCCATATTATACTATTTTGCAGGCGTAATTACTGGATAATAAATTGAAAACGCCATAGAAAAATTAAAAGAAAATGCATTGTATGCAGACATAAATACAACATTTGGAAAAGTATTGAATCAATAAAATGCACTGTATCTTATTTAGATTTTCCAGAGAGTCAAATACAGGTAATTTCAAATCATTTAGTTTATTCCACTTATTATATTATTTCATGAATTCGAGAAGAATTGAATGGTTTGTTATTTACATTTGATATTATCACTTGATGGAGGTAAATGTATATTGTTTTTAATAGCTATTTAACCTAACAGTTAACAAAAACGAGGAATTTAAAATAAGAAACAAAAAAGTTGAAGCTCTACTGAATATTATTCTTTCTTTATTGGTGCAGTAATAACAAGTGAATTATTTTCTTACATTCAAAATGTATTAAGCTATTTTTGTAAAATACCGCGTAAATTAAGGTATTCATTTTGATACCACAATGTCCTTGTGAGAATATACATTAGGGTAGGGTATTTCTCTAATCTCCATCTCTATGTAATCAGTTCTGCACACTTTACTTTGAACGTTTGTTTATTAACGTTTACATCTGCTGATGGACCTAAATAAGACTCCATTAGCGTTACAGGTAGTTTCAAGTTACCAAAGTTTCTCAAAATCTTCTGCATATAAGCTCTTATTAACCAACTGTGTCCTTTTTACCTTTTTGAATACATAAACAACCAATAATAAAGCAATTAACTTAAAATTTAAATCTTTATTGGCGTGTGTGGATTGAAAGGTTCCTATGACTTAAGATGTTGCATAAGTTTTAGTTAATAGGCTTGCAACTAAATCGTCCTTTTATCATATGTGTCCTTTGACCTACTCAAGAAATATAAACAGAAAATACATACATATGTTGAAATTGTATTCGACTTCATTTTCTGTTTGCATTTGTTATAATTTTAGTTAGGACACATAAAAGTTCGTATGTTATTTCTTATTTATCATATTCTTTCATTATTTATTTATTTTGACTTTATATTATCTATTGCAGGGTTCAAAAAGGCTAATATATCACTACAAAAGGTCCTTTAAAATTTCAAAATTGTAATTGATCAAATTAATGGAGCAGTATTTATTTATATTCCTGCTTTTAATGTAAGAAATATATTTAGTAGTCATTTGAACATTTAAAAAATGAATGTATGTAGTGATTACCATTTTTTTTTCTGTGATATATTAGCTTCTCTGCTATCGATGCTTGTTTAAATTCGATTTGATTTCAATTTTTTTTGTGGACCACATGATTGTAAGAAAACTGCCATTTTCTTTTGATACCTATTTCCGTAAACAGCAAAACAATGGGAAATGGAAAATTACATTGGGTAACAATATTTGGACTTGGATTTGAATTTTGTATGTGCAACAAGTCAGTTTATGTGCATTTTTATATCAAAATCATTTAATGTTTCGTAGTTATTAATAAGGTTGCTTTTATCTGGCATTTATATTAATAGAGCTACATATTAACAGGACTTTATATGAATGTGACATAGTACAATGTTTTCGTTTGTTTTTAATTGTATGTACTTATTTTTGGTATAGTTTTGGTGATTTAAGTATTATATTACGTATTAGGGGTTTTCAGCTGTGATTTTATTTATTATCAAATATGTAAAACTTAATGAGTGAGGCCATTGAAAAAAATAAATATTTGTAGATACTTTCATGTTTTATTTTACCCTGTAGTAAAATTGAAAATACAAATTGATTCCTCAAAGATGCATATATTCGAGGGGAACGGCTAAAATTACCTGCGGGCACAACAGGCGACAACCCTCGCTCGTGACATGACCCTACGACGAGCGGTCATTTGCGATAGATAACGGGTGAAATGGTCGGTACCGCTGGAAGTGAACTGAGAATCTGATACTGTAGTGCACAGGCTGTTCTATAACAATGAGTGTGTTAAGAAAAAACTTTCAGTTTGAATTATGAATTTCAGAAGAAATTTTTTCCACTAAAAATTTTATTGTTCCATTTAGTTTTTATCTATCATAAATATTTTTACACATAAAAAAAGTGTTATCTACCTTGGCAGTTAATGTTGTTATACTTTGTAATATAAAATACCTATTATCTTGCACATTCTATATCTCAACCAAGAAGACTAGAACTAGTTTTAGTCTTCTTGATCTCAACACACTACAACATACTCTATTTCCATTCTAAATTGAAAATAGGTAGAAAAAAGCAAGGGTGTCAGATATATTTTCTAAAATTGCTAAGCTCACTATACAAGTATACTTCATACTTCAGTAAACTTTTAGTTCGTGACGTTCTTAGAAAGCTAGTTTGGAAATATTTAAAAAAAAATACATAGATATAAAGCGTTTAAACTTGCTGGAAAAAATAATTATAAATTAAAACAACTTTATGTATGTTACTATATTTATGTTATAATATTGAAGAGCCGGCAACGCGATGCCAGCAACACCGATACCGGCAACCAGCAAATGCCGACCAGTATACTATAGGATTGCTTTATATGTAATACATCCAAATACTTATTCGGTCCACTGTGCCATAAAATTTTCACGACGTCGTTAAAATGATTTACGACTTTAGAAATTCTACGTGTTTAAGGCGCCAGTGACGTGTATTTCAGCTAGGTTTATTAACACAGACAATTTTTTGAGATTGTCTGGCTAAATGAGCATTATTTACAGCAAATTATATTACAAATATTAAGAGTTTTGTATGCAGGCTTATTTTACTCTCCTATATTGATTTGAATGAAAAAAATTATTTCACAATTTTCGAATTTATAAAAGATATATGCACGCCCATGGAATCATAAAGTTGCACGGCTTTTTTTGTTCCCCAGGCGTATTTATCATTTTCAATTGAAATTAGAAGGACTATACACATATTTCTAATGGAATATAAACATAAGATTGCTAACAAAAAAAAATGATTTCAAAACTGACTGAAAACTCTTACCTATAGTCAGCAACAAAAGTCATCATACAATAATTGCGTAAATTCTGGTAATTTTTGTACTACACTATTGATTCTGATAGGATTACGGCTTGTGAAGTTCTACGTTAAACAAGTCCAAGTTGAAGCTGATATGTCGATTGTGTGAAGAGATATCGCTAAAAAAGTAACATTGCGATGTTGTCAAAAAACCGTGAACTCCGAAAATATTAAATATTTTTCAATGTTCTTGGACTCATATTAAAGGGAAATCTTCAGAGTATCTATCTGACTAACAGCCATTTACTAATAAAGCAAAAGCGGTGGTGAATGGTGATATCCATATTTAAAAACCACTGGGAGTGCCTAATGTTACGCAAAACTGTACTTAAGAAGTAATATTTGCACATTGACCACTTCAGTGGTTCAATATTAGACACATAATTGTTACAAAAATTATATTTGCACGCTCGAATTCAAACGCCCTATGTAAACATATGCATTTATAGGCGAGTCTGTACCATCAAAGGCCTAAGGATGGGGCGTACAACAAATTACATCCATTCATTCTCGCCCTTCAGTAAAAAAACATTCGTCATTTCGATTACCCGGCTCACACGCCCTTCGAGATAGAGTGCCTTACATCGCCGCCAGTCCCTTGAAGATATACTCGTACGAACCCCCCCCCCCCAAAGGGATGCAGCTCGTTAGCTCTTTTTCATCAATATTTTATCCACGGACTTACAGTTCATTTTGTATTAAGATTTTATGTGACGCAATCAAATTTTGTAGAGTTTCATGCTACGTTGTCAACAGTAATGCGGAGTGGATTTAAACAAATGGAAAATGACGGGGTCACAAAAGGGCGGAGTGTCTAAAATATTTTAACTCTTCTTATTAAGTATTTTAAACCTTTTGCCACTGTTTATTACCAAACTATGTTATTACTATATTATATACTCGTATACAGTTTGTATAAAGACGACATCGGCCGGTTGTGAAAAGGACAAATGCTATACCTCTCATTCTAACGACAAGCACAGGTGATGAGAGGGCCGGTCTTATTCCTTCACTACCTTCGGTGCGCGTGCGGTTGCTTCTTATCTGTCGTCTCAATTCTGTTTGTCCCGTTTCATAACTGGCCGATGTCGGTTTTACACACACTGTACATTAAATATAATATTACTAATAATGTATTTAATCTTTTACTGGTACTTGCGACCGGATAGGGTCCGGAAAGTGTGCTACAACGCATGGTCGTCACTATACAACTCTACGATAATTAAAGTATAAACTGTATTTTTTAAGCGCCTTGTAAATTATGTACGCGTGTATTTCTTGCCCGTGCATACGTACGCCACTGACCGTGCCTGGTAACACACGATGTACTCTCCTGGTGTGGGAGCGAGGGAAGCCTAATGCAATTTAACCATATAGCGTATCGACCGTTCCGTTGTTCGAATTAGTAGTAGTCCGACGGACGAACGGTAGAACGCAGAGTTTAAAATAATTTTATGTGTCGTGCATGATTAACTAATACACTTGTGTACATACATATTTTTGCACCGTGTACATACATATTTCTTTTAGAGTTCGTGTAGTGTATTTACATATTATCTGATTTTGTGTGGATTTTTGCAATAATGGCACAGTAGTTACCATTTGTGAATAAACTGAAACAGTTACGAGGATTTTACAATAGACGGATCACATATTTTATGCATTCCTGGCAATCGTCAATATATATTTCGTAGACGCCGAGAGTCTGAAAGACATTTATATGCATAGATATACATATTATCGAATATCCATAAAAAAAATATGCCTGACACTGTTACAAAAGAGGAATTTTGGTTTGATTTATACATAATGTTTTGCGCATGTGAAACATGGTCAACAATATTCACTTTAGACGTTTTTTTGCCAATATGTATCCGATTTTCCATTGCGTCAAAACATATTTACAGAAGACATATCAATGTCTCATAGGAAATATCAAAGAAAACATACACAATAAATTACAGTGGACGAAATAACTTATTTTTGCGGTAATAAGGTCGTTAACGTTCTGAGACGAATTTAAGGTGTTTCAGATATTTCGCCCCCGATATCGATAGCTAGTAAATGGGTTTTGCGAACAACAACAACTAAAAGCATAGAAATAGTAGTAACACCTGCATTGTCCTCTGTAGATGTAAAAAAAGTACTGATGTACTGATGTTAGGAACAACAAATAACTGTTAGTGATACAAACAACTGTGCTGCAAAATTTGTGAAAATAATGTGCGTGGTGTGTCGTCCTCTGTTCATGTAGTTCATTTTGAATTTACACCTTTAATTTAAGTAGTATTTTTGGTCTCTCATATGTCCTTCCATCAATGACATGACGGATTACGAGTCCGACCCTGCGTTGTAGCACACTTTCCGGACTCTAGGCCGAAATAAATGAGGCACCGTTGGTTTCATTAAACATACCACGTGACTTGACATCACCTTTAATTCCCGTCGCATCGCATTTTATTTCTTTGCGAGGAGTGAGGGCAGAAATCACACCGTCGGATTTCGTACTACAGGGTGCGCCAGAATAACCTCTCCAATTTTGGAAGCTAATAAACGCCAAACCAAGCAAGATAGAAAAAACATACATATGTAAGTATGGTATATTTCTGAAAAATTCACATGATTCGGTTTTGGATCAACGTTTCCTTCGTCTGTAATGGTTTTTTTGGCACCTCCCGTCCGTAAAGGTGGGTCATTCGTGTCCCACCGTTTTTCCCCCAACTTATTATGGTAGAAAAAATCTGAAAAAACTCGTGCTACCTCTTTAAGCCTTGTACTTGGTGAAACAATAATCATATTAGTGAAAAAAAAAAATTAAAACCGTTTTTTATTTTTTTTTTGGAAAAGTAATTTTGGGAAAGTAATTTTGCGGGACTAATATTTGCGGGGGTTATATGAACAAAATAAGAGGGTATAACAGCCCACACATCGGTCGATCACTTGGAATTATCAGACGAATGTTTCCTGAGCGCGTTACCTTCTTGCGTTGGGACATCGGGTGGCCCTCTCGGTCTCCAGATTTGACCGCGTGCGATTTTTTTCTCTGGGGCTACCTAAAATTCCAGGTCCAAAATCGTCTCCAAACTTTGGAAGCTCTTAGGGAAGCGATAGCTCAAGAAATTGCTGATATTCCGCCAAAATTTGAGGAAGTATAAGGAACACTGTATATATATTTTTTATGTATCTTGCTTGGTTTGTTTTTTATTAGCTGCCCAAAGCGGGGAGGTCGTTCACCTTATATAAGTAGTCGTGTACGATGGTCTCTTACGCGGTCTGAATTTTTCTCTAATGCGAGAAAAAACGTTCCAGGAAATTCCGACCCCGAACAGTCGCTACCCCTCACCGATTTTTCTGTCACGGAGAGATTTCCCATTCAGGACGCGGCACTTTCGGCCGGCAACCCTATTATGGCTTGATTTATGGACGCCGAACGCGCCCGAAGGTCTCGTCTCCGCGTGGCGTTCCGCTCGCCACCCCAGCCACGCGGAGCGCGCCGGCCAGCGTTGCCAGACGGATAGATTTTTCCCATATATCTAATACTCCAGCAATATAGGAATAATGCTGGTTCCCATAGGTAGAGGTGTCACGGGGTAAGTGAGACAGCACATGACTACTTGACCTGTTGTGCGCAAGCGTCACGAGTAATTGGCTGTGTGTGACTGGATGTTCAATTCTCGGGCATGCGCGTAAGACTCGAAGTAGTTACGAGAGAGAGACAGACGCATATATGTCTGCACCGTGGTGATTTCGCCAATCTCCAGACCCTTCTAGCAATATAGGAGTATTAGATATATGATTTTTCCCTACTTGTAGGGATCTTTTCTCAAAATAGGGACATATGGGAGGATTTTTTCAAATTCATCGTTATGTAGAGGTATTGAAAGTTGTCACCATAATAAAAATAAAAGAATGCCAATATATTTTTCCAAATAAATTCTTAGGTAAGTAAAGGTTCTTCATCAAAAAAATAAAAACCGACACAAAATAAAAACCGACCACTTCAAACACGTGTTTAAGCTTTAGAACGCTCTGATGCCAGATTGTCATAAAATTATGCAGTATTTAGAAATAATTTTGACTAGCATATGAATGGATATCGGATTATTAATGTTTGTTTATTGTTAAATATATTTTTTTTCAACATATAATTTTAAAAATTTATATATTTTAACATTAGTTGGTGCATAAATATGCAAGTACAAAAAATAGCAAGAAAAATTGGTAGTGACAGTTAGTAGATTTTTTTTTTCAGAAGAAAAATTAGTAGAAAAAGGCATACGAAAGTTTTGAAATTTTTAAAAAATGTAGTCAATGCTACAGTATTTGTAATTCTCTTGCTAGGATTGGTATATATAAATTGCAATGGTGGTATCACTGCATGCACACATTTAATAGCATTATTTGTGAAGTGCGTCTGTTTTTATTTTGTACACAGTATAATGTATTTGTTTCTTAATCATAAAACAAATGCGTATGCTGATGAAAAAGTTTCTGTTCTGTCAGTTAACGACTCATATATTACATAGCCACAAAAAAAATCAGGGGTCAGCCTATGTTAACTACACGTTTTTGGGGTCGCTGAATCCGAATTTAGGGTCAGAATAACCCCATCGGGCTAGGGTTTGCCATAACCTCAAAAAAAAAAACATTTTTGAGCTATATACCGATAAACCCTTCACATCAAACCCCTTAACTCCTTGAAACCATAACACAATATCCCCATGATACCTCGAAACCATAACTCCATAATCATATAACCCCACAACCCCATTGCCCCTCAAATCAAACGAAAACAGTTCATCAGAGATTTATTTCTCAATAAATTGTCTAAGTTGTAACTTAGTAAATTGTCTGTTTACACTCTGCAATATTTGTAACAATTTATTGACCAATTTCAACAATGCCAACTCTCAACGAATTTGAGCTATCATAGGTTTGTCTCTAAGAGAAATCGCTTCTCATTATTAGATTGGTACAATGAAATAAATGTAAAAAGTTACTAAATATCCCTAAAATTAGCCAAGAAATTACAGTTCTAAATTCTACAATTTATTGTGGACAATAAATTGGCCGCAATTTCTGTCTTACACGTATTCCAATAAATTGAAGGTAAACTTGTACAATTTATTGTGAGAAAAATTGGTGTGTGTAAAACAGTCATAAACCTTAAGTTTTTTATCGACTGTTGACCAGGAACAGGAAAAAAATACCTCGGATCATATTGGACAGGAGAGTGAATGATATTCTCCTACTCCAGTAAAGATAATTTTAAGGTATTGACCTTTTTATATATATTGTAAAAATATGTTTTATTGATAACTGCATTTTTTCATTTTATAATAACGTAGGAAAAAATCTTGACAATATAGAGGATAATAGAGATTTCTGATGATTTGGTAGGGACATCGTTCATCGAAATTCTGGCAACACCGGTTCCGGCACACCCCCGTCCAATTCAACGCCGTTGCCATGGCTACAGACGCATCTCTTCCCGTACGCTTCCAAAGAGAGCAAAGCACATCATCACGCCGCCGGCTCATATGCATGATGCAGCATAAGAAAGGAGATTAGTGTGATTAATTAATGACATCCCTTCCGAAGATTGTCAACTGTGCCTTGTATGGCGTTTTGAGTGTTATTTGATGACTGGCAAAACGCGGGTCTCGGGCCTGGGGATTTCCTAATATCGTCGTAATTTCAAATTAATTTTTCTTTGTGGAAGTGCCGTTTTTTTTGCAAGTCACAAAAAAATCGCGGGTTCTTTTAATCTGAATATTATTTAGTAACAACGTAACTATTATAGTAACACGATACGTACAATTTTGTTTCAATGTCTAGGTAATACCTACTAGAAGTTATCACTTCTAATTGCACTAGTTTACAAAATTTAACTTATATTGTTCCCTAGACAAACACTACTCTATACACGGTGGTCACCTTTAAAGTGTATACAATTGTGATTTTTTTAAACTAAAAGTTTCTATGCCATCGAAAAATATGAAATGAAACTGATATCGTGACAAAGTGACAAAGATACACAGCGCATCGTTCATTTCTTCTATATATTTTTTATTAATAAGATAAATGTAATGAAATTTGGTGTCATTACATAAACCGATTTGGTGAATTGGAGGTTTCAAAAACAAAAATGACATTTTAATTGGGAACTGCTGAACAGATTTAAAAAAAATTAATAATAAAAAAAAAATTTTAAAACAAGCTTTTATTTAAATGCTCTAAAAAAGAAGAAAATAAACTTTAAACTGAATCAAACCCATCAATTTATTACATTACTCAATTTATATGATATAAAAGCTTGTCACGAGATTTACTTGTGTAGATGTATTTACCTATTTTATAAAATACATAGGTACTTTTTTTTCTTAGATTTTCTTATGTCAAGATCAAGTTACATAATTATTACATTCTTGTTTATCTACACAAGTAAATCTGGTGACAAGCTTTTATATCATATAAATTGTGTAATGTAATAAATTGATGGGTTTGATTCAATTTAAGGTTTATTTTCTTCTTTTTAGAGCATTTCAATACAAGCTTGTTTTAAAAAAAACAAACTATTATTAATTTATTTTTAATTTTTTTAGTTATAGTCGTGTTTTTGTATCTAAATGTTTCGCAACCTGTTCATATTATCCCTAACCTATACCAAGTGATAACTTTTTAAAATTGGTATGGTGGCCATCTTGCTTTTTGCCATTTTGATTTTTTTCACCACCGCTAGAATTTGCCTAGGGTATAGGATGATATTATTTAAGACACGACCCCGCTTACTGATTCGTTGATGACGCTGATGACGACGAAGTCTTACTGTTTAGCCGGGCAGTAGTACACCATCTCCTCGAAGGGTTGAACGCAGACGTCAGTTTATTCGTATTCTTCTTAGCAAACCCTTTCATTTGATACCCACATTATGGGAGTGCTTAAAAATAACTAGTACATCATCTTGGGCGGTCCTCCATATTGGATTTAGAGTAAATTCATTTTATTTTCTTATTTCTTCTCAGAAAACCCTTTCATTTGATACCCATTTCATGGAAGTGCGTAAAAAGTAACTAGTCCGCCATCTTGGGCGGCCCGCCATATTGGATTTAGAGTAAATACATTTTATTTTCTTATTTCTTCTCAGCAAACCCTTTCATTTGATACATATAGCATGGGAGTGCGCAAAAAATAACTATTCCGCCATCTTAGACCGTCCGCCATTTTGAATTTAGAATGACATAACTTAGCTAACCATGCATTGTCATCCAAACTAAACGTGTATGCAAAATTACATCAATAGGTTGAGGATAACTACTTTAAAATTCAGTTGCAAGATTTCACCCGAACATACATACATATACAAACAAACAAACAAACAAACAAACAAACATACCTTGCAAGTTAAATGAAAGCTTGTAAAATAGAGCTGTGTTGATCAATTTGAAATATCTTTTAAACAAGGTGTGTCACAAGACCCTTTTCATTAAAAAAAAAATATATATATTTTTATATATATTTTATATATATATTTATATATTTATATATATATACCTACCTATGTGTACCACACACACAAAAGAAATAAACAAAATTTCTCATTCACATTGAGCTTGGGTTAGTGTTCAACTTTGTACAAGTACTTAACCAACAAGGAGGTGCATTTCAATATATACATACGTATCATACACAATAGAAACTAATGCACATCATCAAACACGTGTTTAAGTTTTAAGGCGCACTAACAACTAAAAAAAGATAAATCATTCTATAAATTTATATATTTTAAAAGACGTTGGTTGTTACATAAACATGCAAAAAGACAAGTAGAAAAAAGAGCAGGAAAAATTGGTAGTAAAAGTTAGCAAATAGGTATTTTAATGACAGGAGAAATTAGTAAAAAAAATACATGTTTTGACATTTTTAATATAAAAACATTTTCCATTTTTCAATTTTAAAATAAAAAAAATAAAAACCTTCCCTCACAGACACTATTTGGTTGCAAATAGTGTAGTGTAGTTTTGTTGTATATACGAGTAAATATCAATTATTATAAATGTTATGAATAGCACTTGTATTCAATGCTACAGTATTTTTAATTTCTTGGTAGGATTACGCTTTCTAAGTGATTTTAAAAGTTCCTTGTTTTTTTGATTTTTTGTGAAATAGAATTAACTGTTCGTTAGATTAAATCGAAACGTTCTTTAGGGCTTTTGCTATATATGCTAAAACAATATATTGGATTGTAGTTTTAATTAATATTTTAATACTCTATTTAGATTACTTTTGTAATAGTTGTTAAGGATAGCAATGGGCCATTGTCTCGTTCTTTCCAAAATAGATTGAAAATGCTTCATAGACATCTTTAGAAAATGGCAAATGTCATTCGTGTCACAAAAATGTCAAACTCAGCCAGAGTCTGATCAGAAACTGATCAGAGAGCATCCCTTCAAATGCACAGAAAACATTTTCAGCTTTATATTATTTATTTTTAATTCCGCCAAAACCTTTAAGATGTCATAATGAACTAAGTACTCTGTATGTTCTTCCTATTTAGCAACTAGAACATGCAGATACATTAACATCAGCGATGTCAATGTGATGACTAAAATAACTGGCTGTGTTGCATTTTTACTTTTTACTTCTTGACTGACGCAGCTAATGAAAAAAGTAGTTGTACAACCCGTATTCAGTCCCAGTCGTCAATTGTAATATTATTAACCTATCTGTCCATTCCGTTGTGTCGTGAATACCCTCGTAAATAGTAATTTTTCAACAGTAGACAGATGCCACTTCCAATAATACTTGGGAATGGTATGCATTTCCAACGGTTTAGTTCGTTACACTGTGTGTCACAGTCGAAGATCGTTAAATTTAGAATCTTGAAAAGTAGCCGCAAAAGTTGCAGTCATCAAGTATTCGCTTTTTATTATTACTCCGTCTACACTCTACAATATGTTTCGTTACTGGTTCATCAACATAACGACAAATTGCATTAACAGTTATTAGTAATTAGTAATTACTTATATTTAAGGATATTTTCTTCTCGGCTTAGTGACTTGGTAGAAAAACGCGACTGGTGATATGTAAGTACCGCCCTCTGTTGCCAAAATGCCTATCGAAAGGTAACGAACATAGGCGAATTTACATTATACATTTAAAGAAAACTTATAACTTGTAACAGCAGTAATTACCTTCGAAATTGTTCAGAGTAGGTACTAATCATTTGAATAACCACACATTTTGTACGAGCTATTTCAAACCGCTGTCGGTGCCCTTAAGTTCTAAATAATACGCGTACCTATTCATTATTAACTTTATGATTTATTGGGTCAGTTTACACGCGCCTAGAACTGTTTACCAGCCGCGAACACAAATTGAAATTAGTTAAGTGCCCTTTCGTTTCTTACTTGATTTCGGTCGACACGCAAATACATTTTACCCTTTAGTAGTCCTTTAATAACCGTAGTGCCCTGACGTACCAACGACTAGAAAATATTGTCATTGTTTTAAACGATGTAGAAAATCAATGAACGATGAAAAAAATAAATGTGTTTGGAAAGTGTGTGTATTGATCAGCTGCAAATAAGAGAATACATGAGCGGTTGCAGTTTATTAATTTTACATATTGGATGAAACCATATATCTAATACTCCTATATTGCTAGTAGGGGTCTGAAGATGGGCGAAATCACCACGGTGCAGACATATATACGTCTGTCTCTCTCTTGTAACTACTTCGAGTCTTACGCGCATGCCCGAGAATTGAACATCCAGTCACACACAGCCAATTGCCCCACCAGACTCGTGACGCTTGCGCACAACAGGTCAAGTAGTCATTTGCTGTCTCACTTACCCCGTGCCACCTCCACTTACGGGCACCAGCAATATAGGAGTATTAGATATATGGATAAAACATCCAGACGTTAGTGATAGTAATAATAATTAATAAATCTTAGATGAAAACTTTCACTGCCTTTAATTGATACTCGGTGGTTTCCGGGTATTGCCGTGCATAATGAATTTCCATTCTTCAAGTTGTTGTCTTGCTCTGTTATATATATGTATTTGCGTTTCTTCGGTTTGCTGGTCAACTATGTTCGTCATGACTACGGCTGATTGATCAGGTGCATCGGTCTCCGCTGGTTTCTTCTGGATTCGCATAATATAACTTCTCTGTATTGCTGATGCGGTAACCATTCTCCCTATCGAAATTGCCCGATGTTTTCATAATTTCGATGGACTCAAATAACTCTTGGATAGTATTGGCTACATTCAGCAACAATTATTACCTTATAGAAGTTTATTTTGTGGCCATCTTGTAGGTATAAGTGTTCTGCCACAGCTGACTTGCAAGATTTCGTTGGTGCTCCTTTATTCTGCATTGAATGCTGCGACCCGTTTGACCAACATATGCTCTTCCACATGTACATTTTAATTTGTAAATACCTTTCACTGATGTCTTTGGTAATCGATCTTCATTTGGAGGAAGTAATTGTTGAATCTTCTGCGCCGTTTCAAAACGAACACCGTTATTTTTCTTTGACCAGAGAAAAACTTTGGAGAAATACATAAATAATATTTCCTATAGTATTTTAAAATAGTATAATGAATATTGTAATATTGTTTGTGACATATAGGTAGGAGCCGACTCTGTGTTTTGTGTTATTAGGATTTTTGATCTGACCTCTACTTAGGTATTATGATGGATCATTCAAAATTGTTACTTTGTTTTATATTGATTTTAATTTAAAAGGATGGCAAATCTGAAAACTGTTTATCTGAGATTGAAAAGGTCTCACGGGCATCTTTTAGAATAGGTGGGAAATAAAAAGTGAGCAGAATTAACAAATTGTTTCCAAACTAATGGTTAATTATCAAAAAAAAGTGTGTTAATGTCTTTAAGAATTGATTTTCTCCAAGCTAGGATTACGGAAAAAATATTGAAATAAATTAACATCCTCATATCTTACACAATCTTTCAATTAGATCAGAAAGATATGCCACTGTTTCAGTGGCGGCTTGTGACTTTTTTTTGGGGAGGCAAACATGTTTTGTAAAAATTTTTGTTTCCTAAATTTTTGTGATGATAAACATTGTTAGTAATATGCCGCTGAAATGTTAGAAGGACCTCTACTTGGTCAATAAAATATACTAAGTACATTTGTCTAACATAATGTACCTAATATACATAGTTTATTGGTACAGCAAAACCATCGGGAAAGTGTAGAGTTTCCGTCAAATTATTTTACAATTAAAAGATGCAGTGAAATAAAATACGGATTTTTGCCATGACTGCGTCAATTTAGATTTGACTTGCTGAATTGATCACTTTCATAATATTTTTTTTGCCTAAAAGATGTAATTTACAAACACAACTAATATGTTCCTGACTTTTTGAATGTGTCAACTGAACGAGATAAAGTTTTAAGATTTTATCGAAGCCAGACATTGTCTAATAATCTTCTCCACGATTTGAAAATAATACACACGGCCAACACAATATCTTATTTAAAGTTAAAGAACTACTGTCATTTGCATTTATCATAGCACGTATTAACAAAACAACGAGCCGGTTTACCTTCATTAATTAAAATTTTACTTAGATCTGGCAGTAGTACTCTTAAATCTTTAACAAATAATGTATCCTCATAAAACAGGCGACTAAATTTGTACTTTATATGAAACTCAACAGTATCATTGCAGGTTCGAATATTTATTTGAGTGTCATTACAACTCGTATTTTTATTTTTATGAAACAAACTACTACACTCGCCATTTACCTCCATTATAATTTTGTATAGTTAATTAAATAAAACGTTGAAATAATGACTTATGTAAGTAATACGGAACACTTTCCTTAATTATTATCCTCCTGTACTCCTGTACCACTTAAAACACTCAAAAAAAAACCGGCACGAATAACGGCACTTTCCAACCAAAATTTCCAAAACACAGAACAATAAAATATATTAAATTTTGTAGGTTAGGTTGTTAGGTTCATGAAATCAAATAACTCCCTTTCTACGCTGTCACGTGTGAGAGGTGAGAGGTGGGCGTATCTGCCTCCGTTGTGCAGTTTTTTTAAATAACCTTTAATGCCACTCGAGTTAAGGGTTAAATTTGCTAGCAACGAATGTTAGCAACGCTGGATGGCGAAGCGCGAAGCCTCCAATTCCTTATAAATACATATGTGAAAACATTGGCATCGGAGGCTTGCCACCACGGCGATAGACTAGGCGCTGGGTCGTTTATGAGGGCTAATATGTTGCAAATAATATTGCAGGAACTCCTTTGACATATGTTTATTAATATTCTTATTTTTAGAGATTAATTTTTTGCCCGATATATGAATTTAAAAATGAAAGGTAATTAAAGTATTATAGGTAGGTAGTATACTAAATTTTATTTTTATTAAATAAAATTAAAGTATAGTAGGTTAATAAATTAAATTTATAAAAAAACTTATTTGTAATTTTCACCGGGGAGGCACTGCCTCCTGTGCCTCCCCTGACGATCTACCACTGCATTGTTTGGACCAAAGTGGTGGAAATATTCAGCAAATGCTTTAAATTGTTTTATTGAATGTACAATGCATATTTTTTAGCACCTCCTATATGCTATTTAATTAACCATTATAATTAAATGTCGGGTATATGATTAAACGAGAGTGAAATCCATTACGTCGGATTTATGAGATCTTCAAGGCGTGCTTGCAATTAAAATTAATGAACCTGGAGATACAAGCAACTCGCTTACATGTGATAAATTCTCGATGTTCAAATGCACCATTACACATTAATAAATAAGACGTACGTAATTGTGTGAAATGAGATTATCAGATGAGGCGGATGAGGTTTGATTCCTAGGGGAGACTGGGGAAAGTTGCAACAAAGGAGGGGTTTCGATAAGACCCTTTACCGGCCCCTCTGAATTTTTTTTATTTTAATGTTGTGTTAATAGGACTACATTTAAAATTTACAAATATATATAGCATCAGCCAATATTCGCTCTATTTATGTGTGAACATGAAGTGTGATATGTGAGAATGAAGTGACAAAATATACTAATTAATATAATTGTAGGTTTTTTTTTGACAAAGCAAACTTATACAAGGTGCAAAAAACATTAATATATTACGTAGAGTCCTCTTCTTCTTGATCTGACCATCCAGCTGCAGCATCTTGAATACAATGGATAAACTGACTGACTGATGTAACTGCATCGCTAACCCGTTAATGACCGCGGGGCGGGGAGGGGTTCAGCGGGACGTCACGTCAGAACGTTCCCCGATTCTCCGTTGCAACCAGTGTTCCTAGACGGCACGGACAACTGACGCATGCGCAATAGCGGGGGGCGACACCTAAGACGCGTTGCCAATGCGCGCTTAGGTGTCCCCCCGCTATTGCGCATGCGTCAGTTGTCCGTGCCGTCTAGGAACACTGGTTGCAACGTCTCGTCTATGTTTATAAGTACTAAAATAAAGTCAAGGGCTAAGTTGAAGTTTAGGAAAGAAAATATAGTAAAATCAGTCAATCAATACATTATTAAATATTATCCGAAATCCAATTCATTTATTTTTTACCATGAGCGCAGTATAGTAACAAGTCAGTGTTTATGTATGTAATAGCTTATGTATTTGTGCACCATATATATATGAAAATGCTTTGTTACTCGGTTGTGCTCTATATGAAATAACTAGATAAAGATTGCAAAAAGTACAAAAATGACGTATTTTTTTAAAACAATTCAAGTTAAGTGGTTCTTTTCATAAAGATCCTATTAAGTAACACAAAAATATCTGTGTTTTTGAAAACTATATTTTTCACATTATAAAAAAAAAGAATGATCTAGAAAATAAAAAATATCATTTAGGGGGCTTATAAAGGGCCTTATTGAAACCCCTCCTTTTATGTCATTATTCATTCATTCGTATCAGTCTTTTCAGTATTTACATTCAAGTCATGTTATAACCTTCAACTACGTTCACCTTTGAAACCCTTTCAGAAAACCTTCGAACCTGCAATGATACTGTTGAGTATCAAAATACAAATTTAGTCGCCTGTCTTATGAGGATAAATTATTTGTTAAAGATTTAAGAGTACCGTTGCCAGATCTAAGTAAAACTTTAATTAATCAGGGTAAGCGGGCTCGTAGTTTTGTTAATATGTGGTATGATTAAATGCAAATGGCTAAGTGGTTCTTTAACTTTACATAAATTATTGTTTTGGCCATGTGTATTGTTTTCAAATCGTGGAGAAGATGCTTGGACAAAGTCTGGATTTGATAAAATCTTAAAACTTTATCTCGTTCAGTTGACATATTCAAAGTCATTAACATATTAGTTGTGTTTGTAAATTACATCTATTGGGCAAACAAAATATTATGAAAGTGATCAATTCAGCCCGTCAAATCTAAATTGACGCAGTCCTGGCAAAAATCCGTATTTTATTTCATTGCATCTTTTAGTTGTAAAATAATTTGACGGAAACTCTACACCTTTCCGATGGTTTTGCTGAAGCAATAAAATATATTATGTACATTATGTTAGACAAATGTACTTAGTATATTTTATTGACCAAGTAGAGGTCCTTCTCCTAACATTACAGCGGCATATTACTAACAATGTTTATCATCACAAAAATTTAGGAAACAGAAATGTTTATAAAATATGTTTGCCTTCTCAAAAAAAAGTCACGAGCCGCCACTAGTTTAAAGCATTTGTTGAATGTCAACCACCTTGGTTCAAACAAATCTGGCATCTCTTTCTGATAGAATTGAAAACATTGTGTAAGGTATGAGGATGACCATTTATTTCATTATTTTTTTCTGTTATCCTAGCTTGGAGATGCATTAAATCAGGAACAATAATTTGAAAAATTGTGTTTTTAAGATTCATTTTAGAAAAGATTCAGATTTAAGAAAAGTTTGATCTAACAATGTCGCCTGATCTTTTTGGAAGTTTATGGTCGATTTTAAACTAAACGTCACTTAAACAAATTAACCTTGAAAAAAATCCCTCAAAAGGTTCACAGTTTCTGCTAGTCTAAGGCATTTTTGGATCCAATATAAACAAATATATTTTTTTTATTTTGGTGTAGGTATTCTCTTAAAGTATTAGAAGGTACTATTAAATATTAGTGATCATTATCGCTAAAAATAATATGTTACTAGAAAATAACTGCTATCGCGTTGTAACGTGTTACCTAAGACAATACGTTATTTGAATCACTCCCAATAGTAACAGCCAGAGAAACAAAATCTGCAATTATCCTTAATACGGAGCAAGCCCCTCTATGTGATCTGGTGATCTGGATCACTAGTTATTGAAATCACCTATATCCGGAACATGTTATTTCATGGTAACTGCTATTCAGTAACGGTTACCAATATTTCACCGTTTAGCGCGTCACTGTTAAATACTCCGCAATAGCATTTAGAGTAAACCGAGCAGACACGAACAAGTTATGGCAATGCTGTAGTCGCCTCAGGAGTTTTAACGAAATTTATTGTCATAAGGACATAAGGATTAAGAGTACCCTACTGACTCGCACATTTACATAACGCTTTTACAAAGCAATTTTCGCAGTTTCCCAGAACGGCAATTACAAAACAATTAAAACCATAAAACAAACTCCACCAAACAAAAAGCGTTTGTGAACCGCAGAACTAATCTCTGAAAACTCTAATACATTTTTAATTTGAATGGTCATTCGCTGTGCCACTAATGAACTATGGAGCAGAATAGAGGCCTCAGTTCAATAAAGTTAAGTAAAATTAAGCTGTATTTTAGCTGTCCATCATATTTGATATTGAGGCAGAAATATTTTTTTGTATGTAGGTAAATATAGAGACATCCAAAAAAACGTCATCACAGATGGCCAAGAAAAAAAGACGTATTTCTATTCTTATTCGAATTTATAACCTTATTTACTTGTCAAAACTGTCACAGCATATGGCAGCCATTGTTTATTTTATAAATTGTGACAGTTACTTGTCAAAAGTTTGACACAACCGAAAAGCTTAGACATGACTGCTATTTCTATCTCTCTCGTTCATAGCCAGAGTTGATGACGTTTTTTTTGGATGTCTCCATATTACGGTAGCTATTTTATTTTTAATTAATATGAGTTTTGTCCTAAAACTTATTTGTTATAAAAAAATGCAGTTATGTTGATATTCATTTTACCACATTGGCATTGACAAATATTTTGCATAATTTAAAATATTTTCGATAACGAAAGCTTTTTAATAATTCATATCGTTCATGATCTATTTCTAAGTGATCATTGTTCGAACCCAAATTTCATCTTTAATTCTTCTCATTAAGAGTTGCTATAGCACCGTAACTCGAGAATAATTTAGTATATACTGAGATAATGGTAAACAAGAACAGCGAAAACGTTTTCTGCTTGGGGCTGAAATTAAATCTCTTTAATTAAAGGCTCTGCGGTATTCATTAATTTGCATCCACCATCGTATAAAAAGAATTGTTAAAGTAAGTGCCTGAAAAAAATAATATCCACCAGTCTGTGAAGGCCGTTAGGTGGTACACATTGGCTGCGGTCTTTGGATTGTCTTTAAATTGACGAAAAATATTTAAGAATATTTGTAAAAATAATATACGGTTTAATATATAGTTTCACAGTGTCCACTTTGATGTTCCATACAATCGGCGTCAGCTTGAAGTGACCACCTTGTTTGGAGCTCATTTTCTAGCATCACTAAAGAAGGTAACGGTAGATAGAAAAAGAGCAATAGTAATGTGGTGAGTTTCAGCTGATACCGATCGTACAAGTAAAGATTAGACATAGGATCATAAGTGGAACTTTCAGGGTAGAAACTAATTAATACTTGAACACGTTTAACCACTTAACACTTTTTTTGCACTCGTCGCGAGTTTCGCCAACCATGTTGGCATCGTTAGGAGATGATTGAGCATTTGATCAATCCTCTATGGTAAAATCTACGTGTTTTAGGTAGATGACACAATAGGAGCTGGAACTAGTGACGGTTCATGCCAATTCAGACAGGTGGTCCCAAAATATTAGATCAATATAATATTACTTATAGACAAGAAGACTAGAACTAAGGAGACCGAACTCGTTCGGTATCTAGGGATCAAATCTGTCCGCCTCCAGGAGGCGCTGTAAACAGTAATGTACTCGATGTCACGTGATGAGCAGCGGTCCACATGTGAATGTTTATCATAGCAAACCATGCTATGGTTTTACATGACGTTTATCATTAAGCTGTCAAAGCGGGTGCTTACATGCTGTTTGGCTTTAACAAAAATACATACAAAAAAATATGGTTCAAAAGTGCTGTGTTGCATTGTGTGATATAAGAAGCGGTCTGAATAACCGGACATTATTTCAAATTACTGATGTGTGTATAAAACGAAATATTTTCCTTTGTTTTATTGTTAACGTTGAAGCACGTAACATGAAATATTTTGAGTACATTCTCATATTGATCATTGCGAAAATTTGTAATTGCAATATAATATTCAATAAGAACAAATTAACGAAAAATATCGAGTGTCTGTCAAATGTATTCGCACCACGGACATTCACACGGACTCTAACCTCTAACGCACACAGATTAGTACAGAACCACGGTATACGTATATATATCTGTTTATATACCGTAGCAACCAGGGTACACAACTGTTTACAGCGCCTCTGGAGGCGGACATATTCGAGCCCGTCGCGTTATACAGCGAAAAGCCGTAGTTCTGTCTCCTTAGTTCTAGTCTTCTTGCTTATAGAAGATGATTTACTGTACAGTAATTGGCTGCTTATAAGAAAAATTTCAATTCTATTAACAAGTTTCCACATATATTATATCTAACTTAAAGTCTTTATTTATTCATGTATTCCTGAAAATACATATTTAGAGTCTTATTCTTAAGTTTATAACCTTATTGAATTGTCAAGGCAGTCACATTATGCGATGGGTACTTTTGCCGGGTATATAAAGAATAAAAATAAGCAAACTTTATTAAAAAGAAACTATATTTTCGAAAAAATAAGACACTATTAAAGAAAATGATGACCGCCCTTCTTTATATTATTTTACCTGAGTGAATAACTGCTGCAGTATCCACTCTGTTCTATTGATTTCTTAAATTGTATCGACAATGCGTTGCTGAAAGGTGTTCTATATCACCAACGGGAGTTTCAAAAATTTTTTAGATAAGGCCAGAGGGAGAAAAATCAAAGGAAATCAAAAGATATAGGGGGTGGAGGTGGTGGGTCTAGTATAGTCTGCTTGTTTAAGATAATGATACGATCTTCGAACAATTTGCCTACATATATAATTAATTCTTGCACCAGTAGTATGCGCAGGAGCTCCATCTTGTTGAAATATAACCTTGCAATTTGTCGTCGTGCAACATTTGTACAAAATGTGTTAAGATTTATAAATGGTAGGTACCTCTCTGCATTCAGTGTTCCATTAAGAGCAGGTTCTCATCAAACTCGACCCAAAAATCGATTTTGTTAGTTTTGATGTCCGTTACACCTGGAGGACCAGGAACCCTGGTTGCCAGGCCCATTCGCCTCGAAATTCTCGGAATTGTGACTATAATATCTTGAAAGTACGCTTCAAGACGCGTATTTAAAAAAAAATGGGCGTCAAGATATTATAGTCACAATTCCGAGAATTTAGAAGCGAATGGGCCTGGCGACTAGGGTCTTCCAGGTGTAACGGGCAGCAAAACTAACAACGTATTCATGATCAGCGACCCCAAAAACCCCCAAGTGACCATTTTCGTTTAGATTCAGGTCGAATTCGAGGGAAAACCTCAGGGATGGGTCTGGCGTCCAGGGTTCCTGGCCTTCCAGGTGTAACGGACAACAACACTAAAAACGTATTCATGATCAGTGGACCCCAAAAACCCTCGAGTAGCCATTTTCGTTTAGTTTCAGGCCGAATTCGAGGGAAAACCTCGGATGGGCCTGGCGACCAGGGTTCCGGGTCCCCAAGTTCATCGGGGTCAATTGCTGATCAGATTCGTGATCAGCGACCCCAAAAACCCCCGAGTAACCAAATTCAGCCCATTTCAACAATGTATTCTCGAATTATGATTTTTTCTTTAATTGGCTGGAAAAATTGCACCCTAAAAATGCATTCTTTAGGTGCAGTAATGCAGTTTCTGATTTGTATATGACAAAAATAGGTAACATTTTTTTCTAAATTTTACAAGGAATCCAACGAGTCTAATTACGCCAAAATCCATCTTACTACGGAAATTTTGGAGGTGGAATGCTAAATTTCCTCGTCTAAAAAATGAATTCCATTATTTATTTTGCAATACGCTTGTTTAGTCGCGTCTCGGAGTGACCGTCGCGCCATCTCGCGGATTCGCCGCGTCAATAAGTGAGTTGTGAATTTAAAATTTGCCCAATTTAACGTGTTACACATGTGTATTATTTAATTGATTTTGTGTAAAATTAAGTGTTATTTCTCCAAATAAAATGATAATTGAAATTACTTGTGACTTTTTACCTGTAAATACAAGTATTTTCCGCAAAAAAAGCTTGAGCAAAGGGAACAAGTTGCTTGAAAGTTTTCACGTATGTAGTAAGTGACGCGAAAGAAGTGGTTGACGTACACAGTCGAAAATTAATTGGAACTGTTTTAAGGGAAACCCCAGGAGCTCATAGCACTCGAAAGCAGGAAAATACGTATACTCCGGTAGTACAGGAATTTTTTTTAATTACAATAATAAATATGAAAGAGGTTAAAATTAATGAATATGACATGTATTGGAGATCCTAGCAACAGATGTAATGCTGCTATGATTGAATGAATATTGCAGGAAATTATGCGTTATGAATTAAACAAGTTTTTAGAATTTCCTACATATTTTGACAAGCATTAAACCTAACCTAAACTTACAGAATTACAGATGAACTGCATTAAAGTTTTCTACTTAAAACCTGTGAATATTACTTGACTTACTCTTTAACCCTTTGCGCGCCGCATCCCATTCCCTAGGAAGCGCTTGAAAAGTTAGCGTCATTTCGTAGCGGTGGCAGGCTGTCACGCAGTAAGCGGTCTGTCGCTTGAAAATTTTCTGTTTTTGAACCTATTGACTTCATTTTTTTTTATTTAAAGGTTGGAAGATGACCTTTAATTTGGTGTAACTTTCAACTTTTTGGTATAACTTTTTCTGTTTCAAAAGCTTTGTGTAAAATTTCGGACTACAAAATTTTTTGGATTTTTTTTTGGGGGGGTTTTATTTATTTTATTTTGCCAATATGAGGCTACAATTTTAGCTCACTTACGCACCGCGAAAGTACGGCATAAAGCCTATCTTTCGAAGGAACAAACGGGACTCGAGTAGGAGTAACATTTTTCCCACTTATATTTTTTCATCCACCTCCTGTGTCATTTCCATCACCATCCCTTTGCGCATTACCTCTACCCCCATCACCACTATCATCACCACTTTCACTATTACTCAATCCATGGTTACCAATATTGTCCACAACTTCGTCATCGCTTTCAAACATACTTCCGTCACTATCACTTTCAGGTAAATCCCATTCCTCGTCACTATCACCGGGGCTTCACCGACAAGCCTCGAGCGCCACGGCTAGATCAGTCGGGGCTTCACCGACAAGCCTCCGGCGCGCAAAGGGTTAAGTCGAACAGAAATGATCCATTTATTTTTTTCTTTCAACTTCCCATGGGCGATTTGGAAATGCATAAAAGTGTAATTCCGGGTTTGTGTTTCGACCATTAGTGCAACCCGGGACGCAACAAGCTTGCCCAGTATTTTTTTACACCACTTTTGTGCATTTCACATGTTTATTTCACATGAAAAATTGTTTTTTTGATCTTTGTTTATCGTAGTTAATCGGCGTGATGAAGTTTGTTCACCACTTAATTTTTGACACGTTCTCACCACTACGCGGCGCCACTATAGTCACTACACAAGCACAAGCGTATTGTGACAGCTATATCAAAAGTTTGACAACAACAAAGTTTCACTTCGATCTTCGACATAATCGCTATTTCCATTTCTCTTGCCATAGTCAGATTTTATGACGCTGTTTTTTTTGAATGGATCGTTAGAGTACGTTTGGACGTTCTCCAATCATTATAACTCTCAGTGCAAACTCGATTTTGACGACTTTCTAGACGTCTTGAAGCGCCGACTAAAGTGGCCGCTTAAAGTTAGAAGAAGCCATTAAATTCGAATTATCTTCCATCAGAAACGAGAGGAAACACCGGTTTTTCCGTCGCGGGAAGTGAAAATTGCCATATTTTCGCCGACTCCCTTCACGAAAAAGTTTTCTTCCACTATAAGCCGGCCTCCCCCGCCCGCCCCGGGCCGACTCCGTCCGAGCGTTCGTCCCATCTGCCTCCGAAAACAAAACCCTCTGGGGCGCTCGCCGCGCGTTCCAGCAGACGCAGCCCGCGGATTCCAGCCGTCCGATCCTCGCATGCAGCAGTCAGTCTGTCTCTTCGACGTCGAGGCATCGCGACGCAGGGCGTCGCCACGTCCCTCCGAATCACGAGACCGGCAGCGATCGCGACTCACACAAACGCGCCCCCTTGATGTGTGCGTCGGTGTTGACAGTACTGTGAGTGGTCCGGATAGGTTTTCCCTTGTTTACCGGCGAGTGAATGAAAGCCTTTTTTTGTTCTGTTGTTGCTCCACACAGGTATTGTGTGATATATCGTTGTTTTTTCTATTGTCGGTTTTTCTATGCTTTTCGGTGTCGAAATAAAATAGTGTGTGTGTGTGTGTGTGTGAATGGCGCCAAGGAAAATGAATTTATCACCGGCTGACGTTTTGACGCGTTATCTCTGATTTTGCGACGGGTTTTTCGCGTTGTTATGCCGGGGTATGCGATATCGGGATCCGATACGAATATATATTATATACATTTTTATATATCTAGGCAGAAATTAAGGAATAAAAAAAATTGTGAGTATAAAATCGATCCTTACATTGATTTTTAGCACAAATGACAACTTCAATCATTCCTAGCACAATGAGAGAAAAAACCGCAGCAATTTGAAACTATCAGGGTTTCTTTGGGGTACTTTAAGGTTGAAAAGTTGCAGTCAATATCCTTAGTCTATCCATTATTTGCAAAGTTATGCCAAGTCCCCTAAAGTTATGCCAATATCCCTAATTATGCAAATTGTTACCTCTTTTTCAATCAACAATTTCGTTTCGAAAAAATTCTTTTTAGAAAAATACAATCAATACCGCTTATAAAGGATACTTTGCAGTTTTCAAAACCTTATTTGAATTTTCTGTACGTTCTTTATTTCTCGAATAATTGTTTATCAAAGTCAACAATTACATTTCTGCTTTTAACGGCGATAACTCAGCGAAAAATCATCGTACAGGACTAAATAGGTCAAATTAAAGTGAATTAAATAATATAAAAGGTTATTATTGATGTCCGTGAACTTTTTAAGACAAGCAAAAATTTCGAAAAAATGTTTTCGATGGCTTTCTTACGATTACTTAACATCTGCTGATGCTAGAAAATTTTAAACTGAAGATCTAAAAACTAGAAACTTGGAGCTTCAGTTTACTTTTTTTCTTTTCCGTACGACCATTTTCCCCCAAGTTATAGCTCTTTGAAAATCACCTAAAAATTTGAGAGTTTTTCTATATCCCTTAATTTCTGCGCCTACTGTATAATGTTTCTGTAAAGAGCAACCCTGCTTCTTATACAAAATAATCCGCATTTATTCAAAATGAGATAATAATAAATAGAATTTATTAGTAAGATGCAAAACAAAACGTTAAGATAGCAATGAAATTTCAGGGCAACCAAACTCAACAATGTCAATGTAATTACAGGGTAGAAAAGTCGAATATCTGAAAGATAATATCAAATTCATTGAGATTTGATGCGTGAATATATATATATATATACTTTTTTATATATAATGTTTCTGTAAAGAGCAACCCTGCTCCTATATACAAAATAATCCGCATTTATTCAAAACGAGATAATAATAAACAGAATTTATTAGTAAGATGCAAAACAAAACGTTAAGATAGCAATGAAATTTCAGGACAACCAAACTTAACAATGTCAGTGTAATTACTGGACAGAAAAGTCGAATGTCTGAAAGATAATATCAAATTCATTGAGATTTGATGCGTGAATATATACAACATTAGTAAGATGCAAAACAAAACGTTAAAATAAAAATGAAAATTTAGGGCAACCAAACTTAATGATGTCAATGTAATTACTGGGCAGAAAAGTCGAATATCTCAAAGATAATATCAAATTCATGGAGATTTGACTGAAAAGCCGGATATCTCAAAAGAGTTTTTGAGATATCGAAAAGATAATGTAAGATTCCTAATCAGCGCTGAAACTACACTGAATTCATATTTCATGTGTGTCCTAATGTTTGCGGTTGTTGGTACATACAGTCAACAACGACAATAATCATACATCCACTTTTTGAAGGTTGCTTACATTCTGAGAGTTTTCGTACTACATTATTGATTCTTTTTGGCTTCTGGTAGGATTACTTTTTTTACTTTTTAGCAAATTTAACCAGCCACGGAAAATATATTGCGAGCATAGGGAGTTTCATAGGCCCGCTGTTAGTCTACTGTCTCAAAGTGAACGTTTTTCCTTCCTTATTGTATACATATTGAAAGACACAAGCATGAAAACTTTTTTTTTAATAAAGACATACTTGAAAAAGTAATTTATAAACGGTTAGAGAGAAACGCATTTTGTAGTTATCGATTTCCGAAGTAAAAATGCAAATTCACCTTTCAAAATTTCCAGTTATCCGATGAATTAATAGGGGTTTTGTTAATTTTTTTTGCGAATAATGTTTGTAATCGATTAATATTCTGGATAAAAATATATTTGAACAATGCCTATTGCTTAGATACACGTAAATGATTGCAGACATATAGTATGATCACAGCATAATGAAGACTATGCTGTGATATGATGGCAAAAAGTCTAGACAGTACCATTAGATTTTTTAAAGAAATGATCGATTACACCAGATGCCTCTACATAGCTACCAGCTATTTACATTTTTCCAATATTTTTGAAATGGATTAATTTCAAATTCTTGGGAATGTGCTTGCATCAGGGTGTAGACGAAATACATACAGGGTATCATATTATTAAGGGGCCACAGTGAAGCGCGCTTCGCAACTACCTGAGTTGCTAACAAATTTAACCCTTAACTCCAGTGGCATTAAAGGTCATTTAAAAAACTGCATAGCGGAGGCAAACACGCCCACCTCCCACCTCTCACACGTGACAGCGCAGAAAACGAGTTATTTGATTTCATGAACCTAGCAACCTAACCTACAAAATTTAATAAATATTATTGTTCTGTGTTTTGGAAATTTTCGTTGGAAAATGCAGCTATTCTTGCCGGGTTTTTTGAGTGTTTTGAGTGGTATAGGAGGGTAATAATTATTGAAAGTGTACCATATTACTTACGAAAGTCATTATTTGAAAGTTTTATTTAATTAACTATACAAAATTATAATGGAGGTAACTGGTGAGTGTAGCAGTTTGTTTCATAAAAATTACAATACGAGTTGTCATGCACTCAAATACATATTCGAACCTGCAATGATACTATTGAGTATCATATAAAGTACAAATTTAGTCCCCTGTCTTATGAGGATACATTATTTGTTAAAGATTTGTTAGAACTTAGAACTTAGAAGAATGTTAGAACTTTTTACTGTCAACATTTTTTGTACTTTGCAATTTTAGGTTCATTATAAAAATATTTCACTTCATCAGTCAATGATGATAATAAAATCATATTCTAAATATTTTGTGCAGCTTTTTATTTTGATTATGGACTACCATATTATATAAAATTTTTATTGAAATATACCATTGAGTTTGTTTCCAAGTTCCTTTTCTTAGCTTAACTTCATGAATTTTAATGTAAAATATAATATTATGTAGAATAATTTGGAGCAAGACTACCGTTATCTAAAAAGTTGTATCAAAACTCATATTATCCAAATTTTAATTCACTTTCTTGGAGCCAAATATTGTTGTGCTGTTATTTCACCAATTGAGAAGCAAAGTTAAAGTTCTAATACAAATACCAAAAAAAAAAAATACAGTGCCTTAAGTCACTTAAAAAGTGAGAAATCAGTTATTCCTTCTTCCTAAACAATTTTAAAAAGTGGATAATGTGAGTTTTGCATCTATGTATACCCCTCAAATGTACTAAAAATAAAAAAAGTAAAAAGTAGAATAAATTTATTAACAAATTCTTAAAAAAACTACTAGCTACACACTTGCACTATTTATACCAAATTTGTTGCCACGGTTCACTGAACCGTAACTGTCTTTGTTTATCAGAACAAACAGTGGACTAGTGGGTATCGGACCATTGTCCTTATTCATACTATTGTTACACTTAATGATTTCTAAACTTTCAAAAGCATCCAACTGTCTACTGTTTGTTACATTTCTAATTAACTATAAATTATTTATGTCTATCCTATGGTTGTTGTCAAAAGCGTGTTGGGCAACACAAGATTTTTTCTGTTCTGGCATATTTCAAATGAGCCATGTGTTCTTTAAATCTAGTCAATATAGATCTTTTTGTTTGCCCAATATACTTTTGATTACAATCTTTACAACTTATTTCGTATATTTCTGACCTTTCGTTATTGTCGATTTTGTCTTTGGGGTTACCCAAAAGCGTCTGTAGTTTATTTTTAGAATTATAAACCAAATTGATATTAATATTTTTAAAAATTTTATGTAGTCCGCGGGTGAATTTAGGTTCATATGGTAACGAAGCAAATTTCGAATTGTCAGTATCTCTACGAAAAGTCATGGAATTGTACAGGGTTCTCTTAAATGTATGCTTCCTTATTAAATTATCTATTAAATGGACTGAGTAACCGTTACTCTTAGCTATATTCTTAATTAATTGTTTCTCATGTTCAAACCTCTCTTTACTGAGGTAAAGAACAGGTAAAGGGTTTTTGGGTAACCCCAAAGACAAAATCGACAATCGACAACACATGGCTCATTTGAAATATGGCAGAACAGAAAAATATTGTGTTGCCCAACACGCTTTTGACAACAACCATAGGATAGACATAAATAATTTAAAATTAATTAGAAATGTAACAAACAGTAGACAGTTGGATGCTTTTGAAAGTTTAGAAATCATTAAGTGTAACAATAGTATGAATAAGGACAATGGTCCGATACCCACCAGTCCACTGTTTGCTCTGATAAACAAAGACAGTTACGGTTCAGTGAACCGTGAGAACAAATTTGGTATAAATAGTGCAAGTGTGTAGGCTAGAATTTAGTTTTAATCTTCTCCTGAAGATGCCAACTTGGTTGGCGAAACGTGCGTCGAGTCAAGTAGAAATCAGAAACCTATTTATATTTCGGACCGACTGCTCTTAGCCATTGTTTACTAGTCTTTCTCATCATGCGATTTTACGGGAACACATATTGACAAAGGCTGGGGGTGCAAACTAGTCCCTGGATTTTATTCCGTGGTAAATGAGGCATGTATGACACATTTGTGAGGGTCAGATATTTCAAAGAAAATCATCAATCAGCGTATCGAAGGGCACTCATAAAAATCAATTTATAATGAAATCATGTATCGAGCAACAAAGGGCAGTGGTTTTTTATTTTCGCTTCACTTCGCTTTTATTTTCATTTATGACTAATGATATGAGGTAATAACTAAGTATACTCGTTTTTTAACACCGTGAAGCCCTTCACGGCCTAACGCCTAAATGGATTTATTTCCGCCTTGATTTTTTAGGTGAAATACAGGGATATACAGGGTTTTTATTTATAATTTATATCATGATAATTAAGGGATATAAAAAAATCTCAAATTTTTAGGTGATTTTCACAGAGCTGTAACTTCGGGAAAAATGGTCCTAGAGAAAAAAAAAAAGGAAATTAAAGCTCCAAGTATCTAGTTTTTGGATCTTGAGCTTAACTTTTTTGGCGTCAGCAGTAATTATTAATATACAGGGTTTTCAAACTTAAGTCGGCACTATTGCTAAGTTCGTTATTATACTAGCCATTTTCATATTGATGGCATTTATAAAACATACGATTTTTGTTTATGAAATAACAGCTACCTCGACAAACTTGAAAAATCATCGATAACCTTGTCATCTTTGACTTTAGGATAAAAGGTCATAGGACAAATTCTGTTCAGAAATAAATTTCCTATCGATAGAGAATATTGTATAGTGACTGTCCCATTTGAAAAAATTGAACTTTTTGACTTAACTCGTGAATGCGATGATCGATTTTTGTTCCATTTCCACCATTATAATCAGCGGAAAAAATACTACTAGTTTGCCTATTTAACCGACTGTGTGGCTAGTATAATAACGAACTTAGCAATAGTGCCGACTTAAGTTTGAAAACCCTGTATATAGATAATTTTTTTCGATAATATCATGACAAAATTCTTTTATATAATTTGAGTCTCTTTAATTTGACCTATTTTCAAGCCCTGTACAATGATTTTTTCGTTGAGTTATCGCTATTTAAAGCAAAAAAAGTCATTTTTGGCGTTGGTAATAAATTACTCAGGAAATAATGAATGTACAGTAAATTCAAGTAGGGTTTTGAAAACTGCAAAGTATGTTTTACAAGTTGTAGTCATTGGTTTTTGCAAAAATTTTTTAGAAGCGAAATTGTTGATTGAATAAGAGGCAAAAGATTGCATAAATAGGGATATTTGCATAGCTTGGAATAACTTTATTTGCAAATAATGGATAGACTAAGGATATTGACGGCAACGTTTCAACTTTAAAGTACCCCAAAGAAACTCTGATAGTTTCCAAAAACTGCGATTTTTTTTTCATAATGCTCGGAATGGTTGAAATTGTCGTTTGTGCTGAAAATCAATGTAAGATCCGATTTTTTACTTTTTATTAATTTTTTTTTCAGATAAAAGTTTTGTCTTAGCAATAATCCATATCTTCATTATCAAAAAACGTAAAAGTATTTTGCGCTTAAATTTAAATTCAAGATCCAAAGACTAGAAACTTGCAGCTTCAATTTACTTTTTTCTCTATGACCATTTTTCCCCACGTTCTTTGAAAATCGTCTAAAAATTTGAGATTTTTTTTATATCCCTTAATTTCTGCGCCTGGTGTGCAATCATTTAAGCTGCCCTCAAAATGCGGGGGTTTGAATACTGTCGTAGCTGACTGTACTTTAATGTTCCGAATAATATAAAAAGAACATATTATTACAGGAGATTGATATCAGTATTTGAACCAGACGCTAAAAACTTTAAAAACTAAACAGGACGGAAAGTAATATTTTATCATTTAAAGGGTCCGCTGAAGCCGGGCTAATAATATTTTGTTAAAATTAATTATAGTAAGTGTTGAGGCTATTCATTTTCTTTTTAGACGTTTCCCAGAGTTTTTGCCCTCGCCTTCACTATAAAATTAATGGTAAGCCCTCTCCAACATGTTAATGTTAATAGAACACTTATGGCGCCGTGCGACAGATTATTTTTTTTTACTTTAACGCTGAAATAGCGCCACGTTTTGAACAATGACGAAGTAATTACGTCGATAATCTGCCGTGAAGCGCTCGTATAAAGTTTTCGGTGACATTTTTTTTTTATTTCATGACAGGATTGTATTTAAATATTAAGGGGGTCCTCTAGTTTCTCGGTTGTTTTTTTTAAGGCTTTTTCAATAATTTTTTACGGGTAAACCATCGAAATAATAAATCTCATTGTTCTTATATACCCTTTATTAACATTTAAATGAGCTTTACAAATTTTTTTGAAGACAAAATATATAATAGAATCAAAGTTATAGTGGCCGACAGGAAGACATCAAGTGAAGGAGGTGCTTGACGGTGACCAAGATCGCGGCTGTTTTGCTTATCTGAAATCAAAAAACCAAACGGCATTTTAATCTTCATATTTAAGACTAGCGATTGAACTAGAATGAATTCTAAATTACAAAAATTAATTTTTTTATAAACTTTTGAAAATTATATTCTATTTTTTACTCATTTTTTCTTAAGGTTCTCGCTCGTAGAAAAAAACTATCGAAGCAATCATGATAATCCTAGTTCAATCGTTAGTCTTAAATATGAAGATTAAAATGCCGTTTGGTTTTTTGATTTCAGATAAGCAAAACAGCCGCGATCATGGTCACTCATGATTTCATCATGAGAACCTCAACACCGGAAAAAAACCTCGTTTTGAGGTTAGAATGACAAATAATTTTTTACTCAGGTAGAACGCATTTTTATGAAAAAGATGGAGAGGACATTTTCCATCAGAATTCTACGTAAAATATGACTGTAATTTTTCCGTTTTCAAATTTTGAATTTTCAAGAATGATGTCCGCCATATTGAATCCGCCATCTTGGATTTCAGACTTTTTTCACCAGGAATGGCTCAAAATGTTACTAAAACATGAAATGACATAGGAAAAGTATAATTACAAACTCCTATTTACTTTTTATAATGAAAGACGCGCCATTTCTTGAGAAATCCGGCCGCCATTTTGAATCCCCCATCATTGAAAATTGAAAATTTAGTCAAATATATTCTGTAGTATTGTTTTGATTGAGGAAAATGACTGTGGATCAAGAAAGACTCACAATAACATTAATACTAGAGAAAAATTCATATTTCATGAGATTTTATGCAATGTCCACCATTTTGAAAAGATTAGTCAGTTGAGGTCGGCAAAAAAAATCCTATCATCAACTCAACAACAAACAATACAATAAGAAAATCTACACAGACAGTAGAAAGTCACTATTAGCCCTACAAAAATACAAAATAATGACAGGGCCAATAATGAAATGTCATCAATAGAGTCGAAATATTGCATAAACAGAACCGCATTATGAAGTAAGTTACAGTGAGAGTTGGAGGAATTAAAAATTTACTATTTTCGTTAAAAATATGAGACCCACATGTTATTTTTGGTAGTTATTATTACACGCAAATAGAAGGCAAAAAAACTTCAAATGAAAATTGCAACAGAAAATTTGATAAACGAAAGATACTAATGTATCAACCGGATATAAGTCACTAAACAGAGGTGCATACATAAAGAATTGTACATTATGAATTAATTAGCTTTTTGTCTCTACTTTTTCACGATTTTATAATTTATTAAAGAGGTGGGGGGTGTATTTTCATCGTGTTGCATTATTGACATTTCGGCAAGTTAAAATTAAATGGATACCTATAACAGTACGAGCAGGTAGGTAAAAATCAGAACAGCAGCATATAATTTTGTAAACATTAATTATGGAGCACTGGTGTGTTTCATGTAATTATACACACAAAATGACAAAAATTCGTTTTAATTTGTGTTATGCACGTGAGTACCGGAGGGAGATAAAATATTCCCTAATTTAGTAGGATGGATGAAATGGAATTAATACGAATATAATGCTGCAATATTTACATTTATATATATCCTCATGTGATTAATAAACAACAGGGCATTAAATATTTCTAACGTTACCAGCAAACAACTACTGTAATTATGATGATGAAAAATAAATTGTACCAGCCAATTCTAACGAGACCAAAGAGAATTAAAAGAGTATTCATTTAATTAAAATACCTACTGATGATGCGATAATAAAATTGGTGTACCTGCTACAGGTCATAAAGCTACTGCATCCTGTATAAATATCATTTGAAATACATTATTCTAGCAATGTAAATATTCCATATTGCAAATTATTCTATACAAAAGAACATATGAACCTTGTTACGGTTTATTTTGCACACAAGTGGTAAAATAATTGGCGTTTGACTCAAACCAGCAGGTCATTTGTTTGCTTCTCGTAATAGTGAGCATATAAAAAAAACTATTTCCACATTCAACTCATATGTTCTATATTAAGTCTCAAAAAGTACATCGCAGTATATTTAAATGTGTGGTATGTGAATTATTCTACTTCAAAACCATATGAAATCGTACGTCGTACGAATATTTTATGACATTAACACAAGTTTAATATTTCAACTTCTCGCACAAATGCGATCTCTCGTACATCAAACATTGACGTAGCCAAGGAGAGGGCACCGAGATTTATCTAAATCTCGGTCTCTCGGTGGGAGCTTGTCAAGGAGGTCCGGATTCCCTTCTAACATTCTATATTCATTCTTCTAGTTAAACTGTAACGCCGGCAACCAACAGTACATCTGCGCGCTGCGGGTGGTCAATTAGCATGTTCATTTTCTGCAGTGTTTGGACACAGCTTAGGCTGAAGGTCCAGCGCCTTGTTTCTAACTTACAGTTTGCGCTTCGCCACTAATTTTTGAGGTCACTTGACCTGACATGAAATAATTTGCAATCATCGCGAGGTATACATGGATTATTTTGTGATTTCAAGTGGAAACCTTAAATTAGATATTCCCGGAATTTAAATTTCAGGTTTCATTTCGTAAATCCCTTCGTGTAAGGAACGCGTTAAACGTAACTCTCTCAAGAGTGTACTGACGATAAGTAACATTACATTTATCGGAGCAGGTTGGAGTATTATTTTAAGAGGTTATTAAAACTTTATTAATTACTTCGCGAAGGTTGCTCCTGAAACTTTCTCAATTATAAGTATAAATAAGAATAAAACAAGGAGCAATTTTAAATGAATATTTTCGACGCATGCCCCAGTAAATTGCCCAAGTTTATGCTTCCTGAAATTACTGTCAAAAGATTGATTATACAGGGCGCGAACTATATTTATACAGTATGTGTTATGAAATTAGTAGCCAGCCATGAAAAAAAGTAAGATCTGAATGGAGAATTCCTTTCACATATGGTGTGAGTTAGTCTAGAAAGCAGCAGTATTTTCTTCATAGCTCTATTTCAGTTTTTTTTTCGGCTACAATCTGTTAAGCCATGATAGTATGATATTTCTGACAGTTTCGCGTAAATTATAATACTTAGGATAGTTTAAAACACAAAACGATAAAAATTATACGCCTTTAATTATTGATCTCCGTTTTAGTCTGTTGATCAAAGGCCGATTGTTCGCTTTCAAATTGCGCATTGTTGCTAATGAAAAATGGAATCATAAAAATTGACCGGCCATAAATGCTATTTGTAACGGAATTTTATAATAATAGGACATATTAAGCCGTTATATATTTCCGAAAATAATTCGTAGGACGAGGTGAAATCGGTTCACGTTTTATTACGAAAAATAATAGAAAATATTTAGCAGTCAATAGAAAATAGACATACGTGAATGTTAAGATGTACCCTTTTTACCACCTGATGTAACAAATAATAACTGAAAAATGTATCATAATATGGCATGTATACGAGTGTACTCGTAAGTTACTCGAGTTTTTGCTAAAATTGATTTTTAAATAACCCCACAAAAAGTAATTTAGACAAATAGCAAAATATTTCATTTATGTAATTAATTATAAGTACAATGTAATATTAATAATTAATTGGTAATAATAAGTATAAATGACGTGATTGAAATCCTTCATAATTTGGGTAAATTCACCTTCAGCTTGCGAAGATTTCAACAGATTTCACCTTCAGAACAAAATGTTGAGGAAAATTCTTTCTTTGAGCATTGAAAAACTTTCCAAGAGCATTGGCATTATATCTGCTTGCTTCAAAAGTATTGAGCCTTGCCGGTATGTTCAAATATTATTATTTATTTTATGAATGGGAATTTATTAAATGTTTGTTGAGGGCACGGAACAAATGGTAATCAGTGAGGGAAAGGTCTGGTGAATGCGGTGGATGGGACAGGAACCCTTTCTTGGGTGAATGTCAGGTTTAGGTATCGATGCTGAGCTATCATGCCATATCTCGTGTGGTTCCATACGGGTTTGCTTCGACAATCGTACGCAAGAGTTCGATATCCAGTTCAGGTCTACCAGATCGTTGTTTACATAGTATAATGGTTGTTTATGGTCCACGCTGCAGTCGCAAGATCGGAAGCGCGCGAACCATATTTTGCATGTTGCTAAACTAGGGGCATTGTCGCCATATGTAGCCACTAGATTTCGGTGTATCTCGGCTGAATTATGGCCTAAACGAAATTCATATATTAAAGTATATCGAATATCAAATCAAATATAAAGTATATCAAATATCAGAAGTTACGCCCATTTTCACGATGTACATTACAATTCCGTTCTGACATTTAAAAATGTCCACGCTTTATAAAGAGACATCCAAAATACGTCATCAACTCTTGCTATGAACGAAAGAGAGAGATGGAAATAGTGGTCATGTCGAAGCTTTTCGATTATGTCAAAATATTGAGAAGTGACTGACACAAGTGTCTTTTTTTTTCTCGGCCAACTTTTATGACGTTTTTTTTTTGGATTCTTTATAACCTGTACCCCAATACTCTACAGACCTGTCTAGAAAATTCCAGGCACTTCGAGGGATACGCCAGTCAATAGAGCTCGAAAAGGGGTGAGTTTATGACACGATTGATACCTGAAATCCGACTACGGGATACTTTTAAGTTCAGTCCTTAGATGAAAACGTATATGAATTGGACTAGGTAATAGTTGCACTTTTTTTTTTTAATAACAAATTAGTGAAAAAAAATGGAGTTGTTTCAGTTTTTTGCTTATAGAAGAAAAGCTATTGAAGCAATCACATCGCATCCTAGGAAAGTGGTAGAGAATTTAAAAACCTTTGAAATGAAAAAAAAAATCAAGTCAAACGGTACATTTTTCGCTGAGAAAACTCGGAAAAAACGCAAAAAATTATCTTTTTTTTAATAAATTCGTAATTCGAGTATTTTTGCATTAGAAGAGTCAATCTTGTGGGAAAATGTAGGTAATATCACGAAGAATGAGTGTGCAAAAACTGGATTATGTCCGATGAATAGTTTTTGCACAATAGTCGAATAAAGTTTTTTTACATCGTACTTTGAATATTCCATAACACATCGAGCGATAGATTAATTAACATTTTCTCGACGGATGCGGAAACTACAGAGTGTAAACTACAATTCGTCCATTCACTTTGTTTCATTTAAATGCCATTAAATTGGTGTAAAACGCCTCTGAACACCGCGCAAAATGTTCGGCGGCGCGCTGACAGCCGAGCGAGGTATAGGTGGCGGGGGAGCGAGGGGAAGCGGCGGCAGCGACCAGCAAATTTCGCGCGGTGTTCAGAGGCGTTTTACACCAATTTAATGGCATTTAAATGAAACAAAGTAAATGGACGAATTGTAGTTTCCACTCTGTAGTTTCCGCATCCGTCGAGAAAATGTTATTTAATCTATCGCTCGACGTGTTATGAAATATTCAAAATATTCCGGATAACAAAATCAACCGAATAGTTAGTCACACACTTTGTAAAAAACAATTAATAACTGAAGCGGTTTCGATTTTTATATTTACTTCAGATACAGTACGCCAAAGGTAGCTTTGCCCCTGGCCGCAGTAGACAAAACATGAAATTGTGCTTATTTTTTTTGCAGCTGTGGCCGCGAACGCTTCGAGAAGAACAGTGTGTTGTTATTTGTTTCTGGGTATCTTATATTTCTCGGGTATGCTATGTTCGTTGTGCTCAATTCGCGGGCAAAGCTATTCTTGGTGTATTGTACTTATTTAAAGGAAGTACAACACTCGAGGAGTAATAACTTTTTTTAACATTTTTTGTATTTTTATATAAAGTTTTCGAAACTATTCAGTAGAAGCACAGACCGAAAGGAGACAAAGCAGTAGAAATAGGTACTTTTATATGCATGTGATCCCTCACGCTTTGATATACGTACGTCTACTTCCATGCGAGCGGTCTATTTTAACTTTTCTTACAGTTTCTAGCGTGCCCGGAGGAAAAGTTTGTTTATATCTTCTCTCTCAGCTCTAAATGAGGTCAGCTCATTTCTTATTATGGCCATCTTTTATGGGGCTCCTTTTGTCCAGGTTTATTCGTGTTTCGGTGTTTTCAACCGGCGAGATTTCGAAATCGATATTTTCCTCAAAGAAACTGTTATTCGTAGCTATGCAAATTAAGGAGAGTTTTCTGTGCGAATTTGACTGACGCGTTGAAAGTAGGGCTCAGGGTTTATTGTCCCTCTTGCTCTAGCGATCTCAAGGGGAGTTTGGATGAATAATCCGCGCTTTACCTAGAAGTTTTCGTCAGCAAAAATACAAAGTAGATAAAAATTATATCTTTGTTTTATAATACGTGGCATAAGATATTTTCTACCACCAAGGACATAAAAACATGTTTTGTTTATTTTTTTTGTGATATATTTTGTAATATTGCCACCTACATCCACAATAATTGTAGCCCATGATCTTCGACGACATGTTGACGCCTACCGTTTGGTTCGTGCACTTCCCTTGATGATAGTTTAGGAAAAAACATAATTCTCGTACTTTAATTGGTACAAATTTAACGTATTTTACATAAGGTTTATACCTTATTGTATAAAGGTATTGCATTAGTATAATGCACGCTTTCACGGCTGTTGCCTACTGCTGAAGTAGTTTCTTCCGGGTTCTGCTGTGGTCGTCTAACTTATCTTGACGTTTCACTGATCATGCTGTCAGCTTCCTCAGATGTTTTCCAAAGATGTAAAAAAAAGCTGAAAGCTGAAGCTTTTTCAAAGTCTTTGGAATACTTCTGAAGAAGCTGACAGCATGATCAGCGAAACGTCAAGACAAGTTAGACGATCACGGCAGAATCCGGGAGAAACTACTTCACTATTTTACATAATTCATGGAATTTCATAGTTAACGAAACTTTCTTCTGGTAACTCCTGGTTTTTAATACTTTGGAAGATGATGTTCCATATACTGTCTTTAGAGTTCCTGCTCTTGGTTTATTGACTTGAATCTGATTGAGAAGTTCAATCATAATCTCAAAAGCGAAAGTCCTTCCTTGCTACTGATACTACTAGTGAGCCTATGTTGATGACCAGTTTTCTTCTTAAGTCAGTTTCCTGTTTTAGGCAACGAGTCTTTCATGTTTAAAAGACCAAACGCGATTGTAGCCGTCACGTAAATAGAGTGAAACATACAAATAAAAAGGGCGTATGCCCTTAAGAACTCAGTTTATATTCGACTTACTTTTAATGCTGCCTGCGAATGCCCCTAACCATTTCGTGACTTCTGTGGCGCAAACACTCAGTGTGGCGCATTTGTCCAAGGTAAACGATATTCTAACGTCACTGCTAAACGTCTTAAAAGAACGACTGGAATTTTGCTTTGGAACCATTGAATAGTTTTAAATCATCCCTCTGGAGCAGGTGTGTGAGTGTTCTCATATCTGGCTTCTCATGTTGATCCTATACCCAGATGTCGTTTTGAAAAGCATATTATTACACTCAACATCCACATATCCGAACTTTTCCGTTCCGCAAACTTCCACATTTCCGAACTCTCGTCACCTCGGGATAAGCGAACTGCTGGCGCATGCGCAAAGGGTTTTCTGGCTCATTCCAGTACATTTCATTGTTTTTCGAGGTCTTTATGCAAATGTAATACATACCTACATACATGTGTACATGTTAATAAAAGAACGTTTTTTTAAACAAAAAAAATGTCAGGTGCAAAGGAGAGAGTGATGCAGATAATTATTTTGTAATTCAAAGTAAAGGTTTGTTTTATTGAACATTTTGTTGACGTAACCTATAATAATTTAAAACTGAAATGAAAAATGATGAGAAAATATGTATTTTTAAGAAAACCGTGATACAAAACAAACATTATTGTACTGTTTATTTGCAGAGAAAAGAGCCTGCTAAGAGGCTAACCTTGGAGCAAAAGCTGGATCTGATATATCACGCAAAAAATGGTGTTAAAAATGTTGATCTATGTAAGATGTACAATATTTGTAAATCGTCAGTGGCAGAAATTCTTGGGAAAAAGAAATTTACTTGTCGGAAGTTGAAAAAAGACGAAAATTGAGTGGACGGATTGACACAAAAAAGTGCACTGGTACTTATGATACGCCATTTGAAATAAGTGTTTTCCACTGGTTTGTACAAAGAAGAACTCTTGTAGAACCTGTCTCAGGTGTGCTGCTGAGGGAGGGCGATTTCCTCTTTGCTGAATTCTGTGACAATCGAAATGTTTGATAACGATCGCATTATTCTGTTTACATTTTTTTTCTCATTTCAAATTTCGCGTTTTTTTGTCGTCAACCAATCAGCGACAAGTTCGGTTGTGTGGAAGTACAAGTTCGGAAATATCGTGAGAAAAAGTTCTGAAGTATCGTGAGTTCGGAAATTTGGAGTTCGGATATGTGGATGTTGAGTGTATTATCATTATTACAGTATCTTAGATACTAGTCTCTTTTTCTTAAGATACGTCCGGCTCTGTCTATGCCACACTGTCATAAAGGATGACATTAAAAGGGCATATAACCGTAAAAAGAGTATTTAATGGCTCTTAAAACAGCGTGTTTATAATTTCAGGAAGTTCTTCGAAATGAAGTAATAATTATTAATAATGGGAATAAAGTCCATTCAGGGAGCTCGTATTTTTCTCCGTTTTATGTGTGAAGACTACTCAAATATATATAAACAAGAAGCCAGGGCACTGCGGCACGTATACTACATGTAATAAAAGTAGTTAATTTAACATCAAATAAAATCTCTAATGGTTTCGTGTAGATATTAACTTAATTTATGGGGTAATTAAGCAAAAATTTTACCGTTTACTACATTTCTGTAATTTATTTCGTAGAATGCTTTGGTAGCACAAATTAGTAAGTCTACATTGTAGTATTTCTAAATGCAGTTTGTCGATATTATACAATCATTACGTATCTGTGTGCAATGTGCCTTTAACTTCATTGAATACCACTTACCTATGTACAGGGCGATCGATTTATCAAAGGAATTTTTCTCAGAATCGGTCGAGAGAAATTATTTTTTGTGAAAGGAAAATGAATAAAATGAAAATGTACATAACTGAATTAATTTATGTGAATAATACGAGTAAATGTTGAAGGATAATGACATAATGACAATGACAGTACTGTTGAAGAATTTGCATAGCTCAATGCAGTGAATCGTATATATTAGTTTTTATATGAACCTTCTTTTTAAATAATGTCAGGTATGCAACACCCTGTATACCCTCTTCTTAAATATCAGAATAGATCAAACACAATGTATATTTGAAATAAAAATGATACATATAGGTCGGAAATCAGAGGTACATTCCACGACCGCATTTAAAAGAAATTTGACAGCAATAAGTGTAATAAAATAATAGATAACAAGTGGAATGTTATATACAGTCAGCATCTGTAGTATTCAGATACCCACTTTTTGGAGATTGCTTAATATCTGATAGGATTGCAGCTTGTGAAATTCTGCGTCTAATAAGCTCAAGTTAAAGGTGATTGCAATATTTTCAAAAAAATTCTGAATAAATTCTTAAAATATTAGATCCTTTTCAAAGACTCATGTTCATCAAGGGAAATTTTCAGAGTATCTGTCTAACTGGGCCGTTTTGGAATTTTTTTTACCAGACATGAAAATTTTCTAAAGATGGACAAAATATTATAAAAATTTAAAGTTTTACCATCCTTACTATAATTTTCGTAAAAATCACTATTCATGAAATTTTAATTAAACAGTGCGACCTCTAGAGGGATATTAATACTTTAATTTTTTTAGTTATATGTGGCGTATAGAGCTTTTTTGAATTTTTATGGTTTTTTTTGTGATATGTCGTCTGATATCACATCTGAGCACGAATTGCTGGCACTGCAACTACTCATGAAATGTACAACGCATTTAATTCTGACCTACATAGTTAAAATGCTAGTAGCGCGTAACATTTCATGGAACGCAGTGAATCATCCTGAGTTTACTCAGTTTTTACAAAATCATGCTAACGGGAAGGTGATTCCAAGGAAGCCACCTTGAAAAAACATTGGTCCCGAGTACAGGACAAACATATTTGGGTGTAGATGTTGAAAAGTTCTCTTATAAATGGATTTTCAGTGACAGACGTCGAACGTTAATACAAGTATATGGAACAGTTATTTAATTAATAAGGTGTATTAACTGTTACTCAATAGGTTTCTGTTTCTCTGTTTATATTTATTTTGATTCAAAAATGTTGATAGCAAATTTTCAAAACTGGATTCATTGATTCATTCATGGATTCAACATCATGTCCTAAACCTTTTTTGAACTTGACGTCATGTACATCTGAATATCAACTTCTGGCGATAAAGTTTGACACATCGTTTAAATTAATTTCTGTTTCAATTTTGCCATAATTTCTCCATATCGTTTCCTTGGCGCACGCTGAATTTTGTCTTAATAACGCTTAAGAGGAACGTTTAATGTCCCAACACTAAAAGCCTAGATAAACGACATAAAAACACAATGAACGGTTTAATCTGTAACAAAGGTTTAATTGAAATTCCAACAGGTCGGAATGTAATTTGGTGAAGTAGTTAGTGTGCCAGTGGGATGCTCTGTTGTGGATGTGCAATCGAATAACGGCGGTGAAAAACAGACATGGTATTTCTGACGACATGAGATCACCGCTAATTGGAATACTGCCATGGATAAAAATTACGTTCTTGGTTGTCCTTGTTTCTTCAGTGACAGGTAAGAGTTAAGTCGACATATTTTCCGTTATGGTTTCGAATGTATTGTAGCAATATCTCAGATAAAATTGCCAACATTGTATCAATTAGTAGTCTTAGAGCCAACTTTAAATCACAATCTAAATGATTTGTTGAAATTAAATGAATGATTTTTTTTCCGTCTTTACTGTTTTATTTGACACGGCAAAAATTCAGGACTGATACCATGTTGAGGTTAACATACCAAAATCAAACGCAAAAACCAAAAGCAAAGGCTGAATAGTGTCAAAAATGAGTCTTTTTAGAATGAAATTTTTTTTGCAAATCTAATTTTTTTTTAAAATCTTCGATTTTTTTTTCAAATCTAATAGGTAACTGATGCAAACTTGTAAAAAAAGTTGAAAAGAATTGATTCAGAAACAATATACTTGTGCCTTCTTTTCTTTTATTTTCTTTTGTAAAACTTTGATCAATGGATCCGAGAAAATGGTTCGATGAATCAATTTAAAAACTTACAGGATTATTGGTGTTACATTAAGCTATAAAAAAACTAGAAACATTAGCCTCCCCATCAATATTTGTGAATACGCGGTAGATTTAATAAAAGAGAAAAAAGTTGTTTTTTTCTATTTTCTTTAAATCAATGTTGAGAGGGTGATAAAAAGATGACCAAAAATATGGGTTTTGCTCCCCTAATTTGTTGGAGTAATGTATTTCAAAATATAATTTTCAATCGAAATCGGTGGATCGCCAGAAAGAGATTTTGTCTGTAAAAAGGACTGTTAAATGAAGTTTTTATTTTGGGTGCGTCATGGGAAAAAATATATTTTTTGCTAGTAATAAATATTTGTGAATAACTCTTTTAGACTTCAGACTGCTTACGAATTTTTCGCAAATATTTAAGATATGAAAATATTTCAATTTCAAGATCTGTATCAGAGTTATTACAAGGTGAAAAATTCACGTTTATAAATAATGAAGAGTCTGCATCCTGTATATAAAAAACAACTATGGCCCTTACTCCATAGAGCCTCCTATTTATCCTTCAAATGGAATTACAGCCTTCCTTTCATTCCCATTTTTCTTTTCCTTAACCTTATATAACCTTAATTACGGTAATTTACTTTTTTGCTCAGCGCCTTAAATTCTCCCGTCTAATTTCTCATTTTCCTTGAATACATTTTCGGTATGTTTCCGTGCTATCAAGCTTAACGCTTCCTTGCGCTGTATTTTTTTGCCGAGTCCCGTCCTACACTTCTGCTAAAAAAAACAAGTATTTAGGAAATACCACTTTTTAGGCTCAGTCCAGTTTGGCAGATATTATGTAGGAATATTGACTATACAGTGCTAGTCAAAAGTCCTCGTTTAGGTGTTTAAAAGACCTATTCGGTTATAATAATTTTATTTGACTTTAGGGTAGTTTTGATGGATTAATAAATGAACACTAAAATTTCAATCGAGCGTTCAATTAATACAGATACAAAAGGCCGTCTCTGGATAATTCTCAAAAAAAGTTGACGTTTTCTTAATTCTTCGACTTCGTTTACTTTGCTACGTTTTTACAGGTGTTTAGACCTTGAAAGCCGATAAAGTATCAGCTGATGAAGTATTAAGTACAGTTATCTTAATATTTGGTGAAAGTGGAAACAATTTGCATACCGTCGTCCTATATCGAGGACTAATTTAAGGGAGCTTCTTCTTAAGTTTGAAACAATAGGTAGTGTTAATGATGCCAACTAATTTGGTCGACCAAAAATTACCGATGACAAAAAAATGATACAGTTGCAGAAATGGTAGTAAAACCTATCTCTTCCACAGCCCAAGTTGCATCTACCTGTGAAGTTAGTCAAAGTAAGGTACACAAGACGTTGACTAAAAACAAATTTGTTTGTTCTAAAAACAAACAGACTATGTAAAAACAATTTGTTTAATTTAACGAAAAGAACTTTCAACCTCAATGGAAATGTTAACACTCAAAATGTGAGGTATTGGAGTGATATAAATTTTCACATGTTTTGTGAAAAACATATGCAATTTTCAGCAAAAGTAATTGTCTTGGCAGGTATTCTGGGAAACCACACAATTGGGCCTGTATTTTTGGATAAAAACTTAACCGGTGAAGTGTATTTGGAGATGTTACAAAACGCAATTGACCCGTTAATTCTCGAAATTCTGGAAGACAATCCATATTAATTTGGTAACTTGGAAATAACGTTCCAACAAAGTGGTGCTCCAATACTTACACTACTATGGATTGGGCGACTAGGTCCGATAGAATGGCCAGTTCGGTCACCGGACCTGATACCATTAAATTTTTTTCTGTGTGGGTATCTTAAATTTACACTACAGGACCTGACAGTATTGACGGTTTAAAACAACGAATTGTTGAAGAGTGTAGGGCATTTTCTGCTCACACATTTGAACGAGTACGACAAGAGTTTAGCAATAGGATCGGATATTTACTGTCAGGAAGTAAATGGAGCACATTTTGAACATTTAGTATAAGATCTGGTTCATGAATTTTTATTAATTAAATGCTAAACTAAAATTTTAATGTTTATTTATTTAATCCGTCAAAACTACCCTATATATTTTAATTTTTAATGGAACACCCTGTATACATCTTGCATAATGTTACACTTTTAAATAGCCTTGTTTTTCCTTTGATTTGGTTGATATAAATATGTTGTATATTGTTATATATGTTGTATATTTTTATATGTTGTGTATTGTTATATATTGTTATATGTTGTATATTCATTTAATCTGTCAAAACTACCCTATATATTTTAATTTTTAATGGAACACCCTGTGTACATCTTGCATAATCTTACACTTATAAATAGCCTTGTTTTTCTTCTGATTTGGTTGATATAAATATGTTGTATATTGTTTTTTTTTCTATTTGATTGTTAATTGAATACTTATCATGTTTGTCTTTGTTGAATTAAGTTAGCCAAGAAACAAGAGTTTGGGTCCCATATCTGATTGACAGATCCTTATATATGTATGTATTTGACTCGGCTATATCGAATAGGCGCGTCAAATATTCATGACGATTTATGCCTCACGATGCTGAATAATGTTTAAAAATTGGGAATACATTCGTATGGGCAAACAAACAAGTCTAACGACACTTTAATGAGTGTCGATATTGAAATGAATAAATAATCAATGGGCACTTCTTATACCGTAGGTGAAGCTTTTTTGAAATACATACATATAAAGTAGTTCTTGAATTATGTATGAAATTACACGACAAATCCCGAGTTTCGCAACATTTCCTTTTGAAAAGAAATAGGACTTCTGAAAATCGATAGAGCGAATATGTCCCTGTTCCTTTTGCTATTTAAATTTAGCAGTCGAAATACTCTAAATTAAAAAAAGTCGTACATGCGAGGTGTGTAAATTAAGTAGGTACTGAGACTGATGTTTTTAATTTTTTTTATTCATTATACAATTCAGTATTGTCTCCTTCGAAATAACTTCCATGGGAAGCTGCACATCCCTGGAGGCGGTTCTTCCATTCCTCACAGCAGTGCTGGAACTGATATACTGGAATAGCCTTCAGCTGGTCGGTTATAGCAGTTTGAATGTTTTCTATTGTCCCAAAATTATGTCCCTTGAGGTGATGTTTCAATCTCGGGAAGAAAAAAAAGTCACAAGGATTCATGTCAGGCGAATAAGGAGGCTGAGGAGCCACAGCAATGTTTTTACTGTCTAAAAATTCGTTTACTGAAACGGCTGTGTGACAAGGCGAGTTGTCGTGATGCAATATCTAGTTGTTCTTGATGTTTGGTCTTACACACATGACCCTTTTTCGTTTTTTTTCGAAAGTTTTTCAAGAACTTCTCTGTACCTAAAAGTGTTTTGATTTACTGTTTGGTCTGGAGGCACAAACTCTTTGTGGTCAATTCCCTAGCTATCAAAAAAGCCATCATATTCAAGGTTCATCTTCAATCAACTCTCTTCCTTCTGAGAATGCTTTAAACCACCGAAAAACCTGGGTTCTTGAAAAAACATTGTCTCCGTAGGTGTCTTGAAATTTTGAAAAAGTATCCGTTGCGTTGTGTCCAAGTCTGATAGCACACCGTTGCTCAAAATCCATGTCACTCATATTTAAAACGCTTTAGAAAAAACCGGTTTACGAAAACAGTCACAAGAAACAAACAAATGACTAAAGCCGGCAGATCCGGGCGGCGGGCCATCTCAACGGGCCATATCTCAAACAGGGTAAGTTTAACACATCTCTTTCTAAATTGCAACAGTTTATTGTTTTTATGAATTTTGTTTTTGCATATACAAGTAGTAAGTAGTATGACGCGTATGGTTATGGCCCGCCACCCGGATCTACCGGCTTTACAAATGACTCATAATAAATTCAAATTTGTACCGAAGGTGCATTACATGTTTAACCTACCGTCCTTCCCTTTAAGTCCCGTATCCGCAGGGTTGCTAGATCGGGCGTTACGTTGCCAGTCTCATTACTTAATTTACACCTCATGACTTGCGTCGTCGTATATTTTTTTTTAATTAGCCGACTAATATGCATACATTTACAAGGTGTTTCCTAATTAATCTGAAAAACTGAAGGAGATATTTCCTTTAAGCGATGAAGAAAATTTTTCTCATGAAGAAAAGATCATAAAGTCGCTTAGTTTTTGAGATACAAAAGCAACGTTTTTTTTTCAATTGCAATTTTAGATGACAAGACGGTTTCGTTTATTTCTTTAGAAATTTCTTCTTGACGTGCACTAAACATCGATTATAAAATTTCATATTGTATTAATTTTTAGGGTTCCTTGAAAACAGTAGCTTTTTCCAAATGGTCTTTTAGAGCAACGTCCAACTCAGCACTAAATTTACTGTTTTTAACCGACATGACGGGGACCCATCATGTCATGTCCTTTCAATGCAAGTTCAAACGCACCACAAAAACGCACACAATTTTATAATATGTAAAATGTAGAAATTATTCCTCACTTTTTTGTTGTGCATTGTCAAGCTACAATGTTTATTTTTCCAAAAAGCGTAAATTGTAGGTACTATATGTCTCTAGGCCATTCTTTATTGTGCTTGGTCTTTAACATAACCTCACAAAAACGTCACAGGCCCAGTCACTAGGCAAAGATGGCTGCCATAGCTGCAAAACAATAGAATAAATAAAGATCTTCAGAATATGCAACAAAAAAATCAGACGTATCCCCCCATAAGTATGGTGAAATGCCCTCCCTTTTTTTATTTTCTTCGCATGATGAAAGTGTTTCTTGCGGCTAATTATGAAAGGTAGACCGAATTTTAGGTCCAAAAAAATTTTCCTCTCAGCTAGGTATGGAAAAAACCCTGTTTTTTACGTTTTAATTTTTTTTCTCGGTTTTTAACTGTCGAAAAAATCAGAAAAATTCATGAGTACAGAAAATATGATTATGAGCCTGAAGCTCAGATTTTTAATGATACATTTTTAACTTTTTTTTACTACCTCAAATTTTTTCAGATTTTTTTTGTGGTGGGTCATGTCCAAAAGTGCGAAAAATCAATTTTTTTGTCCGTGAAACGACTTAAAACGGCTCAAAATCATCATTTTATAGTGTCCTGATTTTTTTCTTGCACTAAAAGGACTCAAATGACTTCAAACAATTAAAAAATATGTTCACTAAAAATAGTAAGAAAAAAAATCCACTTATCGAAACTAGTAGTTTTTATATTTTTTTAATTGTTTGAGGTCATTTGAGTCCTTTTAGTGCAAGAAAAAAATCAGGACACTATAAAATAATGATTTTATAGTTAAAACTTAAAAGTCGTTTTAAGTCGTTTCACGGACAAAAAATTGATTTTTCGCACTTTTGGGCATGACCCACCACTCAAAAAATCTGAAAAAATTTGAGGTAGTAAAAAAAAGTTAAAAATATAACATATTAAAAATCTGAGCCTGAAGCTTTTTTTTTTGGTTAAAAGATATGGGATTTTTAAAGTTTGAATAATTTTTTTAGAGGTCATAGTGATCTTGAATGAGCTTGAAAAATTTTACATAAAACTAATCATATTTTCTGTATTCATGAATTTTTTCTGATTTTTTCGACAGTTAAAAACAAAAAAAAAACGTAAAAAACAGGGTTTTTTCCTACCTAGCTGAGAGGAAAATTTTTTGGACCTAAAATTCGGTCTACCTTTATCATTAGCCCTAAAAAACACTTTCATCATGCGAAGAAAATAAAAAAAAGGGGGAGCATTTCACCATACTTATGGGGGGATATCCTTTGAATAAGTTTTCTACAAAACAATTGCTCCAAAATAGTATTTCAGACTTTCGCCGGATGCTGTATATACATACATATTAATTACTTAGAATTTGAAGAAAGGAGCAGATAATGTATGTCTCGATTAAAGTACAACCGCATTTCCTTTAAGACCGTTCGCACTGTCTTACATTTTATAGCTGACTACAATGCTTCTCTCAACTTTACCGTCAATGCCACTTATTCGGCGTTTCCTTTTAAACTTGCTTTTTGAGAGACACCGTAAAAGAAACAAAAACCCTCACCCGAACGCGGCCTTATTTTCAAAGGTTCTTAATGCTCTCGAAGCTGTGTGATAAAAGAAGTTTTGCATGGTGGCCACGAGCACAACTTTTATTCGTGTGTGGCAATAAAACCTGGATGACCTTAATGAGAAAAAGTCGGAAAGTAGTTTCATTTTTTTTTTGTAGAAATTAGTCTGCGTAACTTAGGCGATTTGGTTGTAATACAGTAGGCGCAGAAATTAAGGGACATTAAAAAATCTCAAATTTGTATGTTATTTTCAAAGAGCTGTAACTTGGGGAAAAATGGGCATTGGGAATAGAAAAAAAAAAAGGGAAATTGAAGCTCCAAGTTTCTAGTTTTCGGATATTGAGTTTATTTTTATAGCGTCAGCAGTTTTTGAGTAATATTAAGAAAACCATCGAAAAAAAATTTCGAAATTTTGCTTGTCTTTTAAAAGGACAGTTCCACGGACCTCAATAATTTTTTTTCGGTTCATCATAAAGGTCTTTGAGATGATTTAATTCTCTTTAATTTGACCTGTACGATGATTTTACTCACTCTTTTTCTCAATTTTACTCGACTATTTTTCCTCATGTTACAACTCTTTGAAAGTCACCTAAAAATTTGGGATTTTTTTGAATCCCTTAATACCTGCGCCTAGTGTATTACGTCGCGAAGGGGCAGGACCGTAGCTAGGTCTCTACTGCTGTCAGGGCCTTACTTTTTATAGCCAGGGCATGCCTTAAATTTTTGGGACCGGGACAAGGGGGCACCCGGAAAAAATAAAGGTGCACCGGCAGGCGCGTAAATAGCGCCGCAGGCGAAAATTTTTCAAAATTTCACGGTCACGCGTTTTCCTGGCATTTCAGAATTTCAATGAAACAATCATTTATGCAAAAATATTTTTGCATAAATAGACTCCCAAGAATAATTTTTGAACTTTGATCCGACCATAAAAATAATATAAACCTTGGCTGGGGGCTCACCGAGAAAGTTAAGGTGATTGTGTTTATAGAAAATCATCACTGTTCATTCCCTGTCATTTGATCACACGCCGCAGGCGAAATTTTCTAAATTTTAAAATATGTTTTATTTTATATTTTTCGAAAAATAAATATATGATTTTGATTTTGTTGTAATTTAATTAGTTTTTTCTCAATCCTGGATTATCCAGGGGGAATGCCCATTTTGCCCCCGTTTTTGCCGTAAACATAAATACAATAAATTCAGCATTTTTAATAATAACTCAGTAACGAAGGCCAAATCGAATTTTTTTTATTCTTTCAATTCGATTTATTTTACCCTTATAAATCTAATTTTAACAGATGGGGCGTGACTTACGATACACTTTAATAATTCTTTAATAATTATATCTAGTTTTACAAAAAATAGTAAATATTTATTAGATTTTCGTCTTTATTTTTAGAAGTCTTCTGTCAGGGCGAAATTTCGGCCTGCCAGGGCGCCACCCTGATCCGCCCCCACCTGGTTACGGCCCTGCGAAGGGGCCGAGCCATGCAAAGTTATTAAACATAATTTCTCATAGGTTAAATATATCGTATCATCAGACATCGGCCAGTTATGAAAGAGGGAAAATAGAAGTGATACGACAGAGAAGAGCCAGCCTCATACGCATAGAAGGTAGAAAGGAAATAGGATCGGCCCTCTAACCACTTGTGTAGAATTTGCCCTTTTTTACAACTGGCCGATGTCTAGTGTACACATATGGTATACATTAGAGTGTTTCAAAAAAACCGACTATTTTTTTTCTCAGAGAACATTGAAAAATCTTCCTAGAGTATCCCTAGAAAATGACCCTGTTAAAATATGAGCCCTTAATATTAATATTTAGAGGTGGCGATTCTCAATTTTCTATTTCTCATTTAAATAACACGGGAATTTTTTTCTGAACTTTGGAATTTTATTACTCAAGGAAGAATCGCTGGATAGTGATACTCAAGATAGTTTTTTGTAGGAAATTGAACGCTCTATAAAAAAGGTCTGATTGAAGATTTGCGTGAGGCAAGCCGTTTCGGAGTTATTAAGCCTCAAACAATGAACTGTTTAAAATCTTATTTACTTATAAATGCAATAAAGTCGATTCATATCACTTAAATATCCACTCTTATCAACTTTACAATGAAAATCTGTAAATTTTTAACAGAATGTAGATCAAAAATTCTATTAATCAAGAGTGAATGATTAATTTGATTGATCAATAATAAAAAATACGGGTATATTACAAATGAATATTAAAATTTCATTATAAATTTTGTATAGTACTATTAACAAATAATTTATTTTGAATCTTTATAAATTGTTTCCGTCATTTGAGAATGATTTATAATCATGAATAAAACTATTTAATTGGATTTAATTTAAATTGCTCTAGCAATTTAAAAGGAAGAGAAAACAATAATTGAAAAATGACTGAAAAAAATAAAAATAAATATTTTTATTCATGATTATAAATCATTCTTAAAAGACGGAAAACATTTATAAAGACTCAAAATAAATTATTTGTTAATGAGATACATTACATATCAATGTATGTATCTTTATCTATCAATTGTATGAGATACAATAAATATACAAAATTTATAATGACATTTTAATATTCATTTGTAATATATCCGTATTTTTTATTATTGATCAATCAAATTAATCATTCACCCTTGATTAATAGATTTTTTTATCTACATTCTGTTAAAAATTTACATATTTTTATTGTAAAGTTGACAATAGTGGATATTTAAGTGATATGAATCGATTTTGTTGCATTTATAAGTAAATAAGGCTTTTATTTTAAACAGTTCATTTTTTGAGGCTTAATAACTCCGAAACGGCTTACCTACGCAAATCTTCAATCAGACCTTTTATAGAGCGTTCAATTCAAGCGTTAAAGCGTTCAACTATCTTGAATATCACTATCCAGCTATTCTTCCTTGAGTAATAAAAATTCCAAAATTCAGAAAAAAAAAATTCCCACGTTATTTAAATGGGAAATAGAAAATTGAGAATCTCCACCTCTACATATTAATATTAAGGCTCATATTTTAACAGGGTCATTTTCTAAGTATACTTTGAAGATTTTTTTAATGTTCTCTGAGAAAAAAATAGTTTTTTTGAAACACTCTATATACATAGTAATATCAACAATTGATTAATATCTCCCATAGAATAAAAAATAAAATATTCAACTGCTGACAGATGATTTGTTGCCTCAGCTTACTGCTGTGATGTTTCTGTCACGTGTTATCGTTCTTTGAGGCCACGTTAATTTTATGAAGTCTGCACACGATGCGGGTAATTTGTGTTGATAGAGGAGGAAGAGTGTTTTTGTATTATAATAAAAGGAAGCGAGTCAATTGAATTATTTAATATATCTCATACTCGCAAGAATAAATGTACCTAATGTTCATAAATATATGTATATACTGTAATGCAATGTTTGTAGCATATCTGAAGTTGCCGTCTTGTATTACTTGCCATTTGTTGACAGTTTGAAATTATCTAAACCTCACATTGGTTTTAATAGTGGTTTGTGTCTTTTTTTGTACTTCAAACTCTTATCTTGCATTGAACGACTGTTTGCGAAATGACAAAACAGTTAAATAGCTGCTGCTAGGTAGTGGCATCTTTGATACGATATTTTGAAACAGAACGAGAAAATAATAGTCCATTGCTACACTTGTTGAGCTGTTAGAGAGGTAATTTAAATATAAAATTAAAATATTAATTAAAACGACAGTCCAATATATTGTTTTAACGTAGAGTAGCAGCCCTATACTTCAATGTTTCTACGGTTAATTCTATTTCACATAAAGCAAAAAACAAAGAACTTTTAAAAATCACCTATAAAGCGTAATCCTACCAAGAAGGTTAGGTTAGGTTAGGTTAGGTTACAGAAAGCAAAAAACAATGAACTTTTAAAATCACTAGAAATCATAATACTACCAAGAAGGTTACAAATACTGTAGCATTGAATACAATTGCTATTCGTAACATTCATAATAATAATTGATTTTTATGTACAAAAAACTACACTACACTATTTGTAATCTAATAGTGTTTGAAATCTTTTTTTATACATGTATATTTTAAATATTTTAAAACTTCCGTGTGCCTTTTTCTACTGATTTTTCCTCCCATTAAAAATTATCTTTACTAACCTTTACTACCATATTTTCCTGCTCTTTTTTGTACTTGCATATACAGGGTTGAAAAGTCCAAGATTTCAAAGCCGAGCATTAAAAGATAGAAAAGAATAAATTCTTCGAGTAAAGGGAACTGACAGAGAAATATTATATTCAGTTACCAGACTGATATGTCATTTTAAAACTTTTATGAGCGTTATTCTCTGTCTTTCGTGATAGGGTAGCAATAAAATATGTAGGCGGGACGCCCCGCCCATAAATTATAATGCGCATGTGTGAATTGAATTATTATATCGTTATTGGTCTACGGAAAATAAGCACTTGAGTATTCCTGTGTGTACGCACTACGCAGTATCCCGAGAAGTTAAATGTTTGGGTTGGTATTTTAGGCGATTCCATCGTTGGGCCATTTTTTATAAACGGTTCCTTAAATGCCAACAAACGTTTACGACAAACTAGGTTTTTTGCGAAACACAAAGGGGCGACATTTTTGAACCACTTATTCAATGGGCATTTTTTCTTTCTTTCGTCTTATAACCGGGTTGATTTATATATTTATTTTTTTATTTCTTATAGAACTTCAATTTTATTTTCTTGCAGACGGGTTAGTTAAGGAATACAAATAGAATTATGTTCGTACACTTCTTTTAAGTGTATGGGATAATTGTAAAAGTCAGAATTACGTAAGAATTTCGTTTCATACAGCTAAGTCGATGTACACATCCATAGCTGCGAAAAAGTACTGAGTTGCATTCAAATTCGGCGATAGGCGTGTAGGTAATACCCCACTCCAAATTTATATTACGCGCAGGTCTCATACGTTTCTAATACGTGCACAAGCGTGAAAAAATGTGGCATCTAACTGTCTTTGTCTGTCCTTACTGGTGTCTTTTAACTTATTCTCTTCTACACATGTATCGCCAATATGTAAAGGTGCAATTTCCTAGGGTGTATGTATGCACCAACCCAATGTCTTTTAAATTAAATCAATTTTTAAAATTTATTATCTTTTTAATGTTGACAAAATAAGTTATCTAACAATAAAGAAACACAAAAAATCCGTCCAGATACTAGTCAAAATAGTTTCTAAATACTGAACAATTTCATAATAATCTGGCATCAGTGCAGTAAACTTAAACATGTGTTTGATGACGTGCCTAGGTTTTTATTTTGTATGAAGTATACTGAGGGACATTTCAACAGCCACGAACACTTCAGAAAATGGATATACTGTTACTATATCTTACGTAAACATTATCTCAAATATTGTTTTCTGATGAGTTTAACCTAAAAAAAAATACAAGCATTATTTGAGACTTTCCGGAGCCAGGAAATACTGCACGAGTATATTAGAACATAGTATTTTATGTTCTTTCTAATTTTATTTACGTTTGACAGGTGAATTAACTTTAAGATAAGAAATTTAATGATGAGTTCAACGTTTAAATGTTAAAGTTCAATAAATCAAGAACCTTAAACCATGTATGAGTCGACGAAGTCTCGAATTCAAAGCGAGGATAAGTTTACAACGTAAGACCGGGTCGATATTCATTTCTTTTTTAGAAATTTGCCGGTGCAGCATAGCGTCTTAAATAAATTCCCAAGAACTGTCCCCGTGGAACGAAACTTATCTTGAAGACAACATTTAAATTCGTTCTACCCATAAATTAACTTTTTTCTCTCAAACAAGCAGGGCAAACCTTATAAAAGTACGCTGGGAATTTTTTAAACAAATAGGAATGTGTATATTTAAGGATGCCAAAATTTGTTTTATTCAACAAATTAAGTTTAAGTTTATCATCGTATACCCACTTTTTTAAAGGTTGATAATTTTTGTACAACAGTAGGTATTGTTTTTTTTTGCTTCTGATAGGATTACAGCTTCTGAAATTCTAATAAGCCCAAGTTGAGGGTGATATGGCGATTGTATGAAAAATTTCGCTAAAAAGGTAAAATTGTGATGTGTTTAAAAAATCGTGAATAACTTCGAAAATATAAAATCCTTTTTTAAAGTTCTTGAACTCGTATTAAAAGAAACTCTTCAGAGTATCTATCTGACTCAGCCATTTAAAAAAATCTACAGTTGAACCAAAAACAACATAAATATTCAAAACTCTACCATCCTTACTATAGCTTTCGTAAAAATCACTGTAAAAGCTGAGAAATGCAGAATTTTTCTACAAGAAAGTCAAACAAAACACCAAAACATTGACATAAAAGGATCCCCCAAAAATACGTTTTTTTTCTAAAAATATTCATTTGGCACAGTTGTGGAGTTCCGATTGGTTCCAACCACCACAGAGATCGATATAAATTCGGAGATCGACATAAAACCAAATTACTAAAAGTAATCTAACACTAAAAAACTAAAACTAAAGTAATAAATTACTAAAAACTAAATTTAGAGATCGGCATAAAATTCGCGGGTTTCGTTTCAAGGGTAAACTATAACTTTTTTTTAGTCAAAAGAAAAGCAAAAAAAATTAAAAAAACGTTCTGCTGGTCTTAAGCATGTTGTGCCATCGCTCTAATGGAATTTTTGGGGTTGTTATGACCTACTAAATTGAGGACAATAGATTTTACCTCAAGACAAGAACATACATGACCATATTTGTTACACAGTGATATCTGCCATACAATCAGTTTCTTTTTTATAAGTGTTCCGCTCCAGGACTCTGTACAAGAGATCTGGCAGTGATTAAACTAGCAATAGGTAAGAAGCACCAAACGGGAAGTAGCGATTTGCTCAGCATACTTCCCAAGAAACACGGAAAGTCCTCCAAGAGAGCTTTCGGACCTTATAAGGTACTGTGAGGGGAATTGGGCTGCCGTTGCTCGTTGGCTGCGACTCCAACTCCCACCACACTATGTGGGGGGACAAGGAAGTCAAGCCGAGGGGCAGGATGCTGCTCGAGTTCCTCGCCCTGAGTGGTATGCAAATTGCCAACAGGGGATCGGTACCCACCTATTTCACACCTGAGAGGCAGTCGGTCATAGATCTGACGCTCTGTTCCACAGAGCTACTCTCTCAGGTTGTAGTCTTGGAGAGTGTCTTTGGAAGTATCCTTATCCGACCACAGACACATCTTCTTTGGGCTGGATGAATCCACCCAACTCATCGAAAACGGATATAGGAATCCTAGGGCCACCCAATGGGACCTCTATTTAGAGGACCTTAAAGGGAGGCTAATAGGGAATTCCATCCCGATACGAAAGCGAGGCAGACGTTGAGGTAGTGCTAAACCGCCTCAACTCAGCCATCGTTGAATCGTTTGAAGCCAACTGTCCTTTAAAACAAAGGACTAGTTCGAGCAAAACACCCTGGTGGAATTCCCATGTCGAATCCCACAGGAGGAAGGTTCGTAAGCTTTTTAATAAAGCCAAACGGACAAAAAATCCCAACCACTGGGAGGACTACAAATCCGCCCAGAGGGAATATAAAAAAGGTCATTCGTGACTCGATTAGGGATACCTGGCGGGCCAGCTGCGAGGACATCATCCAACTGCCCTCAGCAGCCAGGCTGAGCAAGGTACTAACTAAAGATCCGGGAGCAAAATTGGGCGCAGTGTCTCTCCCTGACGGAGGATTCACATCTTCGGCTGGAGAGACGCTCCAAAAACTTGCTCTCAGTTCATTTCCCGGATCTGCCGGGACAGTGGCAACAGAGGATGACAGTAGTGGTCCAATGACAATGGACTACAGAACGCCCTCCAAAGTTGTCACGTACGAAAGGCTAAGATGGGCTATCCAGTCCTTCATGCCTTTCAAAAGCCCTGGTGAGGACGGCATATTTCCGGCCCTTTTGCAAAAGGGGCTGGATGTGCTCGTACTTCACCTATTGCGTATATTTCGCTTCTGTCTGGCTCGAGGCTACATACCTGTTGCCTGGAGGTCTGTTAGGGTTGTTTTCATCCCAAAACCAGGGAAAAATGATTACACCCAAGCAAAATCGTTTCCGGCCCATAAGCCTTGGTAGTTTCCTCTTGAAGGCGCTAGAAAGGCTGGTGGACCGTTACCTCAGAGAAGGGATTCTGGTGCAACAACCGTTGCACGCCCTTCAATATGCCTACCAGGCCGGAAAATCCGTTGATGCGGCTCTCCATCACCTTGTAAACAGGATAGATGGAGTGCTGCATCGAAAGCAATCCGCCCTGGGTGTGTTTATTGATATCGAGGAGCCTTTGACAACACCTCCTTCGAATCAATGTGCCGGGCGCTGGGGGGGACGGGGAGCTGAGCCATCAATAGTACGATGGGTCGGCTCGATGCTCTCACAGCGCAAGGTCATTGCAAGAATGGCCGGTGATACAGCGGAGGCGGTTGTATCGCGAGGTTGTCCCCAGGGGGGTGTTCTATCACCTCTTCTGTGGTGCCTCGTAGTGGACAGCCTCCTGCAATTGTTGAACCAGTCGGGCTTCTATGCCCAAGCTTATGCGGACGATCTCGTCATTTTATTACAGGACCACAAAATCGATGTTCTTGGGGGGCTTCTGGCAGAGGCCCTCCAAGTGGTCGAAAGGTGGTGTCTGGATGAGGGGTTAAGAGTTAACCCCGAAAAGGCTGACCTGGTTACCTTCACCAGGAAGCGTAAGTTGGGGCCTCTGCCAGAGATTACCCTGGCGGGAAAGGTCATTCCATACAAAAGCTCATCTAAGTACCTTGGAGTCACAATAGACTCCAAGTTGAACTGGAACGAGCATATAGCAAATCGCACCACGAAGGCCACCTCAGCCATATGGGCGTGTAGAAGAGCCTTCGGGTGTACGTGGGGACTAAGGCCGAGGATCCTTCATTGGATGTACACGGCCATAGTTCGCCCCGTTATTACCTATGGTGCCATCGTTTGGTGGCCAGGAACAAGAACGGATAAGGCTAGAAAGCAACTTGATAAAGTTCAAAGACTAGCCTGTCTAGGCATCACTAGTGCAATGAGGACAGCCCCAAGTAGGGCCATAGAGGTTCTGACGGGGCTGCCTCCTTGCACTTGGTGATTGAACATGAGGCCATGAGATCGGCTTACAGACTGACCGGACTTGGCCATTGGATAGGCGAGGAACAAACTACTGGCCACGCCACAATATGGAACAAGGCTACGGAAAACTGTCCAGTACTCCTTATGCTACAGGACAGTGTGGAGTCTACCATTTGTCCCAGTCCAAAACTAGGGATCCAAATCCCTAGTAGAGATGACTGGGATAACACAAATAACACTATATGCCAAAATGGAATCATCTGGTGTACAGACGGCTCCAAAATTGGCGATAAGGCCGGAGCGGGAGTATATGGTAAAACCACGAGGACAAAATTATCTTTTGCCCTCGGGTCATATGCTAGCGTTTTCCAGGCGGAAATATATGCTATCCTAGCATGCGGGATGGAAATCCTAAAGACGGCTCCAAAAAGGAGAACGATTCAAATATGCACGGACAGTCAAGCGGCCTTGATGGCTATTGAATCCAGCGAGGTCAAATCGCGACTCGTCCTTGACTGTAAAAAGATTCTAAATGATCTGGCTAGTTGTAATAGAGTGATACCAGCATGGGTACCGGACACCCAGGTGTCCCGGGAAATGAAGAGGCCGACAGACTGGCCAGACTAGGATCAATAGGGTACCCCATAGGACCTGAACCTATATTAGGGGTCCCCTATTCAATGGGGGTTTCAACCATGAAAGAGCTCCTAAACAAGGAGTTCGAAAAATCATGGCAAGAAGCCCAGGGTATGAGGCAGGCGAAGGCCCATATTACTGGGCCTTCGTTCAGATTAACTCAAAGTCTCCCTGGGTATGAACCGAAGAGACATTAGAACGGTGACAGGACTCCTTACAGCCACTGTCACCTTAAATGCACCTCCACATGATAAGGGTCACAGATGATCCTGAATGTGGATGGTGCATGGAGGATGAGGAGACTGCATCACATCCTCACAGACTGCCCTGCAATTGCAAGGGTCAGAGAACGGCACTTTGGGAGCTGTGTTCTGAACCCAGAGGATGTTAAGAGGATTCACCCCAGGAAAATATGCGCCTTTGCTAGAGAGGTCGGCATACCTGGGTGAACACTCATGGAATGTGGGTGCACAATGGGGCCCGTCAGGCGGCCTAAGTACATGGGTCTTCCCGCCCACTTTTCGTATTCATTCATTCAAGTGTTCCGCTCCTGATTTAGGGCTTACTGAAGAAATTTGTCAATACAAGCATGAATTTGATTTACAAGCTGAGTGTGAGTAGTTACAAGGTCAAGAAACTGTCACAGAGAACATATTATTAGAGCTCGGCCACCGATCGGCTAGACAGAACTGGCCATCAGTAGTGGTTACCGATGCGTTTCGAACGTGTACAGCTGATCGCACATCGCCTACTTGCATTTAGTTCACCTAGAGCCGTGGAGTAGATATGCTACGCGCTATATTTTTACGTGATTTTGAAGGAATAGTACGTTTAATATTAAATATTATGTCCGACGTGCCGAAGGGTAAAAAACGACAAAGTAAATAAATTTATCAGGGATTGTCCGGATGTATATTTTACTATAATGGTGCTGTGATAATGTGTAAGGTGTGCGAAAGAGACCTAATGTGTTGGGATAAATATGACGGCAAAAAAGCACGTTAATAGTGCGCACCAGTGGCGGTGCGTGATATTTCAGTTAGCCATATCTTGAAAACGACACATGGGACCCACTTCACTTTTTAGGTGATGACTATACACCTCTTACAGAAAGGACTTAAGTGAAAAAACCGTCAGCAAAGTTTGCGAAAAATTTTCAAAAACACTGGAGCACTCCCTGGGTTCTCAGTAACGCTCTGTGGAATATTTGCAGTATATTTTTTTCATAATCTAGAAACAAATATAAGGAGACGTTTTTCGATTTGTTACAAAATATTTTTTGTTTCAAAAAGTTATGGCCATTTTAATTTTGGAAAACAAAATGTTCCTATAAAATTAAAACATCTTAACACTATCTTCTTCATTACATTAGGTATTCAAAGTCTTCCAATGGCATACGTACAAAGTTTTGAAATTGTCCGGTATTTGGTTCTAAAGCCAAATCTACTAATAAATCGGAGCTCATATGTCGAGTTCTTCTTTTAAATAAATGCGTCATCCACCATCGTCTATTTTTCTTGTCTTTTTCTTTTTTTAATAAACTTCTAATGACTACAAATGCGGCACTGACCATAACCAACTCTTTAGACATTTTTACCACGCATGGATGGAGCGATTTGAGCACGCACGCATATGCGGCGATAAAAGTTTCAACGAATGCTCTGAGCGCGAATGGATTGAGTACGCACGCATATGCGTAGCTTCTCACCGCATGCGTGTGCAGGTTTGTACGCCCCTTTAGATGCGTAGCGGATGCGACGGCTTGACTTGGTGTCAAAGTGCAACTTAGTTAGTTACTGATCGAATGCGTTATTGTCAACAAAGTCGTGGTGCACATTTGAACGATATTATTTTCAAAACATAATTGAAGGGGTTAGAAGCAAAACAGCCCAAGTGCACGTTTTAGATAAATCGACCTAAGCGTTGTTACGATCACCTAAAGTCGCTATCTGTTCAGAGCAAAAATTAACCAAATGGAAATGTGACGTTAGTGCCCCTGTTGTTGAGGGGAAATAGTCATGTGAATAAAATACTTTTAATATTTGGAAGTAAAACAGCCTATGTGTCGCCACACGTGGGTATCCGGAAATTGGATCGTGTTTGTTGCATGTAAGTTTTTTTATCTGTTCAATGTTTAGCATGCTTAATTTTATTTTATTTTCTTTCTAGTTTATGAAAAGTTTGCCACCTAACGTCACTAAAGTTATAGCCTACAGTGACGCGTGCGGTGGCCAAAATAAAAATGAAAACATTGCTAAACTGTTCATGCATATTGTTTGCTCTACTACTCTAGAGCAGATTGATCATACATTTTTTGAATCAGGCCACTCATACATGGAGTGTGATCGAAGTTTTGCTCTAATTGAGAAAAGTAAGAAAAAAATCCACAGGTGTTTGTACCTGATCATTGGACCGAACTTATCCAAAAATGCTCCAAAAAATTTGAAGTTCATAAAATGCACGACTCTTTCTCATTTTCCAGAATGAAATTATTAAAGACCCAAAAAAGATTCAGGAAACCAGGCATTACAATGGCGGAGTATAAAATGGTTTTCATACTAAAAAAAGTAAAATATACCAGTTTTACTTTAAAACCCCCATTTTTTTTCCCCATTGCAATTAGTCTAATCTGCCACATGGGGAGAAACAAAAAGAAGTAAAAAGGAAAAAAAAACATCCCGCAGTTGCCTCAACTTCGAAGGACATTGATGTGGAGGAATTCGAATATGTGGATCTAGTCTCCGATTATGAATAATTAGGTAGATTAGAGTTTTTTTCATTTGGACTTTTTTTTTAAATAAAATGCATTTTTTATAATATTGTAGTCGACATTTATGTTACCTAGGAATTTTCAAGATTAAATTAACTTTAAGCCTAATTATCTCAGAACATTCATTTAGCTACTTGGGCTGTTTTGTTTTTAACCCCTTCAATTGTAATTAATCTTTCTCGAGAAGATCTCTTTCGAATAAAAAAGAACATTTTACTTGCCGACCAATTTTTAAGTTTTATTTCATGTTCAAATCTTAAAGCGCTAATTGGATCACCCTTTATATGTCATCGATAGATGGTCCAAAAAACTTTAAAAAACCGTTTCCTATGGAATCACCACTTCCACAATAAGGAAACATTTTTTTAATTTTTTTGAAGCTTGTAGTACCTACCTACACGTGCATTAAAAACATTTTATTTATTTGCCGATACTGCAGCCCTGCTTCAATACGCGAACACCGGAATAAAACAATGGCAACTTTAACGAGCTACGAGACCAGCCGGTTTGCCCCGAGACGAAAAGCGTTACAACCTCCCCGTTGCTACCTCGACACAATTTCAAAAGTACGTACTTAAATGGGAAACATTTTTCTTTATAAAATTTTATCTATCGTCCGTGTTATGAGAGTTCTAAAATTCTATCTTCCGTAATTTATTCTCCACGCTCTGTGAAATTTACACCGTATTCAAATTTCGTCGCAATTCACCGTGAAAATAATTCTCCGTCGACGTCTTATCCCCTTGCATTCTGTAAACATGTCGGCGGGATACCGGAATTTGTAACGCGAGGCCATCGTAATGCCGGTCTTAATAATAAGAATGGGAAAAAATGTTATCTCGTGTTTATACCGGGCACTAAATGTCGGTTTTATGTTGTTCCCTGCAATTCCTGTCTTTTTCAAGCCAGAAGTGGAGCTCGATTACGCCGCCGAAGCACCTGGAACACCGGGGCCGCTATACTTTTATGCAAATTAGCAGGTCCCTGAAAACAGCGAGATAATGTTCGTTTCTCATCACTCCCGGATGAAGGATAATAAAAAAAGTAAATACGTCGGGAGCATTTAGCTTTTTTTCATTATGACTTATTCTCGTGGCATGATTAACGCTGAGGGTCTCAGGAATTATGTACGTGAACTGAAAAAAATATTCGTATCATTAATAAACGACTTTCATTTTTTCAAAAATAAACTGCTCGTCAAAAATAGCGTAACACTTTTTAATTTACCTCTAGGAGCATTTAAAAAAGGAATGTAAGTTCAAACTCATGAATAACCTCAGTAATATGTAAATTGTATTATATCGTATATGGGACATTCCACGCCAACTTCGCCACATAAAAAAATAGATTTCTCTGAAACTTTGTATATAAGTAGTATGTGACAAAAAAAGTTGTTACCTAAAATTTTAGAGCTCGCTCACAAAATTAGTTTTTTAGACAATCTTAAATTTTCGACTGTTGTAGGCAAATGAGCGCGAATAAAGAAATTTGAAAAAAATAGTACAAACATCGCATTTTTCCCGTAGATTGCGATAAAAATACTTTTTTAATTAAGGGTAGTTTTCACCCCCTTTTCAAAGGGTTCAAACTTTAAAATCAAAATTTGGAAAAGTATGACCTTAAAAAAAATTTTTTGCTTAAACAAAATCTTGACTTTCGGATGGCTTTTTTATCCCAGAATGGGATGAGCAACGGTATGACCGCTAGAAGGCTCGAAAGGTGAAAATGTACCATTTTTACGTTATATCGGTACGTAAAAAAAAAGAAAGAAAATGTATGAAAACCATATCAGGTTTTTAGGGTCGCTGATTACGAATCTGGTGTCTGATTTAGAAAATTCGTTTTTTATGGGGCCCCGTGGGGCCCTATAACAAAAAATATGATGAATTTCAAAATTTTACGATACCAAGAACCAGGGACCTGGAATGTCATGGTCAACCGAGCTGGAATTATAAATTTTCAAATTATCGGACCATATTTCTTTGATGGCACATTAACTGGCGCGCGTTACTTGGATTTCTTGCAAAAATTTCTTAGTTCCAGAGATAAGAATGCTTTTCCCAGATGATGACAACCCCAATGAAATTGATAGAAATATTTGGTTTGAGCAGGACGGAGCTACACCACACTTTTCATTGAAAGTAAGAGCCTAACTGAATCAAGTTTTTCCCAATAGTTGGATTGGTAGACGCGGTGAAATTGAGTGGCCTGCTCGTTCTCCCGATTTGACCCCGCTTGACTATTTTCTATGGGGTTATTTAAAATCGAAAGTCTACTTCAACAGACCAAATAACGTAGAATATTTAAAAGACAGAATAAGGCAAGAAATTAATCAAATCACCCCGGAAACAATACAAAATGTTTTAGAAGAATTTCAGCAACGCCTCCATTATTGTCAAGAAGCAACGGGCGCCCAGTTTGAACATTTGATTTAAACTGTTCTTCTGTTCTGTTTCTTTTCTTTACTTAGTAACATTAAAAATGTAATATTTTTCAATAAAAAAAATTATAGAAATACAAAAAAAACTTATGTTGCTGGATGGAGAATTAAAAACCCTTTCAAATGAGCTGTCACATGCACCCTCGTTCCATTTAAAAATTTCAAAGGGGTAGCTGTCACTCCAAGGGGGTTGGAGGGGGAGGTATAAAATTATGCTCAAAAAAATGTCATTCTAGATTTACAAATTAACGTATTTCAGGATTTTACTCATAAATTGTAAATTACGTAGATAATGAATTTATCCGTTACTTATGGACCTCACTGTATATGTATGTACCTATTCATTTATCTAGCATTACTATATTTTTTTAGTAATAGTATTTAGTAGTAGTATTTAATAAACAAAAATATATATAATATATTTTTTATTTATTTATATATATATATATTTTTATTTATTTAGGCAAATAGGTGTGTTTTTTTGAATTTAAAGTTAAATTTAATTTTGTTATGTAATGTCCATATATTGAAAAACTGGGGGAGTGTAACACCGGCAATGCTGAACTCCTTCCATTTGTGTATTCTGTTCTTTGTACACAATAAATTTATTATTTACTATTTATTATTTATTGATTTATTAGCGCCATTTTCGTTCTATTCGAGTTATTCTAAAAATTAATTCTAGATCATATCCGAAAAATGTACAACGACCTGGCGTAATGGCATATTTAACGGGTTGATATCATATATCGATTGCAGTCGAACGGTACGTGTTTCTAGCTGCGTTCAGCCTTTAATTAGAGTAAAAAATTTACAAACAATATAAAATTATAACTTTGAAAGCAAAATTTTTTGTTTGACAACGCGCTGTGAAATAAATACATGTTATAAAATAAATCATACAACAGATTTCAATTTGCGATATCCAAAGAATCTGAATTGATTCTAAAACATAATTAAAAATACGCTAGCTTAAATAAAAGGTAGTATGTTAGTGCAAAAATAAATGATACATTCATATTTTATACCTACGTATTTCAAATAAAATTTTATACCTATTACAAGTAAAAATAGTTTCTCTGAAACAAAAAAAAAAACCTTTTATACTGAAAAAAATCAAATCACAAGTCAAATCAATCAAAAATCAAATAAAACAAAAATCAAATATTGGCCCTATCTCATGGCATTAAGATTTTTTAAATTCTGGACTACATGCCGGGGATTGAGCTATTTCTTGACATATCTATGTGCAGGCGCAATTTTATTCTCGCCATGTTGGATTAAAAAAAATTGAAAACGGCCAGGTTTCGAAAGTTCGATTCGAAAGCTGAGCATACCTAAAAAACGTTTTCCGCAACGCACATTTTTTGGGAAGACCCCTGTCCCGGTTGACATGAAATGTACCATACATGATTTCACATCTTTTAGTTTCACAGAAGGTAACATGTGTTTCTAGCATTGTGATACATTGTTGAAAATAACATTTTTAACACTACTTAACGATATAAGAATCCAATATGGAGTCTGTAAGAAAAATCAGAGGTGATGGTATTAACTCAGAAATAAATTACAACAGAAATATTTTGAGAACGTCAGCAGAAACATCTTACAAAATGTCCTATTTTACTCGCTCAAGTATTGCAAGTTCAATAATTAAAAAGATATGGGACATTTTATAAAACTCACCTTCTCACTGTTTTTGGAATTATCTCAAAAACGACTACAGATAAATCTAATTTGGAAAAAAATCGAAGAGGCAATACAATCCTCTAAAACTCCCCCCCTCCCCCCATTTAATCATTTTTATATCTCCAGCAATAACTAATGCATATGTGCACATAACCAATTTGGGACATACTGTATTCATAAAGAGCTGTAATTTAATATTGCCTCGTCACAGGAGTTTCCTTACTACTTCAGTGGCTCCCAAACAAAAATTTAATCATTCCAAATTTCCTACGAACATGCCTCTTCCTTAACCAGCTCATCAAATCGTTTCGGTAAAAGAGAAACCGAGACCCATTGATGGAAATATAGAATTAATTATAAAATCGAGTGGCCTTGTTAAGATTGAAGGCACGAACTGAAATGATTCTGAAAGAGATGAAAGGAATTTCGAAACGCGAAAGACCTCGTAGAAAGATCAAAAAGCCATGATAATGAATTCCTTGCTTCTTTTCAGACGGCAGTAAGTAAACAATCACTGATTACATCAAAGCACTTTATCGAATTCTATTATTGTCTAAAAATTTTAAAACAGGCGGTTTAGAATCGATGGCGTGGAAATATTTTTATCAAAGGACCGGCCGCCTTGCAACTGAATAATCTAACAAATGTATTGGAAATTCGGGAAGGGTCGAAGATGCTTCGTAGCCTTTTATTTTAGTTCTAAGAAATCGAGTGGAGGACAATGCTCTACACTAGACTATCTAAATACAAAACTGTTCAAGATGGATTTCTTAAAAAAAACGGTGCCAATGGAACCACTACTACCACATCCAATTTTTCACATTTAACTATATTAAATCGTTAAAAACATCAGGTTATATTCCTAAAAGCGTGACATTTGGTATATAACTCATATGGCCTTTATAATCTTTATTATGCCTTATATGAACTAAATTAACTTAATGACATCTATAGCCTTTATTACGTTGACATTGATTACCTGAATGACCATTACCCTTGTTTTGGATATGAATATTGAAATAAATAATAAGAATGAATATAGTAGAATGCACCCTTTCACGGCTGTTGTCCAATGGTGAAGTTATTTCTTCCGGGTTTTGCCGCGGTCGTCTAAATTGACTTGACGTTTCGCTGATCATGCTGTCAGATTCTTCCTGAAAAAAATATTGGTGTACGTTTTCGCACAGTAAAAAAAAAAAACAAAATGTGCTTCCCTCAAACAAGGATCCGGTTCCGAGACTTTTAACTAAAGGTGTATACAATGTAGGATCAAAAAACATCAACGACATACCAGACTGGGGAATATAGACAAGTCAGCAATAGCGGAACATGTTCATACCAACGAGAACCACAAAATAGATTATGGGAACATCAGAGTGTTAGACAAAACTACAAGATATTACCCAAGAATAATTAGAGAATCCCTGGAGATCATGAAAACAATAACAATTTTAATAGGGAGGACGGGTATCGACTGAGTAATACATGGAGATTAGCGATACCAAGAACCAGTGATCTGGAATGTCATGGTCAACCGAGCTCGACGGATGTGCAGCCAAACATAGCAGAGTCAAGGTATATAACGAGGAGCAAAAAGACGACACCACCAGTCTTTAGAGACCTTCTGAATAAGCTGACAGCATGATCAGCGAAACATCAAGTCAATTTAGACGACCGCGGCAAAACCGGGAAGAAATAACTTCACCAAGAATGAATATATTTATTAATTCGCATTAAGATACAACAAACCAACCGCCTCCACCCCCTCCTTTGTATAATAAAAACACCAGCAGCCAAATGAACATAAATTGAAAATTTGGTTTGATTACACATTTCACCAATTTTAAAATGTTTCCTTGTATTTTATTCTAGGTCCCCCTACCATTCTCCAAGGAGGTGGGTTATTAAACTTTATTAACCTTCAGCCCCTTCAACGCCCCAAACTAGTAAGCTGAAAATCTCTATATTTGCAAGCTCTGCTATATTGTAAATGTGTCTCTAATTTGAAGTTCATATCTCGTGTCGTTTGGGAATTACCTATAGATAAAGAACAAGTATATTACCCCCATTTGTCCCCCAACCCCTTAATTGATTAAGCTCAAAATCTAATCAGCTTCAGACCTCATCACGATATTGAAGTTTGAAGTTGATATCATCATTCAAGTTTGAAGTTGATATCTTAACGCGTTCTCGAGTTATTTTATACAAAAAAGGCCTAAATAGGCCTAAAATGTTCTGAAACGTCGAGTTTTTTTAAGTTTAAGCGAAAAAATCTGTCTGCCTATTTGCTGTTGACCTTGTTTTCAGGATTCTGTAAAAAAAAACGCAAAAAATAAATAATAAGCGGTATACAGGGTGTCCAAAAAAATTCTCGTGCCAAACAGAAACACCAATACTAGTTGTGATTTTATGTCGATTTAACCTTAGTCCAATTGTTGATGATAACCAAGACACAGGGTGTCAAAGTTTTAATTTAGTCTAATTTTCATCAAATTTTCTCTATAGTTTCCGAGAATTAGGGATTGGAAGAGGCGCCAACATAGAGGGCGTATTTTATTATTGCATCACGCTGTATATTCTGAAAACTATCGCTTTGTAATAATAGTGACCTGAGTCCGACTCTGTTGAAGCTATTTTATTATAGGATTTTAAATATCGGTTTGTATTTAATATTACTTCTATAACAATGGTTACGCTATGGAGAATCTGATATTTTTGCAGAACAACTCTTAAGAAGGCGAAGAACCAAGCTGTTTTGCTAATAAACACCGATAAAGTAAAGTATTAGATAAAGAGGAATCTTATTTACCCAGAACTAAAAGCAGCTCCGAAACTTCTCAACTACTAAACCCTTGTTTATTTAGAATGTCAGTATAAAGGACAGACTAAGATGAACGCTGTTCTCAACTGATCGAATAAAAATGTACTGCATCCATCTTGATACCGTTTAAATCTAGAAGCAAAGGTTTTTTCGTGCGACACAGGAGCACATGATACCGCAAAAAGGAATGGGATTTTTGGAAAGGATTGTTCCTCAAGTTTTATAGATGCCGCTGTCATTTGCTGTCTCCAGAAGTTTGTATTTTTTTAGAACTTTATTTTTGTCGGCGTTTTACGTTAACCTACTTTTATTGCTAAGGCTCTTATCTGGGATACAATGCGATGGTAAAAATAACAGAAAACTAACACACGTTAGTCTGGACCTAGTCAGAAGAAGAAGACCTATTTCACCATGTAAATTTCTTATTTTACGAAATGCAAGGAACCTTTTGTTAACAAACCGTTTCTTATCTTATTTTTATAATAATATTTATACATTCAAAATATGCATATGTATAAGTATATACACGGTGGAGACTTTAACTGGAATATATTCGCTAGCGGGGTGGTGAATGATTTTTCAAAAATTCTCGAGACACGTCAACTTTTAAATGTATTACCTACATTTTTCAAGTAATGTGAAAAATATAGCCCTTCAGGGGTGGCTGAAACCACCCTCGACATGATTTTTTTCAAATGCAACCCTATGGCTTGTGACCCCTCATTGTAAAGACGGTGGAAAGAGGAATCCAACGCACTGATCAAATTTTAATTTTTAGTATGTTTGTAGGGTAGGGTATACAATTAAAACGTAATTTTATAGTTTAATTTATTTTTAACACAACAATTTCGTACTCAAAATGTGTGTTGTTTAGTTTTGGAATGTAAACCTTACTTTTCATATGTCCCCACAAAAAATTCCAAGCAATTTTTTGCCACAACTGATATTTGTTATTTTTTTGCTAGTGTTTTTACACGGCCGCAAAGAGTAATTTAGTTTGTATGCTGTATTCAGAGTTTGAAACGAAGTGTTATTTCAAATTGGTGAAAATGTCTTATTTAACTGAATCACTAAAAATCGAAATGTTGACGATGATTGGATATGGTGATAGGGCGCGAACTCAATGCGAAGTTGTTCGCTTGTTTCGAGAAAGGCATCCTGACTTGCCACCACTAAATCAAGGTACCATTAGTAAAATTGAGGTACAATATCGAGAGATGGGTCATGTCAGGAAAGTACCGAGTAAGAGGCAGGCTGTTGTTGATGACGACACGAAGTTGAATTTGTTGCTTGCTCTAGAAGAAAATCCAATCACTCCAGCAGGTCAACTGGCCCGTGATAGTAATCTTAATCACAAAACAGTTTTAAAAATACTTAAATATGAGAAAAAACGCCCATATAAAATGCAAGCTGTTCAAGAGCTACTTGAAGATGATCCAGATCGACGAGTGGAATTTTGCGATTTATTGATGACTTAACTCAATTGACTCAAGACCAGTTATCTTTAGAGTCGATAGTTTTCTCTGACGAGGCTACTTTTACATTAAATGGGCACGTAAATCGCCAAAATTGTCGTTACTGGGCTGAAGAGAACCCCCATTGAGGGAACTTCATACTCAGCGCCCACAGAAAACTAATGTGTGGGCCGGAATAATACAAGATAGAATTAGGACCATTTTCTTTGATGACACTCTTAATGGAGCAAGATACTTGCGTTTACTCTAGCACGAACTAATGCCAGTGCTATGTCATTTATTTCCAAACCCCTTAAACCCTAACTTGACCGACGAGAGGTTATGGTTTCAGCAAGATGGGGCCCCACCACACTATGCTGCCATTGTTCGTCAGTATCTGGACAGAATTTTTCCCGGTAGGTGGATTGGGAGACGAAGTAATATTGAGTGGCCAGAAAGATCTCCAGATCTTACACACTGGATTTCTTTTTGTGGGGACATCTTAAAAGTAGGGTTTATTCAGAAACCCAACAACATAGCAGATCTGCAGGAAAGGATAAGAGAGGAAATCGGAAAAATAACACCGCAAATGTTATAATGTAAGGGACGAAACCTATCACAGACTGGGATGCTGCCAACAAGTGAATGGTTCACATTTTGGACAATTGTTACGTTGAAAATAAATTTAATTTTTAAATAGTTTTAATTGTATGCAACCCTACAAACATACTAAAAATTAAAATTTGATCAGTGCGTTGGATTCCTCTTTCCACCAGCTTTACAATGAGGGGTCACAAGCCATAGGGTTGCATTTGAAAAAATCATGTCGAGGGTGGTTTCAGCCACCCCATGCAGGGCTATATTTTTCATATTACTTGCAAAATGTAGGTAAATACATTTAAAAGTTGACGTGTCTCGGGAATTTTTTAAAAATCATTCACCACCCCTCTAGCGAATATATTCCAGTTAAAGTCTCCACCGTGTATGTATGTGACACGTCAACAGTTGCAACCCACAAAGGTGGAAGACATACTGAATTCAAAAATATTGCGATTTTGAACTTATTGCAAAAATTAACAGTAAAACAATATAAATTCCTCTGATTGACGAAATTAGCAAACAAATTAAAAACTTAATGCCTAATACTTGATAATTAGATGGCAAGCAAAAACACTTTCAGTGAACTTTTTCTACAGTGTCAACTAATAAGAAGACATAAAAACTTATCAACATTCTTTATAGTAGGGGATTGTTAATTTAACAATGTAAAAAAAAGTATAACAATGCCCAACTATGCAGAATGTTAATGTTGAAAATTGAGATTCCATGTAGTTGTTCAACATTTATAAATATAGTGGTTTTCTAGTTGATAATACATATTACATATACACAATTGATGTATAAAATTTGCAAAAAACTTCATGTCCGAAATTTTTAACATCCTGTATAACTGTGGAACGGATCATCTTATCCACAAATTTTAGCATTGCTCCTTTTTACTTGCCTTCGACACGAAACTACTTTTCCTTCCTGAGTTATTTATTTTTAATGTCTAACTATGCTCTATCAGTGGTATCCAGACTCCTCACTCCGACGTCTAGTAAAAAGCCAATAAAATGTTCTTGGAACACGACAAAGTCGCCTTTTGTTGTAATTAAATTGACATAGTACGTTGTAAATTCTTACCCTTCACTGTATTGGAACTCGGACAAGAGGCATGTTTCGGGATTTTCATTTGGGAAATCTGACATTGTCTCCATTGTTGGCTAACAGAGTGAACAACGTGGGAGCATACACTCGATTAAATCCAGATTATTCGTAGGCGTTTTGTTTACAAAAAAAATATATCCAGTATACGAGCCCAGAATCAAATCGTTTGGCCCAACGTTATTTTTTGGTGAGGTTTCTGAAACAACGACTTCATACTATGGATACAACAATTATCCTTTATTGGCATTTTGTAGGATAAATAATATAATAAATAATATGATAATGTAATAATATATATAATGTAATAATGCAATAATATAATATATAATAATGTAATGAAGGATAATTGTCGTATCCATAGTATGAAGTCTGTGTTTCAGAAATAATTCCAAGAAATAATTCTCACCAAAAAATAACATTGGGCCAAACGATATGATTCTGGGCTCGTATGGTAGCCAATGGCTGTTATATACCCATCTGAATAAAAACCGCAACAGTCCGCAACACCCAGTATTAGTTAAGCAATTTATTTGAAATTTTCAGATAATATATACATACTTCAATATAACAAGGAAACGATTCAAGTTTTAACAAAAAAATTCAACATTATCTTGTGATTTTCATGTAAAAAGTGCATCTTTTGAATCAGTTTTCACTAAACATAAATAAATTTCCAAATGCGTAGACCGTAAGGTGACAATTAGAGCTCGGAGGTTAATAATATACGAGAGTTAGGGAGCCGGCCCTTCGGGACCGGACTCCCTAACTCGCTCTGCGAGGCGCTCGGGCTTCGCCCTCGCCGCGTCGGCCTTCGGCCGACGCTCTCGGCCTTCGGCCGAGCCGTCAGTGCCAACGTAGCGGGGGAGGCGTGCGCCGCTGTTTGTTTTAGATAGGAAGGAGTAGTATTTAGGATTGATCCGGGGACGATATCGGTTCGTCCAAGATAGATTTGGTTCGATTTGGTTTGTTGTTGTTTTATAGTATGTTTTTTTTTTTAAAGGGGGTAAACGCACCAAGGCGAGGCCTTCGGCCTCGCTGTCCACCCGTGGAGGCAATCAGACGCCTCAGGCCTGCGGCCTTCGCGCCAAGGCGAGGCCTTCGGCCTCCGCGGTCAGCGGGGGTGCGTAGGAAAAAGCCGTGAGCCGCCGCTTGCTTTTCAAGTCGCCTAAAACGTGGTATTATAGCCGGTTTGCAGAGAGAAGGTGTTTCGCCGGTCTTACTAATTAGGGGGGCGGCGGGGGCGGCGCGCTATAAAAAAACGTCTTCTAAAAGGTCCAATCTAAGTGATCGCATAGATATTCGCCGTCGAAAACTCGAATTTAGTTGTACACGAACGTTTGAAGTCGTGGCAAGAATTCGGCCATCTTAAACACGACCCGCTTCTCTCACAAATAGCGGAGCGAAAATCGTCTGGCGACGTCCGCAGGTGGTATCAATCAAAAGTATCGGTTCTGTCGGTTCTTTTGGATACCAAGTTTGGGGGGTCTACGCGCTCTATTAACTCAAGGGCGAACGTACGAAGTGTGGCGAAAAAATGGCGTTCGTTTTTCGACCGGTTTGCAGAGAGAAGGTGCTTCGCTGGTCCTACGAATCTGGCGGTTCCCGGGGGCGGCGCGCTATAAAAAACGTCTTCTAAAAGGTCCAAACTAAGCGATCGCATAGTTTTTCGCCGTCGAAATCTCGAATTTGCTTCTACACGAATGTTTGAAGTTGTGGCAAAAAGGCGAAAATCCTAAAACACGACCTGCTTCTCTCACAAATATCGGAGCGAAAAATCGTCCGTGGACCTCCGCAGCTGCTATCAATGTAAAGTAGAGGTTCTGCCGATTCTATAGACACCAAGTTCGGCCGTCCCGGCGCTCCATCAAGCGTAGGGCCAGCGTTCGAAAGTGGGCGAAATTGACGGATTCCTACCTGGCCGTTGACAGTTGTCGCCGTTGACGTTTGTCACTTGGAAAACCGGGAGGAAAAAATAAAATTTCGGGTCCCCGTCGTCGAAAAATTTCCTTAATTTCCACTCCAGGCCGTCGTTTCGCCGCTAGAATGCCGCGGGACGAACTCCTCAACACGACATAACCTCAAAAAATCGAATCGATACACGTGAAAGGTGATTTTTAGCGACGTTTCTAAAAGGCGGTTCTTAACGAATTTGTGCCCTCAGTAAAAAGAGATGCGAGACGAAGAAGCGCCGGCAGACCTCGGGGAAAACGGAAAATTCTCCGATTTAGCGGCCTGCGGCCGCCACAAATCACCCGCGAAAAGACAACCGAAGCACCGAGACGGCCGCTTCGCGGCCGCGGGGTAGCTGCGCGACCCCCGTAAAAAGTTTTTGTGCACGCAAATCGACCGCTTTCCGCGCCGCCGTGCGACAAAGACGGAGCTGTCGCAAATTATATAGGAGGGAAATGCCTACTTTACCAGGGGCGGCTTCAGGATATTTATCAGTAACGTACGAAATATTAAACAGGATATACCTGAGAGAGATTATATTTTACATGTTATACCTTAAACCTTATACATGAGGAGTGATTGTTGCAGCCCAACTAATCGGCAAAGGAACCATAGTCACAAGACACAGAACTTGCATATTCATGCAAATATGTTATGTTATACGTTCCATATGTTCATAAGTTAAGCTCTGGTCACTTATAAGATGAAAAAAGAGCGTTCAACGTCTACATACGTAACTGAGATATTTAAAATAAAACAGGTTTTGTAAGGGCACATTTGTATCTCGTTCAGAGACATCCACTTCTTTGCCTGTAAATACATATACAATATGATACAACGTGGGAAAGTCAAGATTAGTAACATCCGTTGTTTCAATACTAAGGTTTATCATGCAATTTCGATTTTTTATGTCTTCACACAGTGTTGCTACGTATATTCGTCTGAGTTGTTTCTACAGGCAGACTAACTTCGCCTCACTTTCCACACGCAGCGTTCTGGACAACTTGTCTGAACTCGGGGTGATCTAATTTTACGATTGGAATATTACACGCTACCGTCATTTTGACTAAATCCAAGTTAAATTTTTTCTGTCTGTCTCACGCACTCACACCACCACTTACATGAGCTTTATGTTTGTCTGCAATTGCTTTCTGTATGACCGCAACACGTGACGCCCGATATTTTTAAAAACTTATTCGATGTTTCGTGCACAGGAATAATTGATATCGACCACCGCACAATAAATAATACTAAATAAACAAGTAAAGGTTACGTTCGCCTTCGCGAATCGACCTTGGTTGAAGTGGGGCGCAGAACACGGCAGACGGGTTGTATTCTGGAATACATATAATGGCGTTATTTCATAGAACTACAATTGTACTATGTACATATATTATAGAGGAGTTGACGATGTACTTTATTAATTAATGTGGCAACTATGACAATATTCCAGCCGCGTGAAGCCCGGTATTGGAATTTATTATTAACCTATGAGCTCTAGTGACAACTGTTTGTTGGGTCAGAAGAAGGCAGCCTCATGGACATAATCGAGGATCAGGAAGTCCTAGGAGGACTACAGATCGTGAAGAACGTTATGCCAGAATTTCCACAACACGAGCTGTGGGAAAATTTTTGAAAATAAACGGCGTCGGTATATCTACTATGGACTTTCTATGAACCGAGAGTTTCTATGCCTACTCCATATTCCAATTTGTCGCGCTCTTAGGCTGGAATGGTGTAATGGACGAATGCACTGGGTACAACAATGGCATTATGTGGACTTTAGCGACGAGTCCCGATTCTGTTTGTGCGCTCATGCTGGACGCAGAAGGGTGAAACATTTGCATGGGGAACATAGGAATTTACTAGCTGTTGGACTGCATATTGGCCTTACACAAAGAGCGATGGTTTGGGATCTCACATGTTGGTAGTAGGTCACCTTTAGTTTACCTTCGGGGCAATTTGAATGAGGCCAGTTACATAGCTGTACTTATATACATACATGTGCTTCCTTGACCGGCAGGTTCCCCCGATCTTTTCACCGATGGAAAAAGTCTGGGATATGATCTGTACCAGACTGGGTTATTTACCCCATCCTCCAGATAATCTCAACGATCTTCGGTTTCACATACAAGATGCTTGGAGCGATATAGCCTAAGTCGACATTGCTCATTTTATTCAAAGCCCTTCAAATGGTATTGTTTCGAAACTTTTGGTTAATTACAACGAAATGGATGGTAATGTTATGTCTTCCGAAAAGCATATAACCATTTCAGACAAGTGCAATTCCAAGACAAATACAATTTAAGTGTTACTCCAATATACGCTTTTTATGATTTTTTAAATTGTAATAGATTTTGCGAATTCTTTTTGCGAAGACATCTCAGCCGGGTTTTAACTGAAATTCGAGAATTCTTCACGTAAAACGCATTATTTTTATATTCATAAAACTGATTTATCGGGCCATTTCATCCAACATTGGACTATTATTACTGGATGGAAGAACGAATTTTGTACAGTAGGGTTTTACAAGGAATATAGTTTCGAGTTTAAATTTGAGCAATAGAGAAAATAAACATTGTCTATTGAAGCGGATATCATTTATTTGCTTAGGCGAGCTTATTCTAATGGTGATACATATATCAGTTTTCCGTTTAACGTGAATATTTGCATTTAGGTTTGGGACTGTCCGTAAGGCATTTTCATTTTTTAGTTTGTGTAGTTATTTTCTTAACGCAAATCATTTTGTAGCATTTCAAGTTGACAAAAGGCAGTAAGAAATTTATATACTGCTTTATTATCTACAGGGTTAGCACAAACTCCCGGAACGATTCAATAACCCCATAAGAAAAAAATCAGTGGCGATAGGTCTGGAGAACAGGCCGGTCAATCAATTGCTTCTCTGAGGACGATCCAACGTGCAGGAAATATTTCACTCGTTCCTCAATAAATTTAAGCAGCCATCACCATTTAAGTTTTACTTTTTCAGGATGTACTTCTTCCATCCAATGAGAGTTTTCAGTTGACCAGTAACGGAAATTGTGCCTGTTAACCGTACCATTGAGACAAAACGTTGCTTCATCAGAAAATACTATTTGATTCACAAAATCAGTCTGTTCTGTGGAAGTGTTCTTGGAAGTATTTCCTGTGTCCAAAAAAAATAAATATGTTCAAAAATAACAATGTTAATCGACCGTTCCGGGACTTTGTACTAACCCTGTATATAAAAGGACTTGTTAAGGTCATTTTTTTTTTGGAAACCATAAATATACGATCATTTAAGGTCTTCCTTGAGGCCTGTTGAGCGAAACTTGAATTACAATTCACCCTGTGTTCTGAAAAGTCTCTAACCCCTGTAGCTAACACACTTAATTTATATGTACCAGATAAGTATTGGTATATTCAGCACAAATTAAATTTCAACTTCGCTGTGGCAGGCGAGTGTATTATAAATTAATTTAAAACCAGCTAGTTCCTATACAAACTACTCGAGATTAACCGAAAGTTTAGAGGAGTTAATCGCTGAGAGTTAATTGGCTATAAATTAGTTGAAAAGCGCGTTTCATAAGAAAGAAACTTTCATAAAGTACATTGTTTAAATATCTTGCCAGAGTCGTTTGTAAAACTTCATATACAGCGCGACCCATTTAAAAACTGGATACACTTCAAAACATTTAGGTATTTGCGCACCGATTTTCGTCGTTTTTTTTTTTAATGTATAGTATCAAAAACTGTACCATAAAAAGAGTCACTCGTTCTATCATATGTAGAAATATTTTTAATTAATCGGATTCAAAAAGATAAACTTTGTAAGACTGGAATAAAAAATATCGCTACGGAGATGTAGAAGTCGATATATAGGAATGGAAAACATTGACCCTGACAGCGCAGATTAACAGCTGAAAGATTATCCGCGGAGGGGACTAGGGCCCCGCCTTGAGCCTTGAACTGACCAACGATACAACACTGACAGCTAAACAAAAGCATTTAGGAGGAGAAGCATATTCACACAACCGCTTGGTCTTTTAAAGATGTAGACTATCCAACCCTGTAAGACGTCGGAATTTCTATAGCTTAGATATTTCGTTCCAATAACGCTGGCGCGCTGAATCTGTCCTACTCATGGCGGGTTGCCTATTCAGGGTTTCCTTTCCTCTATCTTGATTGCAATCTAGTTTCCTGGGACGTGCTTCTTATTTATTTCCGGCTGGCTCATTGACTAGGGAAGGAGATTGTTTCATCGACTTTTCTTTTCGCTTACAGCATTCTTAATTAACTAGCTATGTTAATAGTCTTATGGTATTATGTATGAATAAAACTGATAATTTTTCTCATGACATGTGTATGTTTGTTGTTGGGCTTTTTGACCAGCACTGTATAAGTGAAATGAAGATATATACAATAACGCCTGATGTGTCAAAGAAAATCATTCCAAAAGTATGGATTTCTGATCCAATTAATTTAAATTATTGCTGGATTAGACAGTGATAAAATTGGAGAAGGAATTAGTTATTCTTAAATACAATTTAAGGAAGAATTTCGTTCCAATAACGCTGGCGCGCCGAATCTGTCCTACTTATAGCGGGTTATCTATTCAAGGTTTCCTTTCCTCTATCTTGATTGCAATCTAGTTTCCTGGGACGTGCTTCTTATTTATTTCCGGCTGGCTCATTGACTAGGGACGGAAATGGTTTCATCGACTTTCTTTTTCGTTTACAGCATTCTTAATTAACTAGCTATGTTAGCGGTCTTATGGTATTATGTATGAATAAAATTGATAATTTCATTCATGACATGTCTATGTTTGTTGTTGAGCCTTTTGACCAGCACTGTATAAGTGAAATGAAAATATATACAACAAAGCCTGTTGGGTCAAAGAAAAGCATTCTGAAAGTATGCATTTCTGATCCAATTAATTTAAATTATTCCTGGATTAGACGGCTATAAAACTGGAAGAGGAATGATTTATTTTAGGGAAGAACTCTCAATATCCACTACTTCTCCAATGACTTACAGTTCATTTTTAGAAACCTTCAAAGGGTTGAATAATACCCACATCCAATATCATACTCGGCAAAGTTCATTCAGGACTCACGTGGAATCTAATCTCGTTAAAAATCCCGTCGCAAATACATAGTTCTACGTTGCTCAGTGCCTTCGGGTCAATCAATACCTGTCTCTTTAATTAAGATAAGTTAAAATCAATACAATTATTTTAAAAGGTTGAAGCCCGAGATATTAATCACGTAGAGTAAACGAAACCATGTGGGCAGTCGAAAAGGGTATGTTCCATGTGAGGCGTTGATTTATCTAAATACATATTGAAAATAAATAATACTGAAAGTGATTTGAGACAAGTTTTCCCTTTTTCCTTTCTAGAATGTAATTCTCTTATTCCCTGTACTCGAGGCTGATTTAATTTTTTTGCATTTCTTATGTTGTAATCTATATTTATTATTTTCTTATAAAGTTATGCCTTTATTTTCACAGATACTCCAAGTGAGTGGTATAGAAAAAGAAGACACTTGATTTGAAAAAGTTACCACTACATTATAACGTAATGTAACGAAAATCATCATACACCCTCTTTTGGAAGTTGCTTAAGGGGGCTTGATACCTTTGCGGCTGTTTTTCATGGTTTTTTTTTTGATAATTTATTTTGAGCGAACGAAGAGAGGTAGAGGGATGGGGTTTTCTGTAAGTGAAAGTACTCCTGTTAATGTACAAAATTATATTTTATTTCACACCCTCCACGCCCCACCCTCCCCCCCCCCACAGGCCCGTTAACTTGAGGTGTTCTGCCGAACGTGGTTTGCGGTTCCCAGGATTTTGAAGCCGGCGTTTATCTGAAAGCAAAAATTAATACGCCATTTTAAACTTGAGGATTTTTGCCGGTCGTTAACGGATGCTTTTTTGAATTTTGAATTTTTGAAAAAAATGACGGCTTTTCACATGTTAAGTACCGATTTTTACTGAAAAAATTGCATCTTTAAGCGTGTCAAAAAAAAATAGTAAAAATGCAAATATTAAAAAAAATGTCCGTTAACGACAACAAAATATTGTTAGCTTTAAAAAAGAAAAAGAAAAGGAGAATCGGTTGATTAGAGACCGAGTAATCGTGGGAACCGGACTTTGAAAGTGCGGTTTCGAGAAAAACGCGTTTAAAGTTTTGTAACATGTTTACACTGCAATAAAAAAAATTCTCAATACTTACATAAAATCATCTATTCCGGGGACCATAAAAGGGATCTTCCTCATCACCTTCAGCCTCTTTTCTCTTGGAACGCTCACACCTGCCCGCTCTCACGGAACCGGTTTCGCGCCGTCCCAGCGCCGCTCGGACGGCGCGTCATAAATACGTCATAACTCCGTCAATTTTTCGAATTTCACTTTGCCGCTTCTTACACTAATTCTTGAAGCTTTTATCTAACAAAATATGTATAAAAAAAATTGTTTTTTTAAGCCAAAAAGGTATCAAGCCCCCTTAAATTCTGATATTTTTTGTACTACAATACCGCATCTAATGAGACTAAGTTGAAGGTGATAATATGTCGATTATAAAAAAATGTTTTTAAACTTGATGACTTTCTTTGTAGACTATAGATTGTGAATGTTACAAGCGAGACTTTTTGACTGTACCTACGAAAATTTGCGATATATTATTAAAGAACCGTCCTCTACCTTATCTTTGTTGCTCTCTTTTCGTAAAAACCCACCGTGTTCGTAACATCAAATTCTATCAAAATAGAGATGAAAAATGAGGGGCGGATGGATAAAAATACCATTATGAAATGACTTCGCTACCGAGGATATATATGATAAGGGCACACAATAGAATTCTTTTTTGATACACCGAGAATTTTCTATGACTTGTTCGGAAACAGACATATATTTCGCTCAATATACAGTCAGCAACGAAAGTTATCATAGGGTCCGGTGTGCCATAACGCACACCGGAGTCCGCACTATACAACTCTATGGTAATTAAGTATAAATCGTATTTATTAAGCGCGTATTTCTTGCTCGTGTGTACGTACGCCACTGACCGATCTTGTTATCGCGCGTAGGAAGTTAGGGTCCGTCATAAAGAGCTACATACAATTTTTTCATATATCGGCCGAATATTCCGGTGTCGACAAGTGTCGAAAATCAGTACCCTATGCGAGTTTGACGTCGATGCGATCGGAACGACTGGTTCAAAATAATTTTACGTGTCGTGAGTGACTAACTCGTGAGTTCGTGTAGTGTATTTACGTATTAACTGATTTTGTGTGGATTTTTGCAATAATGGCACAGTCGTCATCATTTGTGAATAGACTGAAAAAGATGATTGGAAATTACGACGATTTTACAAGAAACGTTTTAACACATATTGTATGTATTCCTTGCAGTCGTCGATATACGAGGTGTGTAATTAAGTAATGAGATTGACTTTTTTAATTTTTTTGTTTGAATAGAATTACAATTCAGTATTGTCACCTTCAAAATACTTTTTTTCAAAAAACTTCCTTGGGAAGCCACATAGCGCTGGAGGCGGTTCTTTCATTCTCATTGCAGAGCTGGAACACATATACTGGAATAGCTTTCAGCTGGTCGGTTACAACATAACGTCCTTTGAGGTGATTTTTCAATCTCGGGAAGAAAAAAAGTCACAAGGACTTTTCGAAGTTTGTCAAGAACCTCTCTGTAAAAGTGTTGATTTACTGTTTGACCTGGAGGCACAAATTCTTTGTGTACAATTTCCTGGTTATCAAAAAAGCAAATCAGCATGCGTTTGATCTTTGACTTGCTGTGAAGTGTGCCATTCCATGCTTTGGCGCTTGGTTTCACGGTCGTACACAAACACCCAAGTCTCATCACCAGTAATGACACGTTCCATAAAATGGGGATCATTTTCAATCGATTCCAAAAAGTGAAGCCCCCTTTCTGTCCTGATGTCCTTTTGTTCCTGCGAGAGGTTTTTTGCAAAAATTTTGCGCAGATTTTTCTCATCCCCAATTCGTTCAAAATTCGTCAAAATCTTATGAACAGTGGTGTGATTCAAATTTAGCTCTTCCCCGATTATTCTTGTCTTCAACCGACGATCTGAACGCACAATATCCCGTATTCTATCGACATTTTCATCGGTGCTTGAAGATGAAAGCCTTCCGCTCCGTGTTTCATCTTCAATCGACTACTTCCTTTTGAGAATGCTTAAACTACCGAAAAACCTGGTCTCTTGAAAAAACACTGTCTTCGTAGGCGTGTTGAAGTTTTGCAAGTATCCGTTGCGCTTGTCCAAGTCTGAAGCAAAACCTGATAGCACATCGTTGCTCAAAGTTAATGTTACTCATTTTTAAAACGCACTAGAAAAAAAAACCGGTTTACGAAAATAGTCACAAAGAACAAACAAATGAATCTAACAAGTTCAAACTTGTACTGAAGGTGCATTACGTGTTAACCTATCGCCCTTCCAAGTCCCGTATCCGCAGTGCTGCTAGATCTGGCGCTACGTTGCCAGTTGTCGTTAGCCACCTCGTATATTCATTATTAACACTTTTTTTACTCCTGCCTTTTTGATCTCTCATATGTCTTGTCTTCAAAAAGTTCTTGGACTCATATTAGAGGGAAATCTGCAGAGCATCTGTAATATTGCAGTATAATGCTGACTGTATATCCGCTTTCTGTTGATCTCGCTTTTTTTACCTTATTTCTTTTTTCTTTTGCAAAGATCTGTTCTTACTTGCAAACTATTAAAACGCATTAGGTGAATCTACTATTTGTAAATGTTGCATGCATTTTTTATTTTTGATTTTTTATCAGGTTAGAGTTAATTTTAAATGTTCAATCGTGAAAAATAAATTTAATCTTGGACAGGGGTAATAACAAATTATAAATAATTAACATTTATACACATTTTGCATTAACAGATGTGAGAGCATAAATATGTACACATTTTAAATCCATACCGTTGCTAATGGTTGCTAATGGATTTTATATAACATTTGCTTCTAGAGGTTAAAATATTTGATGCCTTAGGCACACTAATTTGTCTTTTTTTGCGCATTACATTTATTTTATCAGGGCTGTTTTATTTAACGTAAAATAATGGTAGTAATAATAACAATGACTAGACAATTACTAATTCACATACTGGGTACCAATTAGATTATGATCAGCCTGCTGTGTTCAAAATGAAATTTGACACTTGTATTTTGTGTAGGCCTATGTATATAGGTATATATTATATATTAGGCAACTGAATAACATTTCCAGTTTTACCTGAAGTGGAATGAACTTGGAATTTTCAATGGATCAAATGGAATCCAAATGAGGTCTACCAAAACAAAGCTGAAAATCGAAAACAAAAGAGATTCGCCTATTTTTCAAATTTTCAAAACAAAACCAACACAAATAACGTACAAAGTGTTCCATAATGACAAACACAATTAAGTATTAGGTATTTTAGCTGTTTAGTGCAATCTGGGATATCTTCCATTCACAGTTAAATTCATTGCATTACGCTGATTTTGAAAGCAATAGACAATAGACAAAGAAATCGCAATAATCCATTGGTCCCTTAAATTCTTCTTCAATATTAGGGGGGGCAATAAGAAGTAGTAAATCTAGCAAAGCAACAAATAGAGGTTTCCTTCTAAAAACTGTAGGTGAGTAATGACAAACACAAACTTTGCTACATCCGTTCGGGCGTTTCCTGAATTCCTCGATTTCCGGTGGTTCGGCCTTTCTGCGAGATTGCCTGCATTTCACACACTGTTAACTTAGATACAATATTACCGAACAACGCCAAAGTCCTGCAGTGAAGTAAAACAAAAACGTACCAGTTATATTACAGTGTCAGCATAAACAGGCGTATACAAGTGGATTTTGTTTTTGCACTGTCTTTTTTTTGCATAAAACATCTCTCATCTCTCTCGCCCTAAGTGATGCCGTTTATTGAAATATAATACATTTTACTTACACATCCGCTCGATTTTTAATTTAGGGTTTAGAAATGTGTGCCGTAACGCCTGGTCGGCATTACAAAACTCTATGATAATGAAACTATAAATCGTATTTTGTAAGCGCCTTGCAAATCATATACACGTGTATTTCTTCAATAGTTATAAATTTCTTCAGTAGTACGCCATCCCAGTGCTGGAGGGCAGGATAGTCTAAAGCAGTTTAACACGCGGGCAGACAAACATTCCGTACCCTAGTTATGATATATAGTTTGTAAAATATGAGACAACATAAAAGGTTCGTAAATCATAAAGTAAGAGATATATTTCACATTTCACACTATTATATACTTCAACAAAGGAAGCTATCAACAAAAATCAATAGAAACTGAATTCCTTGAATAACAAAATTGGTGATAAAGTAACAATAAAAAAATGTCCAACATTGCTTACCATAACTATTCAATACGACTTATGGAGCATGTAAGTAATTTTAATTATTTTAATTAACACCGAGTATAACTTTTTGTAATTAATTACTTTTAAAGTAATTACCCCTAGCAAACAACGACATCAAATAAATATTTCATTGTGGAAACACATGAGGTTTTTTTTTTGTCAGGTTGTTATGTGAATTGTATCATAAAGTTTGTATCTATTAATGCAAATGAACCAGTGTACAAATTAAGCTAATGGGTTAATGTTCTTTATGCTTGTATTTTGTAAAACAAAATAAATATAAATACAAATTATAAGCATTTTGTTTTTTATTGAAGAAATTAATAAAGGAGAAGAAAATAAAGAGACGCTTTATTAGAAAATCGACAACTTGTTGATAAAATAATCCTATTGATCAACGTTATAGATAATAACTAAAATACTACAAGCAAAGGCTAGTCCCGTTTGTACAACAAATCTTCTTAATGGTAACGGAAACATTCTGAATGTGAATCTTTTGGTTCTAGAAAGATGGGGCTTTATTACTTTTAGTTAGGTAAAGTAAAGAGTGTCCTGATCTCACATCTTGTAATTTCTTCCTACGAGGTCATCTCAAAACTAGAATTTACAGGTGTGACTTGACATGAAGCAACAGCAATATCTACAAATACCCTTATATACGATATAATTACATATTTATCTTAATGCTTTTCTATTCAGTCGTGCACAATACAGCACGTTGGTTACTATCTTCCCGGATATTTTTTCAATGAAACGGTGAAACAATGAAATGTTATTAAACATCATCCAAGGGAGATGGAGAGAAGACCGATGAGAAATTATTTCATATAATATCTAATTTCCTGGAAGAGCTATTGAACGCCTTTAATACCGCTGCTATATTAAGGCACCGAATGAAGCCCTTAAGATGATTAAGCATTTAAGATGATAGCGAATGAGGAACAGACAGCACACGTGGCAAAATTGTGCCAAGGGCATTAAGCTTTTGTAACGAGCCGTTAAAAAAAACTTCATCAGGATGAAATGAAAAGGTCAGATGGAAATAGTGGTTATGTCGAAGCTCTGAGCGAAGCATTGCTGTTGTCAAACTCTTGAAATGACTGTATTTGGGGCATTTCACGCCAAGTGAGGTCAAAAAAAATTGTGTTTGAAACATATCAGAATCGATAGTACTTGCTAAGAAACTAACTTCCCTAAAATTTTAGATTTTTTGAGCCACAAGGAGAGGGATGGTGAGGGTGAGAAAACACAAATTTTCGTTTCGACTCTAGTCAACTTTCAATTGTTCTCAGTAAACAAATGGAAAACATTAAAAAAAGGTTGCAATGGTTTTCGATGTGTTTTTTTTGCGTAGAATACGATAAAAATATTTTCAAAATTATTGGGGGTAGTTTTCACCCTTATTTTGAGGATTGAAAGTTTAAAATCGAAATTTCGAAAACTATGACACGATATTTTTTTCAATTTTTTTTATTTAATTTCTTTCTTTGTCTTTGTACTTTCGATTAATTTTTAATTCATAATGGGCGTTGACCAGGAACTGGCCCAAAAAACGGCCCAAAGGTGAAAAAACGTGGTTTTAGCGTATTTTCTCATCCTGTGAGATAGTAAATGGCAAGTGAATAATATATTCCAAGGTTTTTGAGGTCACTGATTACGAATCTAACGTCAGATTTTCAAAAAACAAAATGGCAGATCCAGTATGGCAGTCAAATTTTAAAAAATGGCTAAATTTTGAAATTTAAAAAAATACCATCGTATTCTACGGGAAATTTTCGAATTGGTATCAAGAAATCTGAAAATCATAAGTTGAAATGTTGGTAATACCGTATTTACTATTAAAGGTTTAAATTATTCTTTTTAACTGGGTTTAAGATCTTTTTTTAAAACAATTAATCGACATCTCTTACGTTCTTAGAATCGCTGAGTACAAATCTGACATGAGATTTTCAAAAAGATAAGGTGGTGGATCCAATGTAACGATCAATCTTTCAAAACTGCTAAATTTTGAAATTTAAAAATATGTATATTAAGTTCTCACATGATATAGTTTTCTTTGTTTGTTTCTTAATCTAATATTTTTAACAAAAATAGTAAATACAGACTACTATAAACATATACTTATCTAGGCTAGTTATCTATACGTAGAGAATTTAACAATACGTAATTCTTCATGTAAATAAACTAGCCGTTGAAGGTGACTAACTTGTATGCCCGAACGCGTGGAAAAATTAAATAAAAGATTCGAGTGCAGTAAAAGAATAAAAAACTTACAGCAAAAACATTGTTTAATTGCTTTAAATGATGGTTGCATAAGAGCAAAAGCTTACTCCGATTCCAGCTCATACATAAACTATAAATTGTTTAAATTTATATAAATTGTGTTATACGTTAACTTTTTTTATGTATTTCATATTTATAGTAGTTAATAAAGATCTTAAACCCAGTTAAAAAAAATAAGTTAAACCTTTAATAGTAAATACGGTATTACCAACATTTCAACTTTATGAATCTTTTCTTGATAAAAAAAGGTTTTTTAACCAAGGTTTTTGGCTCTTGACAAAAATTCGTCACATACATTTTCGACTTAAAATTTCCCGTAGAAAACGATGGTATTTTTAATTTCAAAATTTAGCCATTTTTTAAAAGTTGACTGCCATACTGGATCCGCCATTTTGTTTTTTGAAAATCTGACGTTAGATTCGTAATCAGCGACCCCAAAAACCTTGGAATGTATTATTCACTTGCCATCTACTATCTCACAGGATGAGAAAATACGCTGAAACCACGTTTTTTCACCTTTGGGCCGTTTTTTGGGCCAGTTCCTGGTCGACGCCCATTATGAATTAAAAATTAATCGAAAGTACAAAAACAAATAAGGAAATTAAATAAAAAAAATTTAAAAAATATCGTGTCATATTTTTCGAATTTTCGATTTTAATCTTTCAATCCTCAAAATAAGGGTGAAAACTACCCCCAATAATTTTGAAAATATTTTTATCGTACTTCTACGCAAAAAAAAAACACATCGAAAACCATTGCATTTTTTTTAATGTTTTTCATTTGTTTACCGAGAACAATTGAAAGTTTAGAGTCGAAACGAAAATTTGTATTTTCTCACCCTCACCATTCCTCTCCTTGTGGGTCAAAAAAATCTAAAATTTTAAGGAAGTTAGTTTTTTAATAAATACTATCGATTCTGATATGTTTCAAACAGAAATTTTTTTTTGACCTCACTTAGTTGGCGTGAAATGCCCCATTTACACATTTATTGTAAAATAAATAATGGAATTCATTTTTAATGAAAAACAGAGACGTGTTTCACTTAATTTATTCTAGAAATGCAGTAATATAAATGGAAACTAGATAATTGATATTCGATGAAAGCTGCATATGAGGTCTTTAGGGGAAGTTTTTCCAGGCAGTATTATATTTCGATCATTTTCGTCTGTCAGTAAATCGTTTCCTAAATTTCTATCGCAAACGGAAAGCGTCAATCGGAAAGAAGGAAGTGGCAGACCCAGAGTAAGGACAGAATAAAACGTGGAAATAACTAGGCAAGTGATAACGGACAATCCAAGAACATCAATTAGTCATCTGAGCCAACAAGGGAATGTGCCCTATACAACATTCAACAAATTTTGAAAAATGATTTGTAGCTCCATCCATATCGTCTGCAATCCACACATGAAATTCTCAGAGCGGAAGAACCTCTATGACCACACTTATTGCAATGATTTTAACCATTTTAACAGGTTTAGGCTTGGTTCCATCTTTCTGGCTATGTCAGCTCTCAGAATATGAGACTTTGGAGTGCAGACAACTCTTTTATATCACACTACACCCACAAAAAATTGGAGTGTGGTGAGCTGTGAGTAGAAGGATTGTTTGACCTATTTTTTTTTGGGAACACTGAATGCAGAGAGGTACCGTTTAGAAATATTAACACTTTTGCTTATGAAACTTTTTTTATAAATGTTGCATGACGACGAATTGCAAGAAGGTTATTCAGCAAGTTGGAGCTCGTGCATATACTGAATGGGAAAATTTAATTATAAAGGCGAAATTTATTAACTGAGTTCTATTTACGCACATTAGAGGGCACTCTTCTATGTCACCGCTATATCCTGGCGAGAAAATAAGGCGAAACTCTTGTTCACTATTGTATGTCGTCAGATATACCATACTGATGAGACCTAATAAGGTCAAAATCCGATATAAATGATTTCTGATGACGTGAACAGTGGATTTATTGTCATTAGCAATAATAGAGGCAACAGAAACCAGATTTTCTACGACTGGCCACTCACCATGAAGCACCCAGTGTATAATCAGCTATCAGTCTGGCCTCTGAAAAGTTAAGACATAAATATCTCTTAACATTTGCTGAGTTTATCATTATTATCTTACTAGCTTTTATTTATTCGTTATTTAAAACTCTAGAACTAGATGTTAGCAAACTGAATAAAGTACAACGTATAGATACGTGAAAATAATGGGTGCAGAAAACCGTACACAATAAATAACGGTGATTGCTTATTTGTGTTATCTTCTAAATGCCCGGAGCGCGAGCCCTTTTTTATTCAGAACATTAATTTTGATATTTCTGTTGGGATACACACTCTAATTCTTCTTTTTATGTTCGCTGATAGTAATCCACTTGGATCATGGCTTATTAATTTACTTCCTCATTTGTTTTAATTAGGCCCTTTGTCCCAAACGCTGGAGCTTTAACAGCGTTATACTCAACAATTAAAATTAATTGCATGTAAATGCTCGGTAGGAGGAGACCATTATTTTTCGAATACAATAATTATTCGTCCGGAAAGTGCTGCGATATTATAAAACATCGTCTAGACTTCGCAAATGACCGTAACGTTTATTCAGTAAGCGCATAATTTGAAATTCACCCCGTACTAACGAGGAATATAATAGTATAAATAGTTAAAGTATCTTGTATAATATAAAGAAATACGTTTCGCTTTTTAATTAAGTTTCGTTCTGATTACACTGAGAACTGAAAAAATTCAAGAATATGCATAATTCACTTGACTTGATTGGTTTGCATATTTCACAGATTTTTTTTATATATAGGGTGGTTCGGAAATAATGGTATATCAGACTCCTGATATCAGAATAATATGGTTTACCTAAACTCACCTCGGTCCAATAATTTATTATAGCCAATATACATGGTGTCAAAGTTTTAATTTAGTTTAGAAAAAAATAATCTAGGGGTGCCGGATATGGCGCTCGCGCTGGCCACTTGATTGGTTCCTTAACCAATGATTTGGGAAAACATGATCTGAATAGATTGAAATTATTAGAAAAATAAGGATTGCATCTTTGACATTCTCGACAGGTGTTTTTCTAACAAGACTTGGTTTCGCCTGTTAGGATATTTAAATAAAACATGAGGATATGGTCCGCCGTTTTGAGATGGCGAATCATTGGACCATTTTTTTTAAATAACCGTAACTGCTGAAAAATATCGCAATGATTGCATTGAATCTTTCATCAATGAGTTGATGAAAGGATTGAACATGATGAATTTACAGAAGGGTATTTTCATAATGCTACATAACAATTGTTCATCAAACAATTACTTATTTGGAAGAATTGTTCGATCAATTTAAAAAGAAAATAGTCTTCTTCAGAGATTTTCTGAATCTCAAAAACTAAGCCACTTTATATGACCTTTTCTTCATGAAATCACTTGAAGAAGTATCTCCAGTTTTTAGGAAGCACCCTTTATATCAGCTTGACAAATACCTCGATTAATTCCACTGAATCTGGCAAAGCTTCACCTACGCTATTTCACGTCACTTCGTTGGAGATGAAAGTGGAATGGTCACGAAGCTAACGTCGGCAAGCCGATATTCCGTTTAACTGCGAAGTAATCACACAAAGGCCACGATCCATCCCCTGCCGATTCAAATACCGCCGTAATCGAAACGTTGTTTTGATATCCCAGATATTTCAAACTTTGCTCGAAAACACCGCCTAATCTTGTTACGAACCGATAGGCGGATAACTTCAGTCAAAGAACCACGCCTGTTAGAGCCCAATACGCAAAAATATGCAAAAAAATACCGTTTGGAAATCCACGTAATTCAGATTTACTCGTATACGAGGCGTGTCTCAAACATTTTTGCATATATCTGGAAAAAAATTTTTTTATTTCTTTTATATTTCTATTGGGAACTGACATGGAGGTGTGGCCTAATTAATATGGCTGACTTTAAGATGCAAGTTTCAAATGAACACTCGTGTTTCTAATCAGTGTCATTTAATTAAATTATTAAATGCTATCTTTAAATGAAATTTGTAACTGGGCAGGTTCAAATGTCGCTCAAAAAAACTTTGTCAATGCCGAAAACATTTTAGAAGCTAGACATTTAATAAAATGTGGGAGAAATGTGGAAAGAACAATGTTCCCTCAAATCAAAAGCATGAAACTAGAATTTTTATACTAAGTTTTGGGTGCTGAATACGAATCAATTTATTCATTTTGCCCAAAAATGACGGGAACACCATCTAACCAACCCCTGTATGGGCGTGGAAAAAGGATAAATGGTTTGTTTGTGCAATTTATTATTTGTATACTAGTTTGAATAATATCTGTTATTTATTTTATAGTTGGTTAAGCATCTCTTATATAGACCTAAAAAGTCATTTCATTTGCGAGAATAATTTCAGTACAAAGTTTTCGAAAAAGCGCCTTGCAATAAAAAGTAAGTTTTAATTAAAGTTGATTAAAGTTGTTTCAATAAAAAATAAATTATATTATTCAAACTAGTACACAAATAATAAATTGCATAAACAAACCATTTATCCCTTTTTCACCCCAATACAGGGGTTGGTTAGAAGGTGTTCCTGTAATTTTTTGGCAAAATGAATAAATGATTCGTATTCAGCACCCAAAAATTAGTATAAAAATACTAGTTTCATGCTTTTGTCTTGAGGGGCCAAAAAAGCCATTTTTTTAACATTGATGAATATGGACGTAGTAACTTTCACCGCGTTTTGTTTACAAAGTTCTCACCTAAAAGAACGATCCCATGAAATGAATGGCAAAATAACAAATAATGGCAAAATTTTGTCTGTTAAAATTAACATTTGAATTGTCATATTAAAAATAGACATCTGAAAATTGTTAAATTTTTTGGAGTTAAATAGTTTATTATTATTAATATAAAATTGATGAAAATCCTGGCATTTATAAATTTTTCTTTTTTTATTTGTTCATTAAAAAACTTAAACACTTTCGGATGACTGCTGTTTTTACTGTTATTTATTTTTTGAGGGTAGACTGCATTTACTTACTTGAGATTAGGTTAGGTTATGTTAGGTTAGGTAATCATTTTCATTAAAGTGCAATGAGCAACCTCGCATTCTTGGAGATACATTTTTTAATTTAAGAACACGTTTCCATACTTTTAATCTGTCTAATGTTTCAAAATTTCCAAATATATTTTCGACTTGCACAACACTGTCACCAGACTTGGGAAACGAATGGAAGATTAGATCTAAGTTTTTATTTGTTTTACTATTGCAGCTCCTAATAACACAGATATAACGAGCTGTAGAACCGGAGAATTAATAATTTCCATGACAATTTGATAATAATTATTTATTATTTAATTATTCTAAGTGAATCACGTGTGTTTATGGCATGGGGTGCAACCTCGTTTTAGTTATAATTTTAACCACCAGGTGTCGTGACCAAAGTGGTCAGTTCCCAATTGCAAACATTATTTATGATTAGAATTCTATACATTCAAAATTATCGTCAATTTAAGTGATATTGAATTTTTTCTTAGGGAAATTGTAAATCGCGTATACTGTTTTAGGATCTAGGGTCAGGTAGTTTGATGAAGGTGTTCATGGGTATCATGTCGTCCAGAATCATGACGTCCTAGGAGGACTACAGATCGTGAAGAACATCATCTGAAAATGTTGGCGGCACGAGATCGATTTTCTACAACACGAACTGTGGGAAACTTTAGAATGAGTAGTAAGGTCCTATGAACTTAATATTTAATAAGGTCCTATGGATTGTATGCAATATGTCTTTGTAGTAAGTATAGTAAGTCAAAAATGCAACCAGTTACACAGCCGATGTTTTAGAACCTGTTGGAGTGCACGTACCTCGGGGATTGATTGAACCAATTTTTCAACAAGATAACGCCCGTCATCACAAGGCAAGACTTACGATTCAGTTTTTGGAACAAGCTCATGTACCAGACTGTGTCATTTACTCCATCTCCCAGAAAATCTCAACTATCTTCCTCTTCACAGTGCTTAGAATGATATACCTCAATGCGACATTGATCATTCGATTGATCCTGGGAGTTGCGGTCTTTATTCAAATCAGTATACTAGGTGTGTAAATTAAGTAAAGAGACTGTTTTTTTATTTTTTTTATTCGAATAGAATTAAAATTCAGTATATCTCCAAAATAATTTTCTTGGGAAGCCACACAGCTCCAAAGATGGTTCTTCCATTCCTTGGAGAGTTTGAAGTGTGCAATTCTATGCTTTGGCGCTTGGTTTCCGGTTCGTACTCAAACATCAAAGTCTCATCACCAGTAATGACACGTTCCATAAAACGGGAATCATTTTCAATCGATTCCAAAAAGTCAAGACACCTTTCACTCTTGATGTCCTTTTGTTCCTGCGAAAGGTATTTTGGAACCATTTTTGCGCAGATTTTTCTCATCCCCAATCCGTTAGTCAAAATCTGATGAGCAGTGGTGTGATTCAGATTTAACTCCTCTCCGATCATTCTTATCGTCAACCGACGATTTGAACGCACAAGATCACTTATTGTATCGACATATTCATCGGTTCTTGAAGAAGAAGGCCTTCCGCTGCGTGGTTCATCTTCAATCGACTCTCTTCCTTCTGAGAATGCCTTAAATCACCGAAAAACCTGGGCTCTTGAAAAACCACTGTCTCCATAGGCTTATTGAAGTTTTGTAAAAGTATCCGTGGCACTGTGTCCAAGTCTGAAGCAAAACCTGATAGCACACCGTTGCTCAAGATTAATGTCACTCGTTTTTAAAGTGCACTAGAAAAAACCGGTTTACGAAAACCTACCGCCCTTCCAAGTCCCGTCTCCGCAGTGTTGCTAGATCAGGCGAAACGTTGCCAGTCTCATTACTTAATTTACACACCTCGTATGTGTACTTTAGCTGCTACAACATAACTGAAAGATCGCGTCAGAGAAACCGTACGACGCATACGCCATCGAGAGCGATTTATAATTCAATAATAATTAATATCTATAATGTAGTGGAGTCTTGCCGTAGTGGAGGGCCCGTTTGAGTCGACGACAATGGGAATCGGCAATTAAACTCTAATTTACAGTCCTTTGTAGGGGGGCTCAGCGGACGACTGTTCGTCGGAAACGCGAGACTTGCTCTTACCGACGGAATACACGACGTAATGGTAGTCTTCGATCAATAGAAAAGGATTTTCCGTGATGTATGATGATGGATTATAGCCGAGTCAGACGCAGTCCATTGATATTATTTCTCGAAAGTAGCGGGCGGGAAAAAAGTTGCGGGATCGAAAAGCGCCGCTGTAAGGAATCAATTTGCTCGCGGAGTTGTAGGCTCTCGCAACCAACAACTATTCCCGAAGAGAAATCCAATTTTTAAAACTCGTTTAATTTTCGTAATGGGTCGCGTTTAAGTCTTAATCTGCCTTCCGAGAAATTTGTTTCTCACTCGCGGAAAATGGTCATTTCGGTTTCGTTCAATTCAGCACTTTGAATGAAATTTGATGCGTTGTCACGTATTGTTTGAATTTTATGTAAAACAACTCAAAATTCCACGACATAGGTGGTGCCAACAAAATTAATTTATGTCAACTTCTCTTCATGATCTTTATAACCAACCGTTCAATAAAAAATAAACAAACATCAAGTCTCCCTATAAACGATAGAGATGGAAATAGCGGTTATGTCGAAGTCAAGAAGACTGGAACTAAGGAGACAGAGCTGCGGCTTTTCGCTGTATAATCCGACGGGCTCGAATATGTCCGCCTCCAGAGGCGCTGTAAGCAGTGTCGTTCTGTACTAATCTGTGTGCGTTAGAGTCCGTGTGCAGTGGTGCAGACAGAAAACATTCTTGGGGGGGGTCGTCCCAGTCAAATTTTATTTTCTTTGTAGTAGCATACACAATATGATATTATTCCGTGAAAACAAAAAATCTTGAAAAGTGTGTTTTTATTAAGGTCTATTAAACAATGATAAACGTATAAAAAACCAAGAAGTATGCAATTAAGTATGAAGATGTATAAAAAACAATCATGATTTTTTTGTTGGTTGCTGGCTGCGCCACTGTCCGTGTGTATGTCCGTGGTGCGAATACATGTGAGACGCTCTATATTTGTCGTTAATTTGTTGTTATCTTTGCAATTACTAATTTTCGTAATTATCATAATGAAAATGTACTCAAAATATTTCATGTTACCTGCTTCAACGTTAACAATACAAAAAAAATATATTTCGTTTCACACATACATCAGTAATTTGAAATAATGTCCGGTTATTCTGACGCTTCGGAACGTTGTATCACACAATGCAACATAGCACTTTCGAACCATATTTATTTAACATTCGGATTGTATTTTTATTAAAGCCAAACGGCATGTAAGCATACGCTTTGACAGCCTACATTCATAAACATTCACATGTGGTCCGCTGCTCATCACGTGACGTCGAGTACAGCACTTTACAGCGCCTTCTGGACTCGACACATACTGAGCTCTGAGAAACGAGTTCGGTCTCCTTATTCTTTTTTAACTTTTTTTTCTTTTGTTAATGAATTTTCTTTTAATGAACCATTATTTATGAACAGAGAAGTATTTCGAGGCGAGTCTTGATTAGGAAGAACAGAGGCGTGTTTCTCTTGAAATTTATTTTGGAAATGGCAGTAGAATCAATGAAAACTGGATATATTCGATGAGAGCTGCATATTTTGTTTTCCAGAGGAAGTTATTACTTTCGATCATTTTAGCCGGGCAGTGAAACGTTTCCTATATTTATACCGGCAATCTGGAAGCGTCAGTCGGAAACAAGGAATTGGCAGACCCAGAGCAAGGACAGAAGAAAACGTTTAAATAGTTAAAATGGTTGGGCAAGTGATAACGGACAATCCAAGAACATCAATTAACTTTCTGAACTAACAAGTGAATTTGGTCTACACGATGTGTCAACGGATTTTGAAAATGATTTGGAGCTCCATCCATATCGTCTGCAATCCACACATGAAATTCTCAGACTGGATGAACCTCTAAGAATACAGTTCTGCCAATGGTTTACTAACCATTTTATCAATAACGATACTGTCTTTGAAACAGTTTGTTTTTTGATGATGAGGCTTGGTTTCATCTTTTGGAGTATGTTGAGTCTTGAGAATATAAGATGTAGAAATTAGCGTGTTGGCAGCTGTGAGCAGAAGGAGGATTGTTGGCCCTATTTTTTTTAACAGAACTCTGAATGTAGAGAGATTATGTTATACGTCGAACGTTTCAACGTTGAAACGTTCATCTGGAAGAAAAGTGACACAACTCAAAAACACAGTTCTTGGGAAAATGCAAATGAAATTTGTTCATATAATATTTTTGCTATTGTTTCTAAATACCAAGTACCTACTAGAAGACCGAAAATGAATAAGCGAGGACCACGTTAATTACCCTTATGACACTTTCCCAGGAGAAAATTTTCGTAATTATAACGTTCTAATAGAATACTAGAAAATCTGAATTTTTGAGTTGTGTCACTTTTCTTCCGGATAAGATTTTCGAATTGGATTATACATGTTTCTCTAATAAATTAGGCAATTAATCAATACAGTAACTTAGTTTTTATAAACGGATGACCGTTTTTATTTTCTCACTATAAAAAAACTTTATTGGTTATAGTTCTAAACATAAACTCTAACACGTTTTCCACTAATACGGAAGCCCTATATTTATACACAACGCGCGCGTTTCATCAACCACATTGGAATCATTAGAGGATCGAGAATAATAATTCCCGCTCGCCGTCATTCACCACCAGAGACCCGGATTTCGACCTTATTAGCATTAGTTCTACCTCAATTAATTGTATCGGTTGAATTACATTTATTAATTTGTTAACTGGAAGTGTAAGCGGACGTCCCAATTGTACAATCGTATTGTCTTAGTTGGGCTATTTATTCAATTAAATCCCTTTCGCATTGTTCCCGAATATTACTCGTATTTACTTTTGTTAATTTGAAATATAGACGTTACGGCGGGAACATCTGCTCGGTTTATTATTGTTTACGGAACAAAGCCCGTCGTCAGCCGCCGACGACAAATTGTAAATACTTGCGCAGAGTTAAAAATTCGAGAGAATACGTTTGAATACATTTTCGGCTCTCGCGCCCCTCGCGCCACTTTCACCGGCTTGTCGGCCTTCGTTAGGGAAATATGAGGTATTTATGGAAACAGTGGCGGCTAGCGCACGGGGGCCTCCCATCACAAGATCACTTTGTATCACTACTAGCGTAAGATCAAACGAAAAAGGTTTTCAAAGTACACCGTGGAATTGATCCCGCATATGTTGCGGGATATATGCGTCAATAATAAAAATAGCCATCCCTTCCTCTCACATATCTTTGATAGGACCTCTAAGGTGCAATGAAACCGTGGGGTGCAGGATTGGCAACTACCCTCAAACGTTTACAAAATGTAGCTCCAGCTAGCTCATGGCAAGTTTGTGGGTGTGTTTTTTTTTTTAGTATCTTGAAAAGGTGGGCGCCAGCTAATGGGTGACAATACAACAGTTCGGTTAAGATAAGATAATTATATTAAAAAAATTAGACAAGTTGCAAAAATTGTTTACAAGTGAGTTACTAGCTCTGATTAACTATAACTACTGCATGGTTAACAATTCTTTTGGCCAAGAAATAGACGTGGAAGGAATTTACCCCACTGTAGCCTTGGAGTCGGGATGCAATACACGTAGGTCCGAAGGTCCTTGAAAGGGTTAAGCCGGTGCACTGCTTCGTGACTCCACGAGTCAGATGGTCAAGGTACCTTCGTAATGGGGTGTATCCACGGACTCTATCTCCCTGACGACTACTCGGCTACTGTACGATTTCCTTCTATTTCTCAATCGCTCAGCGATGTTATATGAAAAATTGGAAGAAAACTAGTAACAGAGCTAGACTTGATAGCTTGGTTACAACAAAATCATCGAATAAAATACAATTTTTTGCAAACGATACAAACAACTAATTAAAATGATTATAAAAAAATAACCAGTGGATGACTATATATCTACTGTACTAATTACACTAATAGTAAAATTAACAAAACGGTAGCCAAGAAAAATTTTTACAATGAGACAATCGGTATATGAAACCTTTGTCTTTATATATGTCAATTCCAATCAATTCTAATCAAATCGTTCCCTCTGTGTTTGTTTTTGCACAGGCGCAAACCGTAAAATATTAAGGCGTGTTCACAGCTTCTATGCCAATTGAGGTACCTTTACATAGTACTCTGATCTGAACTGGTTTAGCAACAGAAAAACATAAGAGTTGGAATGAGATAACTGATCTAAATGAATGCTTACATGTGTTAATAATTAATACGTATCTGGTACAAGAGAATGTAAGCAAATTAACTAAAAATTTCGTTACAAGGGTTACCCTTTAGAGTAATTTTAGTGTGCGTTATTATTATTTCGCCGACTCTATAGTCACACTTCTCAAAGGAAACGCTAAGAAACATTCACCTACTCCTGCTGCAAACAGTGATTAGTTGGTTACCCATCCTCGCCCCCAGCAGAAATTAGGCTCAGGTGAGAGGAGGGAATTCACCCTGTCCCCAAACCTTTCTTACAATATGACACGTTTATAATAATATTGCCTTGTAATAATATTACATTTAGCCATTTGTAATAATATTATAAGACAGTCCCAATGCCGCGATATTCTTGGTGAATCAGTCGTCACCACTACCTCCGATATTACTAGGGCGTATGGCTCCACCTTGTCCAGTCTCCATAGGCGCTTCAGCTAGATTGACAGGTTTTCGTATTTCGCCATCTTCTCGCGTTCAGTCTTCTGAAAGTTGTGGGTAAGTGGCACTGCGATGTCTATGATGATCCCTCTTCGTTGCTCCTTGATTATCAGCACAATATCTGGTCTGTTGAAGTCCACGGTCGGTGATGATTAGCCTATCCCAGTACACCACTGCTACTTCCGATTCCAGCACAGTTTCCGGTTTATGTTTGTAATATGGCGGAGCCGTCGTTATCACGCCAAACTTGAGTGCCAGTTGTTGATGGACCATCTTTCCAGTGTTGGTGGTGTCTACCGAGATATGCCGACTTTGCTAGCGTAGAACACCCTCCTATTATGTGTTCTATAGTTTAGCCTGCAGATCCACATTTCCTGCATATGTCTTCCACATCGTCCTTCAGGATATACATACTTCTGGTAATTTCTTGTTTTCATAACCTTGTCCTGAATGGCAGTCAAGAAGCCTTCGGTTTCGGGGTACATATAGCCGTCAGTAAGCCATTTTAGTGAATTATTGACCATGTCGATGTGGTCTGGCTGTAGCATTTTTGGAAAACGGCCCTTTAAAGCATGTTCCATCCACTGTGTCTGGAGCTCCTCTTCTGTTGGTATGTCGAAGTTCACATCCTAGGCTTGAATGCGAAGGCGTGTATCCAGTGTCTCCCCTCTTGCTACTGCTGTTATTAGTGGGTCCCTGTTAGCAGTTTGCTTCTTAAGGAAGTATCTTGGTTAAGGCACTGATGTATTATGTTTAGTAAACCTCTCCCACCTCGTTTTCGAGGCAGGTAGAGTTTAATTACTGAAAAGTTAGTGTGTAAGTGTCTGAATTTAGTTAGGAGCCGCCTGATAAGTCGGCCGAGCTCGTCGAGATCAGTAACGGACCACTTAACTATGATTCCGAAAGAGTAAGTCAGCACTGGAACATCCCACGAGTTGTCCCTCGACCCCGTGATGACGAGCCGTCGCTGTACGAAACGCCCTTGCCGTAACGCGCCCCGCCGTCATCTCAGACGTAACGCTTAATGACGACTTTAGAAATACCCGGAATTTATATCCACAAATTACTCACTCGTTTGTTATTTTCTTTTATTCGAATTATCAAGCGCCCCTCAAAGGTGAAATTATCAACGCCGCTTTGAAGTGCGCACTGTCGGGATGAATAAGAAGAAATTGGAGTGTTCAATTCAGGAAAATTACCGGAAGAGGTTTAGGGTTAAGTGCGCGCAAAATAAGTTCTCGTTTTATGTCAGCTTACTTCCACAATTTGTTAATTGTTTCGACAATTTATACGCTGTTTATTAAAATTTTAAATGACGTAAAGCAGAAAATTCTGCCTTTGTAATTTGGCATAAGTAGAATAGCTAGGTGGTTCTGACTCAAAAAAATCAAGGTCATTCGGCGACAGTTTGACGGCGTCCCAGGGTTTATGTCACGATGACGGTTATCGCGGATCGTTCGGAGGGTGTATGAGCGGCCATATGTCGATGACAAGATGGTGGTGGTCTTCTGGAAGAGGACAATGATTAGAGGCTGCAGGATCTTGAAAGAATTCGATACCAATCCAACTCCCAGTAAAAAATCATGCCAGTAATCTCAAGTGGAGCAAAGGGGCCGAATAGTGTGGTTTCCGAGTTCTCCAGATCTTAGCAACAGAAAAACATAAAGTTGGAATGAGAAATGGTGGTGGTCTTTGGAAGAGGACAAATTAGAGGCTGAGATCTTGAAAGAATTCATACCAATACAACTCCCATAAAAAATCATGCAAGTAATCTCAGTGGAGCAAGGGGCCGAAAGTGTGTTTTTCTCCAGATCTTACACACAAATGGAAAAGTGTTTGGAAGAGGACAAATAGAGGCTAGGACTTGAAAGAATTCATACCAACCAACTCCAGTAAAAAATCAGCAAGTAATCTCAAGTGGAGCAAAGGGGCCGAATAGTGTGGTTTCCGAGTTCTCCAGATCTTAGGCCCCCGGATTATTTTCTTTGGGGATATTTGAAGGCAAAAGCCTATATCACTAGACCACAAAATTTAGTGTATTTCAAGGACATAATACGGTTTGGAACCATAAAAATTACGGAAGAAGTTTATTATAAACTAGTGGAAAAAATTAAGGGATAAAAAATCCAAAAGTTTAGGTGATTTTCAACAGGCCGTAACTTGGAGAAAAATGGTCGCACAGAAAATACAAAAAAAAAAAAGAAATTGTAGCTCCAAGTATCTAGTTTTTGGATCTGAACTTCGAATTTTTTTAGCGTCAGCGATTTTCGAGTAATCCTAAGAAAACCACCTACAAAAAAACGTTCGAACATTTTTTGGTTCTTTTTTTGTGTTCTACGAACTTGAAAAAAATGTTTTTTTTTGACAACCACCATACGGACCAGATAACTTGTTTATTCAGCTAAATTCCTTTTTTTAAGGTCTTTGATACGATCATTTCTCGCCGAGATATCGGTCTTTGAATGGAAAAGGAGCATTTTGTGTTTGGTTATCGATATCACAGCAACCAATGATCGCACAAAAAGTTAAAGGTGGGCTTCGAGAACTTGAATAAATTCTCTACAAGAATTAGCCATTGGTTCTTCGAAAAAAATTTTTTTTTGCCATTCTTCACATGAATTTGAAAAAGCAACAAAAAAAGGACTTTTGGTGATTTTTCGGAAAATCAAGCGCTGAATCAAAAATATCGAAGCAACCACTGATGTTAAGTGTGCCTTTTACAGTTCAATATACCCACAAAAACCCTACAGAGATTCAATTCAATACAGCCGTTTTTGTGTTTTACTCGATTGAATTTTTGAAAAAAATTAAAGGATCACGTTTATTGCTCCAAAAAACTCATAATCTTTGACGAAATGAGAAAAAAACAATTCTCGAAACCCACCTTTAACTTTTTGTGCAATCATTGGTTGCTGAAATATCGATAATCAAACACAAAATGATCCTTTTCCATTCAAAGACCGATATCTCGGCGAGAAATGATCGTATCAAAGTCTTTAAAAAAAGGAATTGAAGCTGAATAAACAAGTTATCTGGTCCATATGGTGGTTAAGTAAAAAAAATGTTCAAGTTCGTAGACCACAAAAAAAAACAAAACAATTTCGAAATTTTTTTTTGTCGGTGGTTTTCTTAAGGACTACTATAATTTTTTTAAATGTTCTGTGCGACCGTTTTTCTCCAAGTTACGGCCTGTTGAAGATAGCCTAAAAATTTGGAATTTTTTTGATCCCTTAATTTTTTCCACTAGTGTATGTGAATTTAGTAGATATATGCATAGTCTTGCCTATCGTCAAGTAGTCAATGGTTGGAAATTTGAGAACCAGTTGGTTCATAAAATGTAGTTAAAAAGCGATGTGTGATGTGATACTACAAAACCCAGAGACATTGAAGAAGTAAAAAATAGGATCAGACTAGAAATTCACTTATTGACACCACAAGTTTTAAGAAGACTACAGGATTTTACAATCGATTAGCTTTTTTGCTAAGAAGTAAATGGTGCACATTTGGAACACTTGTTAAAATAACATTAAATAATCTTGACTTCGAACTACTTACAGTGCTTTTTGCAGACAAAAACCTTAAATAATCTTATCTAATAAGTTTACCGTTGTTCATTTTTGAACTTCGCAATCACCGTCCTAAAAATACTTTCGAAAACGATTTTTATTTTTACGAATTTTAAAGAATTTATTTTTTCGAAGAATTTTATTATTAAAAGAGCATTCCAACGACATTTCACAGTCAGTAACTATAATCACATTATAAAAAAAATTGGGGACGTGTTTTTAGATTTTACTTAACCATCCAGTAGGCCCAGTTAAGAGGTATCTGATAAGCTGTAGTCCTGTGAAATACATATTTTCCAATCACAAATTACATCAATACAAATAAATATATCTCTATTTTTTAATTTTTTTTTTATTTTCACCTAATTGCAATAAAAAAAATAACACCATACAAAAATCCTCAGTTTTATTTCTTCAAAAAACCGTTAATTAATAAAAAATTAATATTATATAGTAGAGCACTTAAAAAAACAATTTTTAAAGTAATACAACCTATCTCTATATAATTTATTAATTCCAATTTTTATTTTTTTTAACAAAAAAGTTTAATTTTTATCTTTTTCCTTTTTTTATACTTTTCTACTTATTCCTTAACCTTCATCTTTGTACCCCATCGTATTATTCAACTCCTATGAAATATTTACAAATACTAAAAAAATAATTAACTTAAAACTTAAAATAATTTAAAGTAGTGATGTCCAAATAAAGCAGTACACCCCTGTTTATATTTTCTTAAATAGTAGTTAAAACATATTTTTTACTAAAATTAATATGGCTACTAGTGTATGGAGGGTTAAATATTTTTTCCTGAACTTCTAGCAAATTTGTTCCAATTAAAGTTCCCACCCGGTATACTATCCCCCTTCCGTTCTTCCACTTTCAGATTTCAGCACAAGTTAATCTAGCATTTTTCTCTTAGCATTTTCGACACAAAAACAGTACTTGACAAGATTTCGACATATCGTGAATAATCTTACACTACTCCACCTATGTATTCAAAATTAAATAAACACCCCCAAATAAATAGCAGGCAATAAATAAGAAAAACAGACGGCGGTAACCTTATTCGTCGATGTTTCGTTTTCATTAATTTAGAAGGGCGGAACCAGAGGTAGGACGAAGGAGAAAGTAAAAAATATGTCACGTAGTTTTTCTCTCTTTAACACATTTACCTTGTCGTTTATCATTATCGGTTACTCCGAGATATCGATTATTCGGTTCTCTCCTCGTTTTCCGTGAAGCCGCGAAGATTTTACGGCGTGGCACAGTGGGTTAGAATCGGAAAATCCTGGCCAAAAACCGAGAAAGGTAGAAAATTCGTCAAACTATATCGAATTTAATGTTTTTTGGGTCGCTGATTTCAAATTTGTAGGGGAGAGTTTGGTAAAATGGGGTAGTTAGGTAAAACGGGGTAGTTGCTATTCTAACCATGTCTTAGCAGAAATCTATTTGAAAATCATATCCATCGGAAGTACTTCTAAATATTAGTAGATGGCGCCACAATAACAGCCACCGCCACCAGTATTTTATAAACTGTCAGTTTGTTTATGACATATAATTTACGTGGTACGATCGACATTTATTGTGTGTTTTCAACTCAATATTTTGGAATATTTATGGGGTAAGTACGCATTTGAAATGAGTACTATTATAGCTTTTAATAGAGTGTAGACACTGAAACAATGTTAGTTCTTGTGTATGAAAAAGTCAAATTCACTAGGAAACATGCTAGTTGGGTAAAACGGGGTAACGGATGGTCTCTTAAAATGGGGTACCCCGATTTACCCGAAACCAATTATTGCAATGTTTCTAGTAACTTTAAAATCTAGAAGCTGATATTAATCTTTATAATATTAGGTAGGTACTGTATTAGATACTGTATAGGATACCTTGTTCCAGCAATATGCCTGCGAAATATAAACGCATTTTAACCCGTTAATCTTGGGATGAGCGAAACATGAAAAATGCAATTCAAAAGGTAATAAATGCTCAAATGGGGTATAAAAAGGCAGCTCAAACTTTTCATGTTCCACAAACCACTCTAGAGCGTAAAGTTCGTAAAATTCGGGATGGTTCTAATGTCGATAGTGCTGCAATTAAAGGTATGTGCCTTGGCAAGATATAGGTAGCATTTTTTTTGCACAATTTTCATTTGGTTGTAGGGCTTGGTAGCATTAAACCTGTTTTCAATGAAGCTCAAGAGAACGAACTTGTTGAACACATTCTTGCAATGGAAGCTCGTTTATTTGTCCTATGCTTAAATGAATTACGCCATTTAGCATACGATTTGGCGGAGAGAAATAATTTGTCACATCATTTCAACCGCGAAAAAGAAATGGCGCGAAAGGCATGGCTGTATGGATTTTTAGGTTGACATCCAGAATTAAAAATACGTACTCCAGAGACTAAAATACGTACTCCAAAAATATTAGTTTTGTAGATAAAATATGCTTCCCCATTTTATCCAATTACCTATCCCATTTTACCCGACCAGTTGGGTAAAACGGGGCAAATGACAAATTTGACAAAATAAAAAATTGCTTCAATAAATAGTTTTAGTTTTCAAAGCACAATATTTCAACATCCTGGTAGAAACTAAAAAAAGAATTTTTTATTGCCGACTCTTTTGGAAATATCTGCTCTTGAAGGTTAAGTACCCCATTTTACCCAACTCTCCCCCTACTTTATATTTCAAAAAAAAAAACAAAACGGCGGCCCGAAAGTAATCGCTTTTTGCGATAAAAGCAACGTTTAAAAATTCAAATTAGAGTATTCATATTTTCTGTAAATAAGATTTCAATTTAATACTCTCCTGAAAGGGAAACAAAATGGCGGACCGGCAATAACCGCATGTAACCATTTTTTCGCGATGAAAGGTACTTATGATCAAAATTAGAGCATTGATATTTTCTGCTTATATAATTTCATCTAAATCTCCTAAAAACCAAAAAAAAACAGGTGGAGAATCGGAAGTAAAATTTTCTTAAAAAGAACAATCAAAGTGTTATAGTTGTTAGACTTCCATTTGCGAAATGTCAAAACAGTTAAACAGCTGATGCCAAGGGTTAGTAGCATGTTTGATACGCTATTTTGAAAAAGAACGAGACAATATGGTCCATTGCTATCCTTAACAGCTGTTAGAGAGCAGTGACGGCTCGTGACATTTTTTTGGGGAGGCAAACATATTTTGTAAAATTTTTCTTTCCTAAATTTTTGTGATGGTAAACATTGTTAGTAATATGCCGCATAGTTAGGAGAAGGACCTCTACTTGGTCAATAAAATATATTAAGTACATTTGTCATAATGTAATCTATCTAATATATTTTATTGATTCAGCAAAACCATTGGGAAGGTGTAGAGTTTCAGTCAAAGTATTTTACAATTAAAAGATGCAGTGAAGTAAAATACGGATTTTTGCCAGGACTGCGTCAATTTAGATTTGACGGGCTGAATTCATCACTTTCATAATATTTTATTTGTCTTTGAATGTGTCATCTGAACGAGATAAAGTTTTAAGATTTTATCAAATCCAGATTTTGTCCAAACATCTTCTCCACGATTTGAAAATAATACACACGGCCAACACAATAATTAATTTAAAGTTAAATAATCACTTAGCCATTTGCATTTATCATAGCACGTATGAACAAAAGTACAAGCCGGCTTCCCTGATTAATTAAAGTTTTAAGACCTGGCAGTGGTACTCTTAACTCTTTAACAAATAATTTATCCTCATAAGATAGCCGACTAAAGGAGGAAGGTTAATCAGACCGGTTTTCGGCCTAAATATAATTTGGATGAAAATGTTCAAAATCAGTTCCTGTAGTATCTACTGAAAAAACTAAGTCGATTCCACTCTAAACGGAATTTCTTTATCTCCTTTATACGAATTCGTGGTCATTTTAGCTCTATCACCCTTTCGTCTTCAGGAAATCGCTAAAAGTCTTCAGAAAAAAGAAGACTTTTTGAAGAGTGATTGGCTCTGTACATGCGACATATGATTTCCGGAGTACTTTTGTCTCCTGAACACGAATCCGTGGTCAGTTTTGCTCCATCATCCTTCAGTCTTCAGAAAATTGCTAAAAACCTTTATAAAAATGAAGACTTTTAAGGAATGGTTGGATCTACGCATGCGACATATGACTTACGAAGTGTTGTAATGTGTTGTTGTGTTACGAAGTGTTATAAGAGTGAAAATAGCTAAAACAGAGTTAGTAGTACGTATAAGAAAATATTAGTTTGCCAGTGACGAATGTTTCCAAAAATGCTGTTATTAGGTGATGGTATTTTCACTATTTTAAGGGGTGGTTGGGAAATACTAGGAGGGGTGAGGGTGGTCCGTTTAGGGTGGAATCGACTTAGTTTTTTTTAGTAGATACTACAGGAACTGATTTTGAACATTTTCATCCAAATTCAATTTAAGCCGAAAACCGGCCTTATTAACCCTCCCTCCTTTGTACTTTATATTATTATGATACTCAACAGTATCATTGCAGATTCGAATATTTATTTGAGTGTCATTAAAACTCGTATTGTTATTTTTATGAAACAAACTGCTACACCCCCCAGCTACCTCCATTATAATTTTGTATAATTAATTAAATAAGATGTTCAAATAATGACTTACGTAAGTAATATGGAACACTTTCAATAATTATTACCCTCCTATACCATTCAAAACACTCAAAAAAAAAACGCAAGAATAACGGCACTTTCCAACAAAAAATTCCAAAACACAGTGACTGCAATAAAAGATGGTTTTTGTAGGTTAGGTCGTTAGGTTCATGAAATAAAATGACTTGCTGTCTGTTAGCTGTCACGTGTGAGAGGTGGGAGGTGGGCGTGTTTGCCTCCGCTATGCAGTTTGTTAAATGACCTTTAATGCCACTGAAATTAAGGGTTAAATTTGTTAGCAACTCAGGTAGTTGCTAAGCTTCGCGCTTCCTTATTCCTTATAAATAGGTACATATATGAAAACATTGGCATCGGAGGCTTGCCACCACGGCGATAGACTAGGCGCTGTGTCGTTTATGATGGCTAATACGTTGCAAATAATAGTGCAGGAACTCCTTTGACATATGTTTATTAATATTTTTATTTTTATAAATAAATTTTTTACCCGATATATATGAATTAAAAAATGAAAGGTAATTAAAGTATTATAGGTAGTATATTAAATATTAATTTTATTAAATAAAATTAAAGTACAGTAGGTTTAAAAAAAACTATTTGAATTTTCACAGGGGAGGCACTGCCTCCTATGCCTCCCCTGACGAACCGTCACTGTTAGAAAGGTAATTTAAATATAAAATTAAAATATTCATTAAAACTACAGTGTCAATGTATTGTTTTAGCGTGTATCAGCAGCCCTAAACTTAAATGTTTCTACGGTTAATTCTATTTCACAAAAAGCAAAAAACAATGAATTTTTAAAATCACATAGAAAGCGTAATCCTACCAAGAGAGTTACAAATACTGTAGCATTGAATTCAAGTGATATTCGTAACATTTATGATAATTCATATTTACAACAAAAAACCAATATTAAGTTGAGAAAATCTTTAATTTTTTTTATGTTTTATAATAATTTCAAAACTTCCGTGTGCCTTTTTCTATTAATTTTTCCTTCTATTAAAAAAGCATATTTTCTAACCTTTACTACAAATGTTTTGTACTTGCATATTTATGCACCAGTCCATTTTTTAATTCCTTTTTTAATGTCGACAAAATAGTTATTTATTTAACAATAAACAAGCACAAAGAAACAGTCCATATGCTAGTCAAAATTAAAATCTAACTACTGAATAATTTTATAACAATCTGGCATCAGTGCGCTGCGCTCTAAAACTTAAACTTGATGACGAGCATCGGTTTTTATTTTGTATGAAGTATATATAGTTTAATCGATTTTTTGGCACAAATATTCGGCAAAAAGGCCGAAGTGCCACAGCCACACATTTTATGTAGTGTGTCTATTTTTTTCGATATTTTCGCGTGAAGTGCTGCCCTACATGCCGAAAACTAGTTCATAGATCACAGCGGTGGCCAGCGTCTCGTGAAAACAGACCCGGATATGTCAAAGTTGAAAAATCGCAATAGACGCGAATTGTGTGAATACGAGTGCAATAAAAAATTCTCCATGCGACATTTGCCGTCCAATGGGACGGAGAGACAAAAAGTAATGACCGACTTCTGATAAAGTGGCGCTCTGCGATTGTGCCGATTGAGATGAGGTGATTGTGTTGGGTTACTATCTAAATAAGCATCTTTATGTGAAGCGAATAACAGGGTTACAAGGGATCTTTTCCATCTTAGAGTTTAAAATACCGGGTATCCCAGCATGGTGCATCTGTCTATATCGCAAATAACCACTACAAAAGAATTATTGCTTGAATATGACAATGGAAAAAAGGAGAAATACGGGTACTAGCGAAGATGAAATATACAAATTGACTATAGAGTTGAGTTCTGTTTACACCTGCTTCATGTCCATTGCTTTCATTTAGTGCTTCAAGACAGTTACTGCAGTAAAATACTCAGAAAATACTGTCTAATCCTTAGCCAAGGACCATTAAAATTCCAATTGAATCGCTTATTTCAGAAACAACCTAAGTCACTTTTGAGAGTTTTCAGGAGAAGAAAAAAACGTTTTGTAGGTATATCTCAACATTTTGAGTAATACTGTAGCTTGAGGTCGAAATTTTACCACTAAAGTAAGAATTTATCATAAACAAAAACACTAAATATTTACGAAACTTCAAAAAAAAATCTAAAAAAAAAATGGACTTAGGTTGTTTCTGAAATGAAACATAAGTTTTGAAATAAAACTTTTTATTATCAAACTATTTTTATATTTTATAAAAATAGAGCTTATTTTGTGCCTTCCTTGGATTTTGTTTTAATTTTTGATGTTTCAATAATATTTTCGTAAAAGGGTTCGAATGGTTCCGCCACCCATTTAAGCAGTTTTCAAATTTTCTTTTTCGGCGTGTAGCATTGGCAGTGGGTCATTATATGCATTTTGAATTGGCATTTGAACTGTGTACTATAGTATTATTATACATATTATGTATATATAGTATTATCATGTAAATTCCTAGCTGGTATATTTTTGTTTAATATACTATATTAATAATATAATTTTCTTCAACCCTAGAGTTTCTGATAACATTACGCTAGTATTTATCCGAATTTCTAATTCCTTTACGTCTTTTTGCAGCAGGATCTCCATCATTAATGTTTTATATATGTTTTTTTTCTCTAATAGAACAACTTTTTATAAGCAGCAATTACAACAAACTGTGGAACGTCGACATTATTACTGCTTTGACTTTTATAAGTTAAGTTAAAAGTGCAAAATGACCACTGATAATGCCGAAACAACCTAAGTCCGGAATTAAGGTGGTTTCAGAAATAAACGAATATTTTAATTCGACATATAACCAAGTATGTTTACGGAACTTAGATTCTTTTTGAATTAAGTGTGTGTTACCCCCAAATGTATATGTTGGTGTGATAAACTCAATATGGCCAAAATGTTACTTAGGTTGTTTCTGAAATAAGCGATTCAATTAGAAATATACTGAGCCCAATAAAAAAATCCATAGGATTCTTATTCGAAGATATACGGACGCAATAGACAGTCTTCGTTTTAAAGTTTCATTCCAAAAACTTCCAACAGATCGTGTTGTGGAGAATCTGTCTCTGACTGCCCACATTCTCAGATGAAGTTCTTCACGATCTGTAGTCCTTCTAGGACGTCCTGATCCTCAGCGAACACATTCTTCAGACCACCTGACTCAACATTTTAAAACAGTTATCACATTGGGGTCTATTGGCAATTGGCGATTTTCCTGGGCCACTTAATTGACGATAATTTTGAATTTGTCGAATTCTAGGCGTGTAAATAATGTTTACCATAGAAATGTGAAAGGAGAACCGACACGAATATATTTATGTTTGAGAAAAAACACGTTTTTTACATGAAAATCACAACAAAGAGCAAAATAACGTTTTGTTGAAACTTCAAACTGTAATCATTACTTTTCTATATTGAATACGTGTTATGTAAAGATTTTAAATACATTTTTTAACTAATACTGGGTGATTCGGTTTTTATTCAAATTTTTCTTTTCATGATCACTATATTTGGATTTTTTTACTGTGTCTGTAAAGGCCTAGAGTTATGTACTAAAAAATATTATTCATAAACATGCCCGCATGAAATTTAGATCTATTTTCGTCTCTTTTATGGTTCCTTTAATCAGATGCATTGTGTGTTTGAAGACCATCGAGGTACTCTTTCTCTTTAATGAACTAGAAAGTCATCCTTTGCATTCCACAATGCTCTGGCGCAATGCTTCATAGCGTTCTCTTTAAAACAAGATTACATTGCAGGCGAAATAAATTAATATCCTTTGCACTGTCACGCAGCATGTATTCTAACTGAAACAATAGACAGTAATTTATCTAGGCAATCCACATACATATATATACGTCGCGTGTATACCGAAAAGGACTTTCCTGGTCATTTGAACACACACAGTTCGTAGCGCCCAGCTAAAGATAAAATTAGGTCACATCGTACCATATAAAACAATAAACTCTAAATTAACAAGCCTTCCCCAGTTCTAGTGTTCGATTTGGATCTAACTGGTGGGCAAACAGAACGGTGAAACATTAGCGATACGGTTTTTATCACAGGAATACAATATTTATTCAGCAGCACTATAATTGGATTGTATACTTTATATACGGTGTCCCTTTACTGTGAGCATGTATTGCAAAAACTACAGATATTAAAATTCTGAAATTTTGGCGACAAAGTATTCTGCCCCATCCACTGTATTCACCAGACGCAGTGGCGGCTCGTGGGTGTGTTACATGGGTGGGCACAGGGTGTGTCAATAGGATTACTTATTAGCTACCAATGGCGCCGCAGGCGAACATTTTTAAAATTTTCAAGGTCATATGTTTTACTGACACTTCAGAATTTCAATGAAAAATTCTTTTATCCAAAAATATAGAATTTCACAAGAATAATTTTTGGGATTTGGTAGCTTTTTGAAATAATATTTAGTCACGAATATTGAGGGCTTAAATATATTAAAATAATGGGTGGCAACATGTGAAAAAAATTTGGTGATTGAGGTATCTTATCGTTATTTGTAGAGGAAATCAGCTCGCCTGTCCTTATTGTTTTACTATTTGTTTTACAAAATTTAATACAATTAATTATTTGGTTTAAAATATGTCTGTTTTTATCCACATTTTTATTGTGACGTCTTATATTTTCACGATAAGCACTATCAAGCTGTTGCCTTGTGTCTACCTTTCCCAACACACTAAAGTGTAAGATGTTATGTAAATGTTTTTCATTGTAGCTAGCATGTTTCTTAGCTCGTTCATTTAAATGTTTTAAATCACTCACCCCTTCTTGAGTCCATGCACTTCGGTTGCCACCCATCTCTAAACAAATAAAACAAAACAGTTTGTTTGTTTTAGAACACATAACCACTTAAATCTGTCGTAGACACTACTATTAAAATTTCGTGAATAATTTCGCGATTTTCCTACGTCTGTTTTGGAAATAATCAAATCGGGTATCGGCCTTCCTAACCGTTTAATTTCCGTTCGGATCTCGTATGTAATATCTTTATTGGTCAAAAAAAGTCCACCGAATTCATTTTGAAACGTTTCACAATCAAAAACAGTAAAAACACACTTCTCAGCGAAGAAAATAAACAATCACTAAAAAAGGTCACTCAACAAAATTGTCTCCAAGCATACCAGTCACCGAAAAAGCCCGATTAATAACGAGGGCTGGGATACTGTGTGCCCTCGGAAACGCGCGCGAAATGCGACTACGGTGGCTCGATGCGAATTCAGACTACGGTGGCTCGGTGCTCGATCGATAGTCTGTCATATATAATAATAATAGTCACCCTATAATTACTCCGAAGAGTAACCCCTTAGGTCCTCTCAGGGACCTGTGCGGGAAGGAGTGGCTATTATTATTATTTGCCATGGCGCACTGGGAGCCACATAAGATTATTTCGGTAACGCATTTGCTTTACAGTTCTGAGGAAACCCAGAAAACTCAGAACATTACCAAATATGTAACATCACATGTATTATATATGTGATTCACATATATAATATCTCACAAATAATATCACATGTATTATATATGTAATCACATGTATTATATATGTAATCACGTGTATTATATATGTGATAAAAATCATTATTTGTGGTATAAAAGGAATAATAATTAGAATATGAATAGTTTGTCGTATACAATTAATTGATATCATTGTAAGAGTAATTTATAGTAAATTAACACAAAAGAAATATTTTCTATTGAAATTTGGGCTGGGCACGTGCCCCTGTGCCCTTTATCACCAGCCGCCACTGACCAGACGTTTCTCCCACTAACTATCATTTGTTCTGTGACCTCAGCAAACATTGAATATATAAATCATTTTACGATCGTCACCATCTACAAATAGTCATATAAAAATTTTTCGCATCAAAACTGCGTGAGTTCTGGAAACGTGGCATCCGCAGTCTGCATACTCGTTGGCGACGAGTTGTAGAATCAGATGAATTACATTCTAAACTAAATTCCTCCTGTTTATAAATTATATAATCGTATTTTTGAACATATCAGCAAGGTTTGATACGTTTGAATCAATCAACCGAATGAAAGGTATGGACTTTCCATACCTTTACATACCGGGTGCTTGCAAAAATTAATTTAAAACATAATACAAATAAAAAATGTACAGAAACACGCGTTTGTGAAAAACTGCAAATAACTGATCAGAACTTTGTTTAAAATAGACCAGTTTTTTTTTGCCAGAAATCGATATTTTTGATAAAAAAATGTTGCATTTGATTAAAAATATTGCATGATGGTCATTATCTTATTACCCTTTTTAACAAAAATAACTCCTGTTCATAGTGAATAAATAAATTAATACAAAACCCACATAAACCTATTTACCACTAGAATTCCTTATTTGGACGTAATAAATGTCTAGTGTGTTGCCTACAACCGTGAGTAATTGTGCCATTTGTATAATTTGTAATAGCTGACAAAGTTAAGAAGGAAATTTGTGGTCAAATGGATGTTGTTATTAGGGCTCGAGAAATGAAAAATTCTACCACAATTTCTCTTCTATGCTCGTAGCTTACGTATGTAGGACAAATTATATACAGCGAGACCGTAAAGATTGGGAATACATTCGATATATCGAAATCAGGCAGTCATTTAAAAAAAATGCTGATGAATATATGTTAACATGAAAATTAACTCTCATAAATCTACAGGAGTATATTAACTATACAAATCTATGTAAATTAATTAAATATTTATTTTTTTAGCAAATATTTATTGTAACAGGTGGTATGATTTATTCAATCTTTTTCAATTAGGCTATTCGGTCTCTATACATGCACTATTGTAAATGGACAGTAAATTCATTTTAAATATAATAAATGTAAATGTGCATATTCATTCTATATATTTATGTAATTATGTAGTTAACTGGCAAGAGTTTAAAAACCGTTTTTTTAGTTATACGTACATACGAGGTGTGTAAATTAAGTAATGTAGTACGTATGAGAGTATTGATTTTTTTATTTTTTTATTCGAATAGAATTACAATTCATTATTATCTCCTTCAAAATAATTTCCTTGGGAAGCCACACAGCGCTGGAGACGGTTCTTCCATTCCTCATAGCAGTGCTGGAACTCATACAAGGTATACCGGAATAGCCTTCAGCTGGTCGATTACAGCCTTTTGAGTGTTTTCTATGGTCCCAAAAAGACGTCCCTCGAGGTGATTTTTCAATCTCGGGAAGAGAAAAAAGTCACAAGGCCTCAAATTAAGCGAATAAAGAGGCTGATGAGCCACAAGAATGTTTTTACTGGTTAAAAAACTCTTTTACTGAAATGGCTGCTTGACAAGGCGCATTGTCGTGATGCAACATCTAGATCTTGTTCTTGATGTTTGGTTTCACACGCATGACCTTTTTTCGAGGTTTTTCAAGAGCCTCTCTGTAAAAGTGTTGATTTACTGTCTGGCCTGGAGGCACAAACTTTTTTCAAGGACAATTCCCTAGTTATCAAAAAAAGCAAATCAGCACGCATTTGATCTTCGACTTGCTCATTCTTGCTTTTTTGGGTATGGGAGAGCTTGAAGTATGCCATTCCATGCTTTGGCGCTTGGTTTCGGGGTCGTACTCAAACACACAAGTCTCATCACCAGTAATGACACATATAAAATGGGGATCATTTTGAATCGATTCCAAAAAGTCAAGACATCTTTCTCTCCTGATGTCCTTTTGTTCCTGCGAAAGGTTTTTTGGAACCATTTTTTCGCAGATTTTTCTCATCCCCAATTCGTTAGTGAAAATCTGATGAACAGTGGTGTGATTTAAATTTAACTCTACCCCGACCATTCTTGTGGCAACCGACGATCTGAACGCACAAGATCCCGTATTATATCGACATTTTCATCTTCAATAGACTCTCTTCCTTTTGAAAAGAAACCTTGGTGGCCTTAAACCACCGAAACCTGGGTTCTTGAAAAAACACTGTCTCCGTAGGCGTGTTGGAGTTTGCAAAAGTACCTATCCGTTGCGCTGTGTCCAAGTCTAAAGCAAAACCTGATAGCACACTGTTGCTCAAAATTAATGTCACTCATTTTTAAAACGCACTAGAAAAAAACGCTTTACGAAAACAAATGTCACAAAGAACAAACAAGTTACTCTAACAAGTTCAAACTTGTACTGAAGGTGCATTACATGTTAACCTTCCGCCCTTCCAGTCTTGTCTCCGCAGCGCTACGTTGCCAGTCTCATTACTTAATTTACACACCTCGTATATATAAATATAACAATTCTTTTTCAATACGAAATTTTATAAGATAATCGACTGTAGCACGTCGTATAACAATTTTGTCAATTCTAAAATAAATGATATTCAATAAATATGTAGTTTATTTCCCCTGTCTTACTGATTCGTTGCTATTAATTGATGTTATTCCTATTTTTTATGGTTATCATTATTTTAACCCCTTCATTGGGTTCAAAGTTATTATTCTTGTAGTCCTTCGGACGATATAATTTAAAAAAACATAATTGGTTTGAGCCATGACATTTTTTCTTCTGTATATCTCCTTTGTGGTGACTCCTGCAAAATCTCTATTTTGGGGTTTTCTTATTAAAAATTGAAAGTCCTGTTCGGTTCGTTCCATGACGTTTTGTACCTATACGATTTGTCGTCTGCCAGTGCCACTTTGGTCTTCCATTTTTCTTTCGATTATATGTTAGAATCCGTTATATCTGCCGTGTCTATATACATATATACCCGCGGTAGGATGTTTTGGGTTTATTTATTATTTTTAAAAGTTCGTACGTGAATACCTTAAAACTTCTTTATTTATGCTACGATCGGTCCAAAGTACTCTCAACATGCGACAAGATACTCACGTTTCAAAATCTGTTGGATATATTTACTTTTAACGTCTGTGTTTCTATAACGTATATAAAAACTTCATATACAGGGTGTTTTGTAAATACGAGTGTGTACAACGTGTTGGTTGCTGGCTCCTCAAAACTCCTCAAACAATTGACGTCGCTTTTTTTACAACTGTTTATTTATATGGTTAAATAATGACTGGTTTCTTTACTCATATAAGGTGATCAGCAGTCTTGATAATCCGGGTCCATGTGTGAACAAATTTATAACAAATGAAAATATTTCATTAGGTCTTAATAAAAATATAAAAACTTTGCCAATACAGGGTCGTTGTGTAGTAAAATAGTAAATATAAACGAGTTAACCAAACCTTAATCATTATTTATGGGTACAGTGAAATTTTCATCCTGAATGCACTGTTTCTTATGGATATCACAGTGTACAACTACAAAAAAAAATCATGATCCTGTATATTGACCTTAGTACCCATATGTATTTTTCGACGCTGAATTCGAATCCAACCTCAAAAAAGTCAATACACCCTCAAAATTTTGAGATACAGTGATAAATGCCTCTAAAATAAAGTAAAATCAACCATGATATATGATGACAAGAAGTACGTGCAGAAATTACTCCTGATGTAAAACCATTAGTTTTCGTAGGTTGGTTATTTTAGATATAACTATCGTCATGACAAGAAATTTATTCTAAGGATGAAAATCGAGTAAAATAAATGTTGAAAGGGGATAAGGGATAATGATAATTTGACAAAATACGCAATTTTTATTCCAAGAATATATTTCTGGGGGTTTTCGAGGTTGCTGATTTCAAATTTCAACATGCCAAAAACAGGAAATGTACCCCAGAGGTGAAAATCGAGTATAACAGGGGTTGAAGGCGGTGATACAATGTTTATGTGACAAAATACACAAAGTTTATTCCAAAATTATATTTCCTGGGGTTCTGGAGGTTGCTGATTTCAAATTTTAACATATCCATAGCATGAAATTTGTTTTCAAGTGTGAAAATTGAGCAAAATAGAGGTTGAAAGGGGTGCAAAGCGTTAATTAAACAATATACGCAACTTTTACGCCGAAGTCTGTTTCCAGGGGGTTTTGAGGTTGCTGCTTTCAAATCAATATGTCAAGAACAGAATATTTTTGCGCACATGAAAATCCTGTATAAAAGAGTGTAAATTTAATACACTAAAATTTTTTTTTCTTAGAATCCCAGCTGTTGTAATGAACTGAATTTTATTTCTAACGTCTCTTGTAATATCTATAATTTCCATCGTCAAACGATCTTCTAACACGTTGTCTTCTATTCACATCATTCGTCTCTCTTTACGCCAAGTTTAATATGAAGTGGCGGAAGCAGTATTTTACTGTGATCAACTAACCGATTTTCTATAGTATTTTGCCCGATTGCGAATTCCTTTCGCTGAGGCCAGTTTTTTTAAAATATAATGGTTACATTGTTAATTTTTTCTTTGTTGTTGTTTATTATGTTGTTCATATTGTAGTTGTTGTTGTTTGTTGATGATGATTTTAAATTTTGTTATTGTTGGTGTCCGTGTTATTGTTGTCCTTGTTATTGTTGTTATTATTGTTATTTTTGTTGGTGGAAATGAATTTTGTTTTTGTTGTTTCTTTTTTTCATTTTCTTCGTTATGATCGGACCTGTAAAGCAATACTGCCACGTCAAAGCTTGTGGCTGTGATTGTTTCCTTATCACCAATCAACCATTTGGTTGGTGTGAGCTTGCTCTGCCGAGGCACTTCGTATTACAGGTTTTCAAAAGCCTGTAGAATTTTCTTTTTTACAGTTTTGTATGTCGCTTCGAAAATATTCTGTCTTTGGCATATTGAGATTTGAAAGCATTCTAAAAAATATTTTAATAACTACCCTTACTTGTCTCAATTTTCACAATTGAAACAAATTCACGGACATGCGACCTCAGCCCGGATATTTTTAAAAATTGTCACATACATTCGACCCCCTACCTAACTCGATTTTCACTTGGTGTGTTTGATGAGCAACCTCGCAGAAATATAACAGGTATACATATATCTATATATATATATATATATATTTTTATACAGCTGAAAACAATTGTGTATTTGGAAATTTTCATTCCTTACCCCTTTCAACCCCTATTTTACTCGATTTTTACCCTTAGAATAAATTTATTGTGATGACAAGAGTTATATCTAAAATAACCAACCTACGCAAACTAATGGTTTTACAGGTTAAATTTCTGCGTTTTTATCAGGTTTCATTTCTGCGCGTACTCCTTGTCATCATATATCACGGTTGATTTTACCCTATTGTGACATATTCTGCCTGCAAGGCGTCGGTGTATTGTTGGTTGCCTATACGAGATTATTACAATCAACGTAATTGGGGACAACAAGATACAAGATGGAACGTCCGAGAAAATACTAGAAGGAGCGAAAGCAGTACAGAGATTCTCGACGCAGCTAGAAGATTGTTCCAGAGAATTCGAATGGTGTATATAAGCACGACAACGAGCCCCCAAGAGTCAGTTTTGAATTGGAACGTAGTCCAGTGAAGATCAAAGTGATATACCGGGTGATATTGAGACCGCGATATTTAGTAGCGATATTTTGAGTGTGATTTTAAGTTGATAGTTGTTGTGATCAAATTAATTCAACAATAAACGCTTTTACCAAGTAAAAAGTGTTACACTATCTTAGAGGTGTTTATCACTGTATCTCAAACTTTTGAGGGTGTATTGACTTTTTTGACGTTGGATTCGAATTCAGCGTCGAAAAATACATATGGATATTAAGGTCAATATCCAGGATCATGATTTTTTTTTGTGTAGCTTTCTAAATAGCTAATCGAACTTTCAATTACATATTTTAACCAGTAGTAAAAGTACCGAGCGTAAGAGTTATAGCTTATATAATTCATTCTGGGAAACCCTGTAGATCACGCCACGTTCCCGAGGAGATGATTTTCCAACCCTTGAGATAATTATCGTTTAAAATTCAGCGGATCGACGCAATCCGGTGGAAATAAAGATAAAGAATATTAAGGCCAATGAAAATAACGCCGCGCTACGAGAGGACACTTGACGGTATCGCAATCCGGCCCAGTCGTCGTTTAATCGGCTTAGCCATCATCGAGATCCATAAAATCGGACACAATACGTGATATTTCATAAGTTTACTATCTTCGCGGCCTGACGGTAAACCTCAATTTCAAAATAAATCGAGTTTGTTGAGAGAGGCGATAATGCTGAAAAAATGCGGCTCGGCCCATTCTCACATAAAACAAAAAGTTGGCTGCATTTCAACTGGTAACCGGCGAATGTGATAAACGTATTTTATAAAGTGCGTTGAAAGCTTTTTGAAGACAAATCTTAATCATAATCATAACATAGTATAAAACAAAGTCGCTTTCCTCTGTCTGCCTGTCCCTATGTATGCTTAAATCTTTAAAACTACGCAACGAATTTTGATGCGGTTTTTTTAAATAGATAGAGTGATTCAAGATGAAGGTTTATATGAAACACTGATAATTTTATAGGTTTCTAATGTGATGTCGTAAACCATGCGAAGCCGGGGCGGGTCGCTAGTACATTTATATATCCTGCATCCCCATATCACTCACCTATCTATTAAGCTTGCTTCTTGGAATCAAACAGTATCTTTAAACTTTCTTCCGCATCAATTAGTTCATCTACGAAAAAAAAAATAAAGAAAAAATATTAACATTCATATTACGTATATCTACTGCAATAGATATCTGTTTTATACACATGCTTTAAATACATTCTCTATTAGAATGGTCTGTAATTTTTATATTTTCTCTATGAATGGTTGATAGAAATTATAAATCTCAAGGTGTGAAGTACTTAGGTATAACATATTTAACAAGCCATTTACAAAACAAAAACGTCATCAAATCTGCGAAGCGAGAATTTACTGTGTTAAACTTTTGCAGTGGCTATCACAATTGTAAAATAAGTAATAAAATTAATTTTTAACGAAGAACAGAGGCGTATTTCACTTGAAATTTTGGAAATGGCAGTAGAATCAATCGAAACGATATATTTGATGAGAGCTGCATGCCAGGACTTTTTGAGGAAGTTTTTTCCAGACACATTATTCATTTCGACCATTTTATCCGTCAGTAAAATGTTTTCTAAATTTGTACCGGCGTCAAACGGAAACAAGGAAGTGGCAGACCCAAAGTAAGGACAGAAGAAAACGTTGAAATGGTTAAGCAAGTGATAACCGACAATCCAAGAACATCAATTAACCATATGAGCCAACAAGTGAATGTGACGACGTGTCTACGAATTTTGAAAAAGTATTTCTAGTTCCATCCATATCGTCTACAAACCATACATGAAATTTTTAGAGCGGTTGAACCTCCAAAGCTACAGTTCTTCCAATGGTTTATCAACTATTTTAACAATGACGATTCTGTCTTCGAAAATGTTTTTTTTTTTACTGATGAGGCTTGGTTCCATTTTCCGCGCTATGTTAACTCTCAGAATATGAGACTTTGGAGTACAGACAACCCTCACTTTTATAATGAAACTCCATTACATCCACAAAGAATTGGAGTGTGAGTAGTTGTGACCAGAAGGAGAATTGTTGGACCTATTTTTTTTAATAGAACACTAAATGCAGAGGCGTACCTTTTAGAAATCTTAACACCTTTTGTACAAATGTTGCATGACGACGAATTACAAGAAAGTTATATTCAACAAGATGGCGCTGGTGCTCTAAACTACTAGGGAAACAATTACACTCAACATCCACATATCCGAACTTTTCCGTTCCGCAATCTTCCACATTTCCGAACTCTCGTCACCTCGGGATAACCGAACTGCTAGCGCATGCGCAAAGGGTTTTTCTGGCTCATTTTAGTACTTTTCTTTGTTTTTCTAGGTTTTTATGCAAATGTAATACATACATACATGTGTACATGTTAATAAAAGAACGTTTTTTTAAACAAAAAAAAAAATGTCAGGAGCAAAGGAGAGAGTGATGCAGGTAATTATTTTGTAATTCAAAGTAAAGGTTTGTTTAATTGAACATTTTGTTGACGTAACCTATAATAATTTAAAACTGAAATGAAAAATGATGATAAAATATGTATTTTTAAGAAAACCGTGATACAAAACAAAACATTATTGTACTGTTTATTTGCAGAGAAAAGATCCTGCTAAGAGCAAAAGCTGGATCTGATAAATCACGCAAAAACTGGCGTTAAAAATGTTGATCTATGTAAGATGTACAATATTTGTAAATCGTCAGTGGCAGAAATTCTTGGGAAAAAAGAAATTTACTTGTCGGAAGTTGAAAAAAGACGAAAATTGAGTGGACGGATTGACACAAAAAAAGTGCACCGGTACTTATGATACGCCATTTGAAATAAGTATTTTCCACTGGTTTGTACAAAGAAGAACTCTTGTAGAACCTGTCTCAGGTGTGCTGCTGAGGGAGGGCGATTTCCTCTTTGCTGAATTCTGTGACAATCGAAATGTTTGATAACAATCGCATTATTGTGTTTACATTTTTTTTCTCATTTCAATTTTCGCCGTTTTTTGTCGTTAACCAATCAGCGACAAGTTCGGTTGTGTGGAAGTACAAGTTCGTAAATATCGTGAGAAAAAGTTTGGAAATATCGTGAGTTCGGATATGTGGATGTTGAGTGTAATTACATAGGCGAATTTTTCGAAGATCGTATAATTAGTTTGAACACACAGACCTATTCCCCCTATATCTTGCGATTTGACCCTCTGTGATTTTTTCCCTGGCCAATTTTTTCAACTCTCGTTGGCGATATGGAAGGCCTTCAACAACGCATTGTCAATAAAATTGAAGAAATTCTCCAGATCTTACAACTGTAGACTATTTTATTTATCCACACCTCAAAGAGACGCCCTGTATATGTATTTATGCGAAAAATATTACAATATTATTTACACAAAAAGAAACGGCCATACGAGGTTTGAAAAATCCATAAAACGACGAAGTGGATATTAAAATTTGTCGAAACGGTCAATAAATATTCGACTAGTTCATGCTTTCCGATCCTTTACCAGCTGTGCTGGGGGCATGTATTTATGTATGTAATCGCGGTATGTTACTGCGACGAAACATCCTTTTCGTCCGCAATGAAATGTTCATGACATGGCGGATATCGATCGAAAGGTATGTTTCCAAAGCGGAAATATTTTTATTATTTATTGCTCATCTACCGTTCTGAAGTCGCATTTAAGCTGCTTGTATTACACATTGTATCACATCAAATATAAATGTCGTTTGTATCGCATATAAATCATTACAGTTACATACATATCAATACAGTTATATTACCATGTACTTTACCATGATGTACACTAGTGGAAAAAATTAAGAGATCAAAAAAAATTCCAAATTTTTAGATGATTTTCAACAGGCCGTAACTTGGAGAAAAATGGTCGCACAGAAAATTTAAAAAAAGGAAATTGTAGCTCCAAGTATCTAGTTTTTGGATCTGAACTTCGCGTCAACGATTTTCGAGTAATCCTAAGAAAACCACCAACAAAAAAAATCGAATTTTTTTTGCCCTTTTTTTGTGGTCTACGAACTTGAAAAAAATTTGTTTTGACTTAACCACCATATGGACCAGATAAATTGTTTATTCAGCTTCAATTCCTTTTTTTTAAAGACTTTGATACGATCATTTCTCGCCGAGATATCGGTCTTTGAATGGAAAAGGATCATTTTGTGTTTGATTATCGATATCTCAGCAACCAATGATCGCACAAAAAGATAAAGGTGGGTTTCCAGAACTTGAATAAATTCTCTACAAGAATTAGCCATTGGTTCTTCGAAAAAAAAATGTTTCCATTCTTTACATGAATTTGAAAAACTAACAAAAAAAGGACTTTGGTGGTTTTTCGGAAAATCAAGCGCTGAATCAAAAATATCGAGGAACCCACTGATGTTAAGTGTGCCTTTTACAGCTCAATATAGCCACAAAAACCCTACAGAGATTCAATTCAATCCAGCCAGCCGTTTTTTTGTTTTACTCGATTAAATTTTTGAAAAAATTAAAGAATCACGTTTTTTGCTCCAAAAAGCTCATAATCTTTGACAAAATGAGAAACAAATTTTCAGTTGTCTTTACATTTTTATCGCAAACAGCGTTTAAATTTAAAACAAAATTTCAAAATAAAAAAAAACAATCAAAAAGCTCGAAAGAAAAAACATTTTTATCGCACAGCCTTTAAATTTTTTAAGAAAAAAATTTTTTTTTGACAAAAATTGCAAAATTTCAATTTTTTTTATCAAAAAATTCAAACGCTGTTTGCGAAAAAAATGTAACGAAAACGGGAAAAAATTTTTCCCCATTTTGTCAAAGATTATGAGCTTTTTGAAGCAAAAAACGTGGTTTTTTAATTTTTTTTAAAAATTCAATCGAGTAAAACAAAAAAAAGGTTGGCTGGATTGAATTGAATATCTGTTGGGTTTTTGTGGGTATATTGTATAAAAGGCACACTTAACATCAGTGGTTTCCTCGATATTTTTGATTCAGCGGTTGATTTTTCGAAAAACCATCAAAAGCCCTTTTTTGTTACTTTTTTTAAATTCATGTAAAGAATGGAAAAAAAATGTTTTCGAAGAACCAATGGCTAATTCTTGTAGAGAATTTATTCAAGTTCTCGAAACCCACCTTTAACTTTTTGTGTGATCATTGGTTACTGAGATATCGATAATGAAACACAACATGATCCTTTTCCATTCAAAGACCAATATCTCGGCGAGAAATGATCGTATCAAAGTCTTTAAAAAAGGGAACTGAAGCTGAATAAACAAGTTATCTGGTACAAATGGTGGTTAAGTAAAAAAGTTCGTAGACGAAAAAAATTTCGAAAATTTTTTTGTAGGTAGTTTTTTTAGGATTACTCGACAATCGCTGACGCCAAAAAATTTCGAAGTTCAGATCCAAAGACTAGATACTTGGAGCTACAATTTCCTTTTTTTAAATTTTCTGTACGACCATTTTTATCCAAGTTACGGCCAGTTGGAAATCACCTAAAATCTCTATCTGAGCACCTAACATTTTTTCGACGCGTCAATGGTACGTAGACTAATACAAACGACTGCTACAGTCAAACTGAGCGACCCACTGGTTTGTCCAGCGAGCTCAGGGTGGGGAAAGTGTCACTAAACACAGTTCTGTCCAAACTTGTCGGAACACGCTCGCAGTTCGGTTATTTAATAGCAACACCTCGTACATTGGAGGTAGGTACCTATCTACAAAAAAATTAATCTAGTATAGAAAACACAAAAGTTTCTATTCGAACAATTAGATATATTTTCATTATGTTGTGTCCTTGAATAAACTTTGTTCCGTCGAAGTTTCCCCTTTGCTGTAAATTGATTTCAACGTTTTAGCAACCGTTATTCGAACATCAAACAATATTACAACCGAAATACATTCGTATATGGAAGGTATATCATGACACATAAAAATAAAAACATCTCGGGCCTTTCGTGTACAATCTTTCAGCGGTCTGATGCAGGTTTTATGTGAATCGGGTGTACGTGATGGCCGAATTCTTAGGAAATCTGTCGTTCCCTTATCAGACGCAAGGGTAGTTTAAGTGTATGCGTGAAGCGGGGATGAACATCGGGCGGCCCCCTCTTAATATATTTCTTTTTTTTTCATTTCTTTAACACCGAGCGAATTAGGGAATAAATTTCCGAGGCGAAAACGTGAAACGGAGGGTACAATAGAAGAGGGAGTTACGATAGTATATTATGCGTGATACGCGATTGTCAGGTACCTTGAGGGTAAAATGTAAAAATCCCTTTTTGCATAAGATGCGTTGTAGAATGGTCATTCTAAAGTTGGTTCTGAGCTATAGAGAGGGTATAGGTTTTATTTTAAAAGTCGTCAATATTCATCAGAAGGATAGTTAAAAGACATTAAAAACTTTTCTAGATAACATACATACAGTAAGCAACGAAAGTTATCATACACGCACTTTTTGAAGTTTGCTTAAATTCTGATAATTTTTGTATTACAGCATTGTTTTTTTTGCTTCTGACAGGATTATAGCTTGTGATATTCTGCGTCTAATAAGCCGAAGTTGAAGGCGGTATGTCGATTGTGTGAAAAGATATCGTTAAAAAAGTAAAATTTCAATGTTTTCAAAGAAACGTAAATAACTTCGAAAATAGTAAATCCCTTTCGAAGTTGTTGGGCTCATATTAAAGGGAAATCTTCAGTGTATCTATTTGAGTAACTGAGTCATTTTGAAAAAAAAAATTCCTAGACATGAACAAAATCTGTTGAACCAAAAATATCACGAAAATTCAAAATACCATCCTTAGTATCGTTTTCGTAAAAATCACTGTTCCTGAAATTTTAATAAAACACAGAGAGATCTAGAGGGATATTAATCCTAAATTTTTGTTGGAGTAATGTATGGCGTACAGGGCTTTTTTGAATTTTCGTGATATTTTTGGTTCAACTTTAGATTTTATTCATGTCTAGGAAAATTGTTTTCAAAATGTTCATTCAGTTAGTCAAATAGATACACTGAAGATTTCCCTTTAATACGAGTCCAACAACTTCGAAAGGGATTTACTATTTTCGAAGTTATTTACGTTTCTTTGAAAACATTGAAGTTTTACTTTGTTAGCGATATCTTTTCACACAATCGACATACCGCCTTCAACTTCGGCTTATTAGACGCAGAATATCACAAGTTATAATCCTGTCAGAAGCAAAAAAAATCAATGCTGTAATACAAAATTTATCAGAATTTAAGCAAACTTCAAAAAAGTGGGTGTATGATAACTTTCGTTGCTTACTGTATATAGGTATTGATTATAAAAGTCCTATAGGTAGATAGGTCATAAAAGTTATCAAAATCACATTGGTCTATTATGGGTATAAAGATCATAATGGTCGTATGAGTCATATAGGTCATATGTGTCATATGACTTTACATAGGCTTTAACAGGCATATACACTAGGTGTAGGAATAAACGGATTAAAAAAAATCTTATCTAAAATTTTTAGGTGATTTACAAAGAGCTGTAAATTGGAGAAAAATGCTCGTAGAGAAAAGAAAAGAAAAGGGAATTGAAGCTCCAAGTTTCTGGATCGTGAGTTTATTTTTTTTATCGTCAGCACTTTTTGAGTAATCATAAGAAAACCATCGAAAAAAATAAATAAATACAATTTTTACTTGTCTTTTAACGGAAGGTTCACGGGCTTCAATTTTTTTTTTTGATAATTTTATCATACATTTCTTTTAGATAATTTAATTCTCTTTAATTTAATCTATTTTCGAGTCCTGTACGATGATTTTTCGATTTCGATTCGTTATCGATGAGTTATCGCCTTTCAAAGCAAAAAAAGTCATTTTTGACTTTGGTAGTCAATTACTCGGGAAATAATGAACGCACAAAAAAAATAAAGTAGGGTTTTGAAAACTGCAAAATTATCTTTTACATGTTGTAATGATTGGATTTTGCAAAAAAAAAATCAAAGCGAAATTGTTGATTGAAAAATTAAAAATTGCATAATTAGGGATATTTGCATAACTCGGCACAACTTTGCAAATAATATGTATATACTAAGGATATTGACTGCAAATTTTTAATCTTAAAGTATCCGAAAGAAACCCTGATAGTTTTAAAGCGCTGCCATTTTTTTTCATAGACCTTGGAATTGCTGAAATTGTCGTTTATGTTAAAAATCAATATAAGAATCGATTTTTCACGTGTTATTATTTTTTTGAAGGCTTTTTTTAGCAATAATCCATATTTTCTTTTTCAAAAAACGTTAATTAAGATTCCTTAGGCGTTTTTACTATATTGATGTGTTATTTTTGTCTACTGCTAGTATAGAATAATTTCATATTTATGTAATTGTAAAAAGTTGGCGAACAAAATATAAATTTTCATACATCTCTCATAAAAGCATATTTACATTTTCTTTTGTTATATTAGTACAATATCACTCTGGAGTAAGCTGCTACTTGACGCCATCTGAAAGAAAATGAAAAATAATATTCTTTTATGTAGGCAGAATTTATTTTTACTACATTATATTATGACATCACATTCTAACACGATACTTAGACCAAGCGAAGAAACATCTCGTTATATTTCAGAACACGGAAACGTATTTTTCTGGATATTAGGCATGTTACGTCAGTTCGCAACTGTCAGTCGACTGGACTAATTTTATTGCGAGTGATTATTAACCATCGATTTTATAACGATTATATTGTCGATACACAGCGTCGGCAAAACGATATTTGAGTTTACCCAGTGTTAATGTTAGTTTAATTAACAAGTAGCACGTATTCGTAAATCGCTGGGAGGAAGTTAAAATATTGTTTCAACGAATCAGTCACATTTGTCAAATTAAAATCTGGATAACTCGTCGTTTTAAAACCTATTAGGTTTAACGTGTTATCGCTTACATCCTCGTTTTGTTTAACAGATTGAATATACGAGGTGTGGTTATTAAATAACCGAACTACTGTCAACACTTTTTCGTACCAATTACAGTAGCAACTTTATCGACTTCAATGTACTCCCCTTGGGGATCTCTACACCGCTATACGACTTTTCCATTGTTGAAAGCAGTGCTGGAAGTCCACTTCTGTCAACTGGTTCAGAACCTCCGCCAATTTTGATTTAACCACGATTTAAAAAAACATGATTCATCACAAGTAATCACCGTGTCTAACAAGCCTAGATCAGTGTCAATGTTGTTTTGAATGTCAGCGCAAATGTTTATTTTTGATTTCCCTCCCCAAAAAGTTCGGGACTGAGGAGTTTTGTCACCATTTTTGCGCAAACTATGCGCATGTTGAACGATTCATGCAAAATCTGGCGAACACATTCTTTGTCGATTCCTCTTATTTCAGCAAGCCCTCGGATGCTTAGACAACGACCTTCGCGGATTAATTTACCAATTTTTTCAATATTTTCGTCCGTTTTTGACGTTGAGGGCCGTCCGGGGCGCGGATCGTCTTCGGTCGTTTCACGTCCCTCTTTAAACCGTTTAAACCATTCAAAAACTTGTGTGCGGGATAAACATTAATTTCCGTACACTTCGTTTAACATTCCATTAGCTTCTGTAAAAGTTTTCCCCAGTTTAATAAGAAACTTTTTCGACGCGTCACTGGTGCGTAAACTAATTCAAATGACTGCTACAGTCAAACTGAGTGACCCACTGGCTTGTCTAGCAAGCTTAGGATGGTTAAAGTATTACCAGACACAGTTCTGTTCAAATTTGTCGCGACACGCTCGCAGCGCGCTGGTAGCAGTCGGTTATTTAATAGCCACACCTCGTATAGCTGCGTTTTTATCCCACTTTTACACTTTGTGTTAAAAATTATAATTAGAGTACTAAATTCGCATTGAATTTCCAGCTGCAATAATTTCACTAAACTTCACAATGCTGCAGAGAGCGATCTCTACAATTTACATTAAAATGATTGACAAATTAAAATTTATCTCCTCAAAAAACTCCCTCTCACCAAATTTGTAAAAAATAAAGTTTTTTTAAAGAAGTTATTTACGGATATTAAAAATAAAATTATGACTGATACCCTCTATCTTGTCCAATTATTACCAATAATTTTTAGACTAAGGTAAGTTTGATTTTACCAAATAATCTGTAGTTTAGCTCTGGCCCCTTTAATGATAGTCTGTATAATTATTTAGAGCTAGTTTCTTCATCACAAGAAATTTATTTTAACTTGAATATAAACAAACCAACGAACAAGATATATAATTAAAATTGCTATACAGTAAGTCGAAAGTTTGAACACACTAATCCAAACGAAAGAAAACCTATCACTGTTAATTTGCGACAAGCACTAACACTCAGACAAAGGTAGAGAACCTCGTAACTTGGTTAAATCTCAAAGCATAAATATTTCACGACAAATCACCACACCCTGTGTCAGCCTAGAATTGTTACACGATAATGGTTTTACTGTGTTCCGACACAAAAGAAAGAAAATAAATATATAATTTCTCGATTCCCTGTGTTTACTACATGCAAATTTTAGTATTTGACCTTTAATATGGATGTGGATATTAAAATGTACCCCTTCATTAGCTTGATGCTCTCATGTAACATTATAAAGGGAATTTTTTGTCACATTTTTACCTACAGTAAATAACTTTTTTCCTTGGGCGAATTTAATTTTCTGGAGTGATACTTGAAGCGCGTGGAACATCCATGATAGCATGGCAAAATAAATCAATATTAATATCAACAAGTAAGCAATAACGTGAGTAGCTGCTTCCCGAGGGCACTTTAGTTCTAAATTGAAAACCAATGAAATGGTTAATCTCACATTAACTTTTCTAAATCACACCGAGCACGAGCTAATAAAAGATGATGAAAACGCACTTCATATTTTCAGGGCAATTTAGCTATCTCACGTGCACTACATACACAATGTTCAGTACATTACAATTTGGTGAAAAATATTTTTTCACCAAAATGAAATACATAAATTTTAATATAATATAACATAAAAACACATAAATTTCGGCGAGGCGCAACAGAGTCGGTCTCAGGTCACTGTGACAATCAAATATGATTATTTATTTTATAAACAGGTAGAATTTGTCGCCAACGAATAGGCAGACTGCGGAACCCACGTTCCCAGAACTCACGCGGTTGTGAAGCGAAAAATTAATATCTGACTATTTGTAGATGGTGACGATCATGAAATTATTTATTTATTAAATGTTTGCTGAGGGCACAGAACAAATGAGGGGTACAGATTAGCATAAGTTTTCGAAATAGAGATAGTGGCGCTATCTTGTTCATCGTGTTGAACTACACCATTTTAAATTTTAAAAGTGGTATAAAACACATTTTCGTATTTATTTTAAATTGTGAAATCTGTGAATTGTTTCAAAACTCACATTCTCCTCAGGAGAATGTGAGAATGTTACAACTTTTTACTGTCAACATTTTTTGTACTCTGCAATTTTAGGTTCATTATAAAAATATTTCACTTCATCAGTCAATGATTATAATAAAACCGTATTCTATGTATTTTGTGCAGCTTTTTATTTTGATTATGAACTACCATATTACATAAAAATTTTATTGGTATACCATTGAGTTTGTTTCCAAGTTCCTGTTCTTAGCTTAACTTCATGAATTTTAGTGTAGAAAATAATATAATGTAGAATAAATTGGAGCAAAACGAACATTATCCAAAAAGTTGTATCAAAACTCACATTATTCAAATTTTAGTTCACTTTCTTGGAGTCAAATATTGTTATGCTGTCATTTCACCAATTGAGAAGCAAATGTAAAGTTCTAATACAAATATCAAAACATTTCAGAGCGTCAAGTCACTGGAAAAGTGAGAAATCAGTTATTCCTTCTTCCTGAAAATTTTTAAAAAGTGGATAATGTGAGTTTTGCATATATACCCCTCAAATGATAGGCAGTGAGGGAAAAAAGTGTAGGGAATATGGTGGATGGGACAGAAGTTCAAAACTAACTGTAATTGTGTCTCTTTTGGTACATTTGGGCGTGCAGTATCGTGCTGTAGTATAATTTTGTCCAGCCACGGCCGCAGAAGATCGAGATCGATCAATAGTCAGCAGTGGTGACGGTGATATTGTCCTCCAAGAGTTGCCAGTGATACACGCCCAGTGATACAAGGCCCCACCAAACTGAAAACATCACCTTTCTCGGGTGGATGTCAGGTTTAGGTACCGATTGTGCTGGAGCATCTGAGTCCACCCACTGGCGCTTGTGGCTCTGATTTACATATAGTACCCACTTTTCATCCCCGGTAACAAGATTGTTCAACCAGTCAGAACTACGACTGCGGGAGAGAAGTTGTGTGCAAATGTTACTCCGATGCTGGTGATCGGCTTTTTAGATCAACTTTTAGAATTTCGAGTTTACGTACTACCGTGGCCTGGCTATAACCGAGCTCTCATACCATTTCTCGCGTGGTTCCATATTAGTTTACTTCGATAATCGTACGCAAGCGCTTGATATCCAGTTGAAGTGGTCTATCAGATCGTGGTTTATCGTCAATGATGTAATCGCCAGGTCGGAAGCGCGCGAACCATCTTTTGCATGTTGCTAAACTAGAGGCGTTTTCACCATACGCGGTCAAAGATAATAAATTCCATTTTCATGTTCAATGCTTACTTTCACGTTGCACATTGCAGCTCCGCTCTGAGATTTAATAATGTTAACGCACATAAGTGCACACTTATATAACCTGTAACCCACTACTCTCCAGATTTGTCTAGAAAATTCTAAACTCTTCGGGGAATGGCTCAATACTAATGAATCAACTCGGCTCAAAATAACATACTAGGGGGGTTAAATATTACATGACGGAACCGTACTTAGGTGAAATAACATCAGTATTACGAAAAATAACACTTAAAAGAACTTTTTATATCACTTTTTGTACTAAAAAGTAATATTAAAAAGTATCTTATATGTATTAAAAAGTAATATGTTCGATTTCATTTGGAAAAAAAATTTTACAAACATCGTGACAAAAAATTGTTCCCTATATATAGAGACATCCAAAAAAAAACGTCATCAAAGTTGGCCAAGAAAAAAAAAGACGTATTTCTATTCTTATTCGAATTTATAACCTTATTTACTTGTCAAAACTGTCACATCATATGATAGTTATTGTTTATTTTACAAATTGTGAGTTTGAAATAAAAGTTTGACATAACCGAAAAGCTTAGACATGACTGCTATTTCTATCTCTCTCGTTCATAGCCAGAGTTGATGACGTTTTTTTTTTGGATGTCTCCATATTATGTAGCATCATCATCAATAGGCCAGACGTAAAAAAAATCAAGTTTTCTGGGGAAAGACAATATTTTTTTTTGGTTTAGTTATAAAATTTCTACAAATCGCATGACGCGTTTGTTGTAGAATAAAATGACACAATGCGACAAATCGACCAGATAAAAATTCCATTTCGCACATAAAAAAAATCTTCGACGCTTTCTTGTGTCCCTGACGTTCTCACCACTCGCACGTGGGATCCGATCGGTAAGGATGGGAGGGTGGAGTGGGTGCGAAATAATATCTCTTCCTGTTTTACTGTGCGAACGAAGTAGACAGGAGAGTCTCCAGGGCCGAAATCCAGAGGCGGCAGTCTTTATTAAACATCTCATCTGCATGTACACCCCGATGGAATCCCAATAAGGAGTTGACGTAAATTGACGGATCAAAGTAAAAATTGGACTCGGCGACGCTGCGGATTGAGGGACCGTAAAAGTTTCCGTTTTAATTTCAGCTGGAGATAGTCTTGTTAAAATGTTTACTTAAAACGGCTACGGAACAAATATTGATTTCACTTTCATCCTGTGATGTAATTTTTACCAAATTTAATCCTCAAAGTTTCCTATATTTTTTCTTCAGCGGTATCCATCGATGTTTCATCATTTTTTTAAAATCGATTCTAAAGTACTCATAGCACTATGTACGAGTATTTGTGATATCGCCTCTGGAATAAATAAATCTGTAATTCGGTATTTAATCGCTCCGTCGCAAGCATTAGTTTTTTGCAAGCACTCTTTTTTTTTTCGTATAAATGATCTAAACAATCGGTATACAGCCTGTACGACCACCTATACGGCCCTAATTCTTATACAGGGTGATTGATCGAATCAATTCGTTAAACGTATTACGTCGGGCTTGTAGAAATGACTAATTTTTTAAAATTCGGACTTAAGCTAATACGCCTATGGCGGACTTGATGAACATATTTAAAAAATGGCTGCACTTCCGGTCGGAAGTCAATTTAAGAAAATCGAGTTTGGATGGTTTGAAGTTGGGCTAAATGGTAGTTCTATTTTAAACATCCTGTACATAATTGTGAAATAATAAAAGCATTGCTGCATAGCTTTAGGGTTCTACTGAACTACATATACATACATATACACTACATATAGTTTCAAAGGTATGATACTAATGAACAGAAATTCAAAAAAAAACAACGGAAATAACTCAAAATTGGTAAAAGATAGGTATAGGGAAATCTCATGAATATATACCTAAAACAATATATATATAAATAACAATACACATACATATATAAAATACCAAGCATGAGAAACAAAAAAAGGAATTTCGGACATCATCACATATCCATTATTTACATACATAATATATCCATTATTTACAATCATACTATAGAGACATCAAAAAAAAATTTCATCAAAGTTGGCCAAGAAAAAAAAGACGTATTTCTATTCTTATTCGAATTTATAACCTTATTTACTTGTCAAAACTGTCACATCATATGACAGCTATTGTTTATTTTACAAATTGTGACAGTCACTTGTCAAAAGTTTGACATAATCGAAAAGCTTAGACATGACCGCTATTTCTATCTCTATCTCAGAGTTGACGTTTTTTTTGGATGTCTCTATATATACATATAATGAGCCATTAAAAAAAACTCGTCATCAGATCTGTCTATGAACGAGAAAGATAGAAATAGTGGTTATGTCGAAGCTCGAAGCAAACCTTTGTTGTTGTCAAACATTTGGCAAAGTGGCTGTCGCAATTGTAAAATAAATGATGGCTGACACATAATATGACCATAGATAAGAGAAGAGATAGATGGAACTCTCTAATACAATTAAATGAAACCGTAAAGCGCCATCTCTTGAATTGGTCTCAAACTAATTTTAACTAATATGGCGGATGGCGCTATATTCAAATTCAAATAAAATACAGTTTGCGGACTCTTAAGAGTTCCATTATGGACAAAACGTACGTATATAAGAATAGCATAATCATACTTGGTTATATAAAGTTTTTTTTATCCTTATCTAGCGTATACTAAATATGATTATGCTATTCTTGTCGTATATATATATATATATATATATATATATATATATATATATATAAACGTTTCGTCCATAAGGGAACACTTTTTAAGTCCACACTGTATTTGAAACCGTTCCTCAAGAAATTATGTCTAAAAAGTAAATTTTAAAGATATGCTGTGATGAAAAAGGAGGATATTTGAGATATTGAAACCATTAAATACCAAAATCGAACGTTTTAGATGTAAGATTCCTTTATTCACAACCACATTTATACGCATTCACAATCACATTTATACACAAGACACAATCACATTTAAGTATAAATTATTTGAAACTAGCCAATTATATAAACTAAAAAAAAGTAAAGGCATAACATTCTTTACATGAAGTTTCATTTATAACACACATCTGGTACCAGTTCTAGTCCTCCTTCTTTTAATGTAATATTATCTCAACTGATTTCAGTCTCAAATAAGAATATATAATACCCAATAAACAAATAAAACACAAAATAAATTAACACATGGAAACAAATTAAACACAACACTACAGAACTTATAACGTAAAACAATACACAGAATATGCGACCACCGGTAACAATAGGGTTGTTTTGGGTTTTACTTAGAACCAGTTCAAGCGATACGCCCAGATAAATATTGACTTAAGAACATAACGCAAATTATAAATGTTAAACATTTGGGCGCATGGACTGAACTAGTTCTTCCGGACTACCAATCTTTTTTTTAAGAGTACTAACTATACATAACGAACCAAGCTGGTTGCGCCATCTATAGAGTTGGTCTCATACTAAATATCCAATTTCAGGTAGGCTCATAAGAGTGAACATCCCCTGAATTGACAGCCTTAGCAATTCAATTAGATTATAAACTGAAGATTAAGAATATAAATACGATTTTTTTTTGTCGGCCAACTTTGGTCAAACAATTTTCAATAAATATGTAAGAACCTATAAACGTAGGTGTTCTTTATTTTTAAATTTTTTGTCGCTCCCTGATATTTTTTTTTTTGGGTTTTTTTGAGTCTACTGTAATGTGCTCCGATTGTTTCATATTCTCCGATTTATTGTTACCTAGGAAGTTGCTACATACATTTTCGAAAGCAGTCCATGCCCTATTTTCTTTTCTCGAAAGCGTAGTTTCAAAATTTTCGTCTTTGGAATGTTCTCATATTTGCGGCCCAACGAGCATTGTTTCTTGAAGCTTTGCCTCCCTTATACGCGCGAATTTTCGTTTCGAATAAAGAAAATGATGTAATGTGCAGAGGGGTAAATACATTTTCTGCTGCTCTACTAAGAGTTCATTAAGGTTGCTTTTTCAGATGTTGATGTTCTCTAGATTTTGCTACGTGATACGACAATTTACAGGTCAGTGTAAGGGTTACATCGAATTAACACATTAGTTTGGCGGGTAGGTTTTTGATACAGAACAGTTATTAGTTATTAGTGAATATTTGCCGACCGACGATATGATAAAATAAAAACTATCACAACGCGTCTAGAAGTCTAGCCCCCGACGAGGTCATTTTCGAACCTACGCGGGCGAAAAGTCCTTGCGCCGGTCCTGCTATGAAAGACGACCGTGCGAAGCGAAACAGAGGCGAAAATAATAATTCAACCTCGTCGCGTGGATAAAACCGAACGCATATAATACGCGCACGCCAGACGGGTAATTCGCCTGCCGGGCTAAAACTTCAAAGATTCGGATCCTAACAATCCTAACGAGGAGTCACGTCCTAGCAGGAGTCTCCCGCTACGATGATTTATCGTTAATATCGCAGACCCAGTTAGCTACTTTACTAACGACAGGAAGTTGAAGTGTATAAGTTGTTTGGTTATTAGGAACCCCGCCGCTTCTTACCCTTTGAGGTATCCCCGGCGTGTGGTGAGATTGTGGGTGGAGCCGGTGTTTGCTCACGAGCGCTGAAATATGTAGTCGGTAATATAATGAAAGCTCCGGTGCCCGCTAATGTAGACATCTACTGGATGCCACGGAAATAAATTAGCGGGAAGGGATTATAATATGGGTTCGGCAGCATTGGAAGTCAAAGTGGGCTTTGCCCATTCGAACGTGTCCTTGATATGTAGAGCCCGTAGGTTGTGGCACGCGTTAACGCGAATGTAATTCACACTTCTTGTTAGTATTAGTTAAACTACGCTGGTCGATGCATGCCACAATTGACCTTTAACGGAACTTTGTGGTACCATGCGCGACAGTGCACGTAAACGACAGACAGAGACAATTCAACTTGGATTTAGTCAAAATGATGACTCCGAGTCCAGTCAAGTTGTCCAGAACGCTGTGAGTTAGACGATTATACATAGCACCACTAAAAAGTATCGTCTCGGAATTGCACAATAAACCTATATAGCTTAGTATTGACGAAGCAACGGATTTTAAAGGACAGAACATAGTAGTGGTTGGGGAACTGGATGAGTCAAAAACCGTGGAAGGGCATTTGATAGCTTCAAGGACATACACTAATTTAACCCATGTTACATGTTTGGCACATGGGCTCCACCGAATTGCCAAAACTGTTATTCTAATGTTGACAGCCTTATAGGGAATGTGAAACAAGTATTTGTGAAAATACCATCTAGAAGGAAAACGTTTACAGAAGTTCTGTGTCTTGTGAATATTTGTTTCCTGGCCGATTAGTTAGGCTATATATAACAATTACCATAACATGTATGAGTTAAGACTGTTTAACATTTCGTAGCGTTATTGATAGTGGTACACTGAAGCCGACCCTGGTAAAGTACGCATAATCTCCGAACTCTGAAACAGTTACGAGCTGGACTTTTCGGAAAAAATATGGACCAATGACGAAATCAGCTGTGAAACCGCATCAAACATTGACTTTCTTCTCACGAAGTCCTTTCTCAATGATTATTTATTGTATGTGGGTTTCCTGTTGATCATATTCAACCACATTGATTACTGACTCCAGCATTAACAGAAAAATGAACATCATCTGTCAGTAAAATATGTGATAACCATTCTGATTCAAGTTCAATCTGAACCAATGTATTTGCTAAGAAAAATTACCTAATTACACATATACTAATGTGTATAATAGTGCTGATTACCTAATTACACATATACATTTTTAGGATTTCGTGTGAAATTTTCCTGTGATATATGGCATTTGCAGTTGTTTCGATATTGCATTAAAACTACTGATCACTAGAGGATTACTATTGGCTATGTTTCGATTTTCCTGAAGAACATCTGCATCTTGGGCATCACCAATCTTTGGTCGTTCTAAATTCGGAGGTCGATTACAGAACGAATTCTTTCAAATTTGCTCATGAAATTTCGGAACCCTTTCATTTTACAGAGGCTTGCTCTCAACTACATTCTGGTATGAAATCTTTATAACCCAACAGTGTAATTTCCATCACAATCATAATTACATTGTACTAAACTTATTCTTAGTTCTTATTTTCATTATATATAAATATTATTCTTATCTTCCATTTTCAAATCGTTTGAATTTACATGAAGATCAGCTTTATTTTGAGAATAATGCATTAAAATTACACTAAAAATAATCGCTCTGTTTTAACACTTATATATATATGTCAATTGTTGTCATAACGAAACTTTTTTTGTCATGGATACATAAAATTCCAGTCATGTGAAAACTAGATTCCAATTAATTTTACTTGATTTGATAATTATTTAACTTGATATATGTACGTACGAGGTGGTACCCAAAAATAACCGGAACAGAACTGCCGTGGGTGGAGCTTGTGTAGTACGCATTTCTGCCGCTAGGAGTATATAGCACAACTCATTGCCAGTTCAGTACCGCCTGTGTTGTCGACCTGATTTGTTCTGTTCATCTGCAGTGATTGTGTTTGCTAGCTCTGTTTTGTTCTTGTTTCGTTTTTTATGATGACAAGTTTAAGTGAACAACGTGCAGCTGTGAAATTTTGTTTTATACTCGATAAAAATTCTGCTGAAGCTGTTTTAATGTTGAAAACAGCTTACAAAGATGACGATATGGGAAAAACTCAAGTGCACGAGTGGTTTGCTCGGTTTAAAAATGGCTACATGTCGATTGATGACAAACCTCGTTCTGGACGTCCATCAACTGCCCGAATCGAGGAAAATGTTGAAAAAATTCAAAAGCTTGTGCTCACAGACCGTCGACAGATAATTGATCAACTGTTCGTATTGTTGTTTCATCGTTCATCGTTCGTTTAATAACATCACAGATCAGTGGGTTATATTGGATAACCGACAGCGTTCAGCGACTTTTGAAGATTTGGTAATGAAAAGGGTTGCTGCCAAGTTTGTTCCTCGGGCTCTGACTGATAATCAAAAAGAATGTCGAGTTGAAACATGTCGTGCTTTGAAACAAGAGCTTGAAACTGATCCAGATTTTCTGTCAAAGGTCATTACTGGTGATGAGTCATGGTGTTATGGTTACGACCCAGAAACAAAGGTCAAGAAAAAAAACAGGGAGGAGCTGTCAGCCATTTCTAAAGATGACTACAAAAAATGTTTCGAACAGTGGAAGCACCGGTGGGACAAATGTATTAGTTGTAATGGAGAGTATTTTGAGGGGATAAGGTTGTTTTGTAAAAAAATTGAAAATATATAGTTTTTAAAATATAATTTCGATTATTTTTGTGTACCCCCCTCGTATATCCCTGATTTTGGGATAACCTTGTATATATGGAAAGGCACCTTTAATGACAGTATCTCTCTATAGCACGTATTATCGTAATATAGCCTGAGCCCCAGGATCAACACGGTGTCGGGTTTGATTTGTGGGAAATTCTGTGACAAATGTTCGCGTACACATCTGCACGATTATGGTTGAGGTATAACTAACACTATCCTAACGTCAACTCTGTGATTCCAACTGTGAAGGTAAACTGTCTGAAACGTTGCGTCGCCGCGCCGGGTGGAACGTAGCGTTGGCGTCGGCGTCGGCGTCGCGTCGCCTTCCACCGTCTCTCCTCATGTGTGCAAATTCGGTTCGCAGTCTGCTTGCTTCTAATTTATGTTAATTAAATTAACAATATTTATACGCACAATTTAACGCCGTATAACCGAACGGGTGGCCCCATTACGAATTTTATTGCTCTCCGAGAGGTCCTTGTAGAATATACCTTTGTTATTTACTGGTACGAAAAAGACGGAAAACGAAAGCCGTTAGAAATAATTAAATTCCCGTGACAGCTTTTGCAAATGACAAGTGTAATACCGGAAAACCAATTGCGGAAAAGAACCCAGCTCAATTAAAATGTGCTCTCTTACAAATAGCATATACAGGATGTTAAAAAAAAATGGCACAAACCTCGAGGGTGGGTAATATGGTCCAAATACGCAAAAAAAGTCTTGCTAGTTTAACACTATCATATATGAAATGCGTGTGGGCTAACTCAATGTTGGAATAAACAGATATAACGGAAATTCTACTGCTTGAGTAACAACTACAAATTGTGTCATCAGCGGACAGAACCTCTCCGCCTTTAAAATAAATGTTTAAATAATATATTTGGGGTTTATGATTTCTTATTATGTCTGCGCCTTAGGTAAACATAATTTTTTTAAAGGAAAATGGCTACACTTCAAACGTTGACAATGATACAAATTGCGGAATCTCTTTAAAATACTTAATATTGAATAGTATGCCATGATTTCATATTTGAGTATTACATTTAATTGCAAACAATTTTTCTTAATAACTTTTTTACATAGCGTTACTATTTAAGGTACTTTACTCTTCATTATTATTTAATTTTTGCTATTTTTGAACACCCTGTATGTTAAATTGAACAACTTACAAAAATTCTGGACTATTCAAGACAAGCAAAATTTTTTATGAGGAATGACTTTTTGTCGAAAAATTAAACTTTTTTGTCCATTTCACCTATATAAGTAACTCAATCCGGGGCCACCCTGTATGTGTGTGTGACACCCTGTAACGATTTATAGGTATTTATATTCGCAAAACGTGTGGAATTAAACGCACACTTTACAAACAATGTTTATTGAACATAAAAAACACAAAAACATATCTAAGTTACTTCCTACTAACGAATCAAACTATGACTACGAGTATACATATATAAGTTTCCATTTTTTGATACGGATCTTGAATTTTTTGGGCCACTTGTCAAAAGGCTGTGACGTTATAGATACATTGTTGTCAACTCATATTTTTTTCTGCGACTCATATATTTTAATCAACTTATCGCATAAAAAATAGAGTATATCTTGTAGAGAATATTGTCTAGTTTCCAAAACGCTCCGGAAATTTTCTGTACGATAATTAGTTTCCAAGTAGTAATTAGTATTCAAAGTGAAAAAGGTCATGTTTGCTTTAAACGACGATAACTCAGCGAAAATTCATCGTACGAGGGTCGCCACCGCTCAAATTAAAGAGGATAAAATAAGTTGAAAAATTTTAATTGAATTGAATTGAAATTATTGAAAAAAAAATCAAGCCCGTGGACATTTTGAAAGGCAAGCAAAAGTTCAGATTTTTTTCCCTATGGTTTTCTCATGATTACTGAAAAACTGTGAGTGGTAACAATATTTGAGCTTCAGATCTGAAAACTAGAAACTTGAGGCTTCAATTTGCTTTTTTTAATTACTCTAAGACCATTTTTCACCAAGTTACAGCCTTTTGAAAACCACCTGAAAATTTATTTTCCAATGTTTTTATATCCCATAATTTTGGTGCCTAGTGTTCAGCATTTAACAGGGTATAAGAAATAAGACGAATAAAGATGGACATAAGCAGAAAACAATCTGGCGCAAAGCGTTCGCGTGACTCGATAAGTGGCAATCCTTTTAAGAGCTTGATAAGGTATTATGTCGAGTTGCGCAAATTATGACCCCTCTATATATCGTACTGATTTACTGGAAGCAAGTGCTAGTGATTTGTGTAATGGCGGGGTAAACGGCGTAAGAAAATAACTAGGCTTATTGAGTGAAAAATCAATATCTGAAATTCTCCTCCGCTAAAGCCTCTCCGTGTATCTTACTGGAGGCGAATGAATAATTTCGGCGCGGATAAAAAATTCAGCGGCAGACACTGATTTAAATTCATTGGAAGCGATATTTTGCATCTTAATGTATTAAAATGGCGTGGGGGATATTTTCGTTATATCAAAAAATTTAAACTTCCTTAACGAAATAAGTCAATCAACAGAAAATTAAACATGCTTCGTGCAAAATTAAAACCGATACACGTCATCAAACACGTGTTTAAGTTTTAGAGTGCACTGTTGCCAGATTGTTATAAAATAAACTGAATAAACTTCTAAACACTGAATACAGTGTTTAGAAACAAGTTTGACTAGCATATGACTCGATGCGTTGTGTTTGTTAGTTGTTAAACAACTTTTTTTTTCAACACTAAAAAGAGAAATAATTTCAAAAATTTATGGTTTTTAAAAAGACATTGGTTGGGTTGGTGCATACATATGCAAGTATAAAAAATTGCAGGAAAAATTAGTAGAAAAAGGCACACGGAAGTGTAGTTTTTTGTATATAAATATCGATTATTATAAATGTTACGAATAGCACTCGTATTCAATGCTACATTATTTGTAATCCTCTTGGTAGGATGACGCTTTCTAGGTGCTTTTAAAAGTCCATTGTTTTTTGCTTTTTGTGAAATAGAATTCACCGTAAAAACATCCAAGTTTTAGTGCTGCTACTACACGCTAAAACAATATAGTGGACTAGTTTTAATTAATATTTTAATTTTATATTTAAATTACCTTTCTAACAGCTGTCAAGTGTAGCAGTAGGCCATTATTGTCTCGCTCTTTTCCAAAATAGCATATCAAAGATGCTACTAACTCCTGGCAGCAGCTGTTTAACTGTTTTACCATTTCGCAAACGGAAGTTTGACAACTATAACACTTTGATTGTTCTGAAAATAACAATCAAACAATTGAAGCTCAAAAAAGACACAAACCACCATTAAAGCTAATGTAAGGTCGAGATAGTTTCAAAATGTCAACAAATGTCAAGTAACACAACACAGCAACTTCGGATCTGCTGCCATAACGAATATTAAGCGCGAAATTTAAAATTCCATTAGGTTTTTATTTCACTATAATTGCGTGGTGGTATCACTGCACACATTTAATAACGTCATCGGTGAGCTCTATGTTTTGAGCTTGTTCCCTATTATATAATATCAATAATTAACGCTGGAGACCATTAAATGTTTTAGTTATTCATTATGTTAGATGTTCGTTTACTATTTCTTGTGATTTTCATTTTTTACTTTCCTAAAAAGCCCAAATTGAGCAACATTTTTATCTATAATTAAGTTGTCTATTTGCAAAATCAGACATCTCAATTTGAGCAAAGTGTTTAGGAGAAGTAAAAAACACTAGAAGAAAGAACTGTGACGATGTAGAAATTTCTGTTTGCGGTAACATTTACTATTAATAGAACATTAATTTTGACAGACACTAAAAAAATTTAATGGGAGGAATAATACGTTAAGCCTACTATTATAATGCAGTTGTCTGGTTTTGCAAAATTTTTATAGAGATGAATGGTTATGAAACAAAATTACTATTCTTTTGGTCAATTTAAAATAATCAAGGAACCAGGAACAAAAATACATTCTTCATTCTTCTGTGGTTGTTGTTGTTGTACTACTTGTTGTAATACTTATACTACATAACCTATCTCTCCGGAAATATCGCAGACTGGATTTCCAATTGATCTCTTGATGATTTGACCTGCTTGATTTCAAACCCCCAAAACGCAAATTATTTTTTATATTTTTTCACAAAATTTTATAAGTAATTCTAGTTGGCGGATTTAACCCAATAATTTCGTTGTCTAGGATACTATATGCTATAGAAACTTAATTAATTAGTTAGCTAAAAAAATGATTCGAATTACTTAGTCTCATGTTTTAATCATTGAATTAAACAACTGATTATAAAATGAAAGCAAAACTAAACCAGAATTTTTTTATTCAAATAATGATCCTCCTTTGTCTACACAAATTTCAATTCGAGCTCTAAATTTGTTAAAACTATTTCTAATTTCTTCAATTGACAAGGCCTTGACTGCATTTTGAATCCTTGTTTTTAATTGCTCTTCATCATTTTCTAGTGGTTCACGATAAACAATTTGCTTTAAATGTCCCTATAGATAGAAGTCCAATATTGTCAGATCCGGGCTTCTCGGCGGCCATAAAATGGGATCATCCCTTCCTCTTCAGCGTTCATGAAATTCGGAATTGAGCCAATTACGGATAGTAACGGCATGATGAGCAGGGCACCCATCTTGGAGAAACATTCTCGTTCGATAACTTAAAGGAAGTTCAAGTTTATCTGTTAAAAATTTTTTTATCATCTCCAAATATGTATTACGATTAAAATTTTCTTTGAAAAAATATGGACCAATAATGCCATTTGTATAAGTATGAAACCGCACACCACACATTAACTTTTTTGAAATATTGTCTTCGACAAGAAATAGTAAAGTGGGGATTTGTTTCACTCCAATACCGGCAATGCTGAGAGGAAACGACGCCGTTTGTTGAAAAAGTAGATTCATCGGAGAACAAAATTCGCTTATGAAATCCTACGTCATTTAAAACTCTATTGCCCATCTCCAAACAAAAATCCAAACGTTTGGCTTCATCATCCTCCTCTAAGGTGTGCCTGAATTTTGGTTTAAATGGTAAAATCCGGTTCTGCTTGAAAATTCTCTGTAAATGCGATTTACTTATTTCAGTTTCAATTGCCCTTCTTCTAAGTGATAATCTTTTGGAGCTTCTCTTACGGAATGGAGGGCAAGAACTGAAGCAGCATCATCTTCATTCAACCATTTTTTTGATTTTGTAATGTCTAAAACAGAGCCTGTTTCTAAGAACTTGGTCACCAACTTCTTCGCTCCCACATTAGAAATGCTAACTTCCGGGTATTTTTCGTTAAATTTATTAATAACAACGCGATAGCACTCTTCCCCAGTTCCGTAGCATTGAATCAAATAAATAATTTGTTCTAAAGTCAACATTATAGCATATATGTAAATAGTAGCAACTAGTATTATTAGTTGTTAGCACTTGTTGGTGATATCTTGCAATGAAATCCGTCTACTAGAATTTTTTTAAAGAATTATAAAAAAAATAAATAAAAAGACCAAATTATGAAGAAAAATGGTATTATCTCGATAACTGTTTGAGTTATATAAAAAGTAATTTGCGTTTTGGGGGGTTTGAAATCAAGCAGGGCAAATCATCAAGAGTGACTTTTTTCTGAGAAATCAAAAACACAAAATGTTTTCCTCTTTTAAACCCGATCCGGGGACATGCTGTATAAATTGTTTGTGGTAAAACAAGGTTGATTTTACAACGAACTGTTTTGTTAGAAGATGAAGCATCAAAAGGTGTAATAAAGTAAATTTTGATCATTTTGGAGATGTCTGGTTTTACAGATAGACGACTCAACTCAGTTTATTAAAAAACTTTTTGAAGCAAATGTTTGGAGGAGTTAAACAATCAAAAATCCTAGGAACGGTTCATCAAAATATACCTCATGATTTAGCCCTTCCGATACGAATACATACAAATTTCCTCTTCTATTCTTGAAGTCGTAAACCTGAGGCAAGATGCCTTCTGGACACGTTATACCCTCCCCTTTTAAATCCCTCACGATGGCAGTTCCTCTCCAGGAACTAATTCAAGAGAACGATTTCCCGTAGCAATCTTCCTCGTGATTTCTATTTATAGCGGGAATAAGTTTAATGAAATTAGGTCGATAGTTTTGGCCCTTAATGCTGTATTCCGACCGCTTTCCGTGTCGGACGCGACCGCGGCCAGGGAGTTAGAAGGGCAACAAATAGCCGGTCGTCCAACTTCGCAGTTGCGGCCGCAATGGAATATTGAAATTCTAATTAGAATAAGTTTCTCGGGGTTCGAAAGCTCCACCGGTATTGACGTTTGATTTAAAGTGTTCTGCAAAGCATCATCGTCCTCTGAAAGCTTCGGTTCTAAAGCTCAGACATTTGGTAAGCTTGAGAACGTTCTGGTAGAACTGTTTAAGAGAGCAACCAAACATTGACAAAAACTTTGATGTATGTTGTAAAGAATCCAAAAAAAAAACGTCATCAACTCTGGCTATGAACGAGAGAGAGAGAGAAATAGCGGTTATGTCGAAACTCGAAACAAAACTGTTGTTGGTGAAGTTATTTCTTCCGGGTTTTCCGCGGTCGTCTAAATTGACTTGACGTTTCGCTGATCATGCTGTCAGCTTCTTCAGAAGGTTTCTAAAGACTGGTGTTGTCGTCTTTTGCTCCTCGTTATATACCTTGGATCTGCTATGTTTGGCTGCACATCCGTCGAGCTCGGTTGACCATGACATTCCAGATCATTGGTTCTCTGTAACGCTAATCTCCATGTATTACTCAGTCGATACCCGTCCTCCCTATTAAAATTATTATTGTTTTTCATGATCTCCAGGGATTCTCTAATTATTCTTGGGTAATATCTTGCAGTTTTTGTCTAACATTCTGATGTTCCCATAATCGATTTTGTGGTTCTCGTTGGTATGAACATGTTCCGCTATTGCTGACTTGTCTGTATTCCCCAGTCTGGTATGTCGTTGATGGTCTTTGATCCTACATTGTACATTTTTCCCGTCTGTCCAATGTAACTTTTCCCACAGGTACATTTTAACTCGTACATTTTAACTCATAGACACCTTTAGTTAAAGGGTGTCTACCTTTTAACTAAAGGTATCTACGAGTTGAAATGTACCTGTGGAAAAGCTACATTGGACAGACGGGAAAAAGTATACAATGTAGAATCAAAGAACATCAACGACATACCAGACTGGGGAATACAGACAAGTCAGCAATAGCGGAACATATTCATATCAACGAGAACCACAAAATAGATTATGGGAACATCAGAGTGTTAGACAAAACTGCAAGATATTACCCAAGAATAATTAGAGAATCCCTGGAGATCATGAAAAACGATAATAATTTTAATAGTGAGGACGGGTATCGACTGAGTAATACATGGAGATTAGCGATACAGAGAACCAGTGATCTGGAATGTCATGGTCAACGGAGCTCGACGGATATGTAGCCAACCATAGCAGAGCCAAGGTATATAACGAGGTGCAAAATACGACAACACCAGTCTTTAGAAACCTTCTGAAGAAGCATACAGCATGATCAGCGAAACGTCAAGTCAATTTAGACGACCGCGGCAAAACCCGGAAGAAATAACTTCACCATTGGACAACAGCCGTGAAAGCCTGCATTCTAAAACTGTTGTTGTCAAACCTTTGACAGTGGCTGTCAGAATTGTAAAATAAATAATGGTTTTTGGTTCAACTTTAGATTTTTCATGTCTAGGAAAAATTTGTATAAAGTGATTCAGTTAGTCAAATAGATACACTGAAGATTTCCCTTTAATACGAGTCCAACAACTTCGAAAGGGATTTACTATTTTCGGAGTTATTTACGTTTCTTTGAAAATATCGAAATTTTACTTTTTTTAGCGATATCTTTTCATACAATCGACATACCGTTTTCAACTTCGGCTTATTAGACGCAGAATATCACAAGCTGTAATCCTGTCAGAAGCAAAAAAAAAACAATGCTGTAATACAAAAATTATCAGAATTTAAGCAAACTTCAAAAAGTGGGTGTATGATGACTTTCGTTGCTTACTGTATTTATTATGGTGATCATCTGGCTACAGAACTAATTTTGGAGATCGAATATTATTAATTTTATGTTTAAATTTTATTATTAATTTATTATTATTGTTATTACTCGAGTATAATAGTGGCAAAAGGCAAATATTTATCGATCAAATCAATGTTACTTTGGCATTAAGTAAAATACTACCTGTTTCAAATTTGGTTTATTGACCACTATTAAAAATGTGGCATTATCATTAATGGAATAATTTTGGGCCCGATACTTTTTGTCCCGGTTAAGGTGGATTAATTAAACTGAAGGTTAGACTGTAAGTGTTTTTTACACTTTCTGTTTTTTTCCCTATTTCTTTTCTTTTTACACTCTTATCGTCTGATTAGTTAATCGGCATTAACGTTTGAAAAAGTACCGGGCCTTATTGTCATCAGCTACGAGGCTAGTAAAGTGCCGTAACAGATAAGTATCAGGTGCCTTGCCGTGATTGAAAACCATCAAAATCTTCCAATTTCTACAATCTCTCTTTACGAGCGGACCAGGTCCAAGACAGATTGCGAAGGAAGGGTAAGGAATCTCGACTTCCGTTAATATTTTATATCGCTTGACACCACACTTTATACAAAAATACGCCTTCAATACCAGTTAAGTGTATTGGGTGAAAGATGAAGGCAAGGGTTTGAACTCCAAAATTGTCAGTGTCGTTCATTTTTATTAACTGTGTACTGACTCTTTTTACATTTGTTTTTGTGGAAGTAATTATTAGAGCAAAATTGCAAAACTTTAAACAGAAAACGCAATTAAAATGGGAACAATTTAAAATTTACAGTAATACTCAAAATTATGAGAAATCTGACAAATATGGTGAATAACAATTCTTAAGTTGTTCGTCGTGTTGCCAACGTTGTGTGATTAGCAGTAAAGTAAAATATGTAAAATTGTCTCTTAAATGGTTTTGAACAATGTTTTTTTTTTTTATTAACTGGTCCATAAATATTGTTAAGATTTAGATCAATTTTATTGAAAACTTATTCATTCGATAATTCCCAAATAAGTTTGTAGCGAAAACTATGCCAATCGGTCCTTTACATTTATTCATCTTCCATCAAAACTGAGTACTGGAACCTTCGGCGTAGAAACAAAAAACTGGATGTTTTCCACGAAACACCGAACTACTATACTTTTCTCGACGCGTTTCGCCAACTAAGTCGGCATCTTCAGGAGAAGACTAGAATTCTAAAACAGTTTTAATATTCTCCTGAAGATACCAACTTAGCTGGCGAAACGCGCGTCGAGAAAAGTATAGTAGTTCGGTGTTTCGTGGAAAACGTCGAGTTTTTTTTAAGAAATACGAGATGATGGGAAACTCCAATAGTAATCCATGTCAGATCTTGTGTATGTATTCTGACATCAAGATTGTTGCATGTACTTTTTAATATTTCCTAAATTATTTTCAGTAGTACAAATGGAAGAAAATGAACTTACCATTGTTGCAAGTTTTTGGACTCCATTTGGACCGAGCCATTTTGTAAAAAAAATCTTAGAAAGGGAAATTTCTAAGTTAAACCAAAAATATCATAAAGATTTTGCTTTTAAAAAGTTTTGCCTCGCCTTATCCCTTTAGAGCTCGTTGTGTTTTATTAAAATTTTATGATAGAGTTTAAAATTTTTGTGATATTTTGGTTCAAGTTTAAAAATTTTTCATGTCTAGGATTTTTTTTTCAAAATTGCTCAGTTAGTGAGAGATATTCTAAAGATTTCCCTGTAAAATGAGTCCAAGAACATTGAAAAAGATTTAATATTTTCGAAGTTACTCAATTTTACTTTTTTAGCGATATATTTTCACATAATAGACAATATCACCTTCATGACGGGCTTATTAGACGCAGAATTTCACAAGCTGTGGTCCTATCGGAAGCAAAAAAATCAATAGTGTAATACAAAAATTATCAGAATTTAAGCAGCCTTCAAGAAGTAGGTGTATGAGGACTTTCGTTGCTGACTGTACAATAGCTACATACATATATAGAATATAATTTTATGGTTCTCATTAATATATATATATATATATATATAATAATAATGTAATTGTATCATTTTCAATAAAAAAAGTTATCTTATAACAACTTATTTTAAGGCCTTATTGTCTGGATTAAAATAACGAGTATTTCTCTTCAATTTTCCCCTTTGCAACGGAATGTACGTGTTCCGGTCAGGAAATGGCCGATATCAGGCAAACGGTCAAACGGAGGGGATCTTCAAATCACCATAACGTAATTGCTTCTCGCCCTAAGTAGCGATTTTCACTGATATAAAAAAAAAACGATAAACGCGAAACACGAAGGGAAAATATTTGAGTGGGTATTCATCCTGTCCGAATTAAGCGTCAATCATTGGTCACTCCGTTATTATTACTGATACAAAATCGATAAAATATGAAAACTAGTAAATTTTTTAACGCTGATTGAAATGAAATGATTAAACAAACAATTGAATGTCGAATTTTTAAGTTGTTCGACACAGTACCTAACACTTTTTTATATCATTTGATTATTTTTTTTAATTTAAACTATTAGTTTTAGTTTCTCACAAATTACATACACCGGGTGTCCCAACTATAGACGGTTTCTTCCATAAGTTTGTTGTAAATTTAACAAAAAAAATAAAAGTTGCCCAAAATTATGCATAAAAGTAAAATATTTCTTATTATATCGGGTGTATGCTTCACCATTCTTTCTATGCTTCTTGAGAATCTTAATCGAATATGACACAAAATTAAAACTGAATTACTAATAAAACATTAAAATCTGTGTATTTTTGTTTCAGGTAATTATACAGCGAATTTCCTATCGCCGTTTCTACATATGTATTTAAGGTAAATAAAAGCTATATATACATATTACCGTTTTCTAGTACCCATAATCACTTTACATAATTAATAAATGTGTATATTCCTATATAAGATAACTGATAACGCATCGTACTGTATATGACCATGAAGCGAAAAATTACTTTGAATTTTAGTTTTAACATGGCTATTTGTAAGTTACAACTATAAACTACGCAATGGACTGTATGATAAGGCGAATAAAAGAAAAGAACTACTTACCACTTAGTAGAGTGGATCTCGTTTACCAGAATTTCGGTTATTTATGGAGTGCTATGGAAAAGGTACCAGGGGGTAAAGGGAAAACTCCACAAAACGCCGAATTTTCTCTAACGTGATATCGATATATCTTTTGGTGAGCGTTCCGATCTAATTTCTAAACTGGTCTATATCTATCTATTTATATATATATATATTTTTTTTTTATTTTACTACTTCTTGTACAAAAGGTGACAAAAAACCCTGAATAGGAACATGTACCGGTAGCGCCATCTCTTAAACAATAGATCATTCATAGTGGCGCAAACACTATTCCAAAATAGTTTGATTACAATGAGCATTTTAACAGACTTCAAAAAGTGGAAATTACATTTTTATAAATGTAATAGCGACCCGACCCGGCTTCGCACGGTTTACGACATTAGAAACCTCTAAAATTATCAGCGTTTCTCTACTATATTATGCATGTATTACACATATAAACATTCCTCTTGAATCACTGTCTATTAAAAAAAAAACGCATCAAAATCCGTTGCGTGGTTGAAAGATCTAAGCATACATAGAGACAACAGACAGCAGGAAGCGACTTTGTTTTATAGTATGTTATGAATAACAATAACACAAATTTAAATAGAATTGATATAACCATCTCTTGCGTTGGTCCAATAATGACCCCAAATTATAGTCATATATTTTGGTGTATAAGAATAATGCATAATATATTTTCTTTTAAGTCTAATACTGTGATACAAAATGTTAAAAGTTTGAAATCTTTATTACTTCCTTTTTTACTTTTATTTTACCTAATATTTTTAAAATTTTCGTTAACAACGTACCGGTAAAAATACTAGTATATCTTAAATATTTGTAGACTAAATATATAATGAGTATATTAGGGATAGAAAAGATCTATATCTATTTATACAGGGTGAATCCTAAGTTTAGTCATATTTTTTAATAGTGTGTAGCAACTAGAGGAATTTAACATTCTCATATTTTCGTAACGAAGAATGGGACCCACATCATATTTTAAGAGGTGATTACTAGACCTAATAAGAAGGCTATAATAGCAAAAAAACTTCAAATGTACTTGCGAAAAGTTTTTTTCAAAAAATGGCAGCCTCCCCTGAAGATCTTAGAAACTACTCGATGAATATTTAGGAAATAATATATTTTATATTTTTTTCGCAACTACCAAGTGAATACAAAAAAAATACCAAGTGAATACTTTTTATTATTGTGCTTTTTGCAAATTTTCATTATGCTTAAATATACAACAATTTAAAATCTCAAAAAGGAAATGTTGGAATGAAATCAAAATTCAAATTCTCATAACTTTTACAGATTTAGAAATTTCAAGAAAATCACTGGTATAAAAAGACTTTGTATTTAGTCGGCAATTATGAAAAAAAAAATGCAAATATTTTGCAAACCGTTTCAAGAGCGTAAGGGAATATTTTCATTTTTGAGTTGTTTGAAAAATGTTATTTGGAAAAAAATGTTCTATACACTTTAAAAAAAACGACTAAATCTAGAAATACCCTGTATAAAGTGTCACACAATTTTAACAATCTCCTGATTATGCTAACATGGTTGGCGAAATGCGCACGGTGTGTATAAATAGGAAATAAAATAGCTCAGTTTAAATTTGGCTTTCATAATTCAAAAAGAAAATAATTCGAATGACGCGACTTCTCACCTTTGACCTTAAATATAATGAATGCATGTCACTTCATTTCCTGCGGAAATTATACGGAGGCGTATAAGATTTTTTATTCGAGTCATTCTGTTTGATCTGTTCTCACATATTTCTCTAGGGACACATCGTATGATGTTAGCTTACTTGATACATCAGAAAGAAATCTGGTTATACGATATTCCGGCTATACGAGATTTGGGTTTTCGAATCCTTTGAAATGATCACGCAGGGGATAATCCCCTTACTTTTTTTATCCTCCACGTTGCACTGCCGCAAAGATACAACAAAAATAAAAACTGATGACGCTACTATTGTATCACCACTGATATGATATGTGATATCACCACTGAGTTTTATAATGGAATGTTTTTTTTAATTTTAAATTTCGCGCTTGATATTTGTTGTTACGCAGTTGGCAGCAGATGAGAAGTTGCCGTGTTGTATTACTTGACATTTGTCGACAGTTTGAAATTATCTGAACCTTACATTGGCTTTAATAGTGGTTTGTGTCTTTTTTGAGCTTCAAACTTCTATCTTGCATTAAATAACTGGTATTTTCAGAACAATAAGTGTTATAATTGTCAGACTTCCGTTTGCCAAATCGCTGCCTCAGAATTATAAGGTTCTATGTTACAATTTTATCACACTCCTATTAGTCCAGTAAAGTTAAACATGAAAAGGGGGTCGTGCTTGCAAAAGGTCCGGTCGTTCTGAGTTTTGTATATGTTATTAGGACCTAAACCAATATTAAAAAACCAGATTTGCAATTTCCAAAGTGCTGTGCGAGCGGCGGTGTACCCAAAAAACCATGAAATTTTCGGACTTTTTTCAGTTTTTGCTCAATATCTCAGTGAAGGGAGGGTAGGACTTTTAGCAACATCGCTAATCAGTCTAACGACGGCTTCAACGAAGAAGACTCCAAACAGGTATACGATTGTTCTTCTTATACCGTGTTCTTCTGCCATCAAAAACTTTAAATGCGTTTATCTCAAAACTGTTTCTGTTTAACATAGAACCTAGTAATTCTGAGGCATCGAAATGCCAAAAAGTTAAACAGCTGCTGCCAAGAGTTAGTAGCATCTTTGATAGGCTGATTTTGAGACGAGGACGAGGCAATACTGGTTCACTGCTACCCTTAACAGCTGTTAGAAATGTAATTTAAATACAACATTATAATATTAATTAAAACTACAGTCAGATATATTGTTCTAGCGTGTAGCAGCAGCCTTTAACTTGAATGTTTTTACGGTTAATTCTATTTTACAGAAAGAAAAAAACAATGAACTTTTAAAATCACCTAGAACGCGTAATTCTACCAAGAGGGTTACAGATGCTGTAGCATTAAATACAAGTGAAATTTACGTATCAACTTGAATATTTGCTCACTGATTTTACAGCTTAATTAAAAATATAGTGTTTTCCAAAAGTGTCTTCCAAAATCCAAAATACTTGTCTTACTAAATCTTGACACAAAGAGATTTATTTATGAATGAAATATAATAACTTTTTGTGGATTTGGTTAAACTGGTATCACAACGTTTCGAACCTTGGTATTCTCATCTTAATTTTTTTTTATATATAGAGATTTTCATTTTTGTGTCAAGAAATAAGGGGTACTGATTCTGCTGATATTAATGACGTAGTCTATTGATTAGTGGTTTTATTAAATATAGCTTAAATCGATTATTTAACCTTATTTAATTAAGAAATGCTTCGAAGTTAACAATGTCTACAAATACTAAATTCATAAGTAACAGTTTTAAACAGTAATATAATGCAGGCTTTCACGGCTGTTGTCCAATGGTGATGTTATTTCTTCCGGGTTTTGCCGCGGTCGTCTAAATTGACTTGACGTTTCGCTGATCATACTGTCAGCTTCTTCAGAATGTTTCTAAAGTCTTTAGAAACCTTCTGAAGAAGCTGACAGCATGATCAGCGAAACGTCAAGTCAATTTAGACCGGCATTTTCCGTTAAAACCCGGACGAAATAACTTCACCAGTTTTAAACAGAGTTTAACAGTCACCTATATAAAATTAGAGAATAAAAATCACAAAAGAAACAGTTTCTCGTATTCGTGTGAAGAATGATGTGAATCTTTTCAACATAAAATAGCATGCACCGTTTACTAAGCTCCTCTTATAAAAGAGAGGTTTGAATGTGAGAACAAATTAAAAAAGGAGATAGCTTTGACTAACGGCTATCCAGAAACACTAATAGAAAAATTGGTAAGAAGACATATATTTAAGAAAAATCTGTTCAATTCCACGACTTTTCGAGATAAGAGACGTTCAAAATTCAAAATTTGTTGTGTTCCTTTAGGAACTAAAATTCACCCCCGGATTAGGCAAACTCTTTAAAAACCTTGACATGACTTTTGTAAACAGCTGAAAATATGAATTACAAAAACTTGTAGCTTGTAACGTAGCTCACTTAAAATATATAAAATTAACGTTAGTCGCTTAAAACTAATAAGACTTGTAATAGACAGTAGATAGTTGCATTCGAAAATATAGAAAATGTTGAATATACTAATAGTATGAATAAAGATAATTGACCGATACCTAGCAGTCCACTGTTCTGGTTAATAAACAAGGACAAAATTAGTATAAATGGAATATATACTTTTATTTAGAACTTTATATAAATAGGATAGATAATTAGGAAACAAATTACACTTTATAATGATTTTGTTGGAAATGTTCAGTTCGTTCTTTATGTGAATACGGTCGAGATGTACCCCGTCTGAACTCAATTCGCAATAATTATCAAGGTCGGCGATGTGAGAAATCCCCGCAAGCGCTCAATTATTTATTAATTTCCTCTTTTCCGGGAGTATAACGCTAGCCTCTAGAAATTAATCGTTCCAGCCAATTTACAAAATTTATATATTATACAGTATGCAAATATACATGTGTACTTTTAACGTGGCTGCAGTATCGATAAGAATTAAATGTATGCATAATGTTGTATATGTTTTTAATTATACCTTTCAATCTCGAGCGCTTAGAGAGAAAAAAACTGAATATGTTATACATGTCCTAGATCAAAAGAAAAAGTCGCATCTGACGCGTAAGTTTTGTGAACGGTTTGTGTGTATAAAACGTTTAGATTAAAATGAGTGATATTCTTATTCTTAAAATTGAAATATCTCCACTGTTTACCTTTTGGTTGACTTTCTTCTTATTTGTTACATCATCTGTAGTTTGTTAAGTTTTTTGTTGAATAAAGTACTATTGAATAGATTACACACAGTTTTTTCTGTTCTCGTTTTTAGTCTCTAATAAAATTATTATTTTATGAAAAGGGCCCGGAAAAGTATTCTGTCACGGCACTATAGAACTCTATGATAAATAAAGTATAAACCGTATTTTTTAAGCGCTTATTTTCTGCCCCTGTATATACACGCCACTGATTGTGCGTACAACGCGCACTGAACTCCTGTCCAGCAATTTCCGTGCGGGAACAGAGGACGCCTTAATACAATTTCTCCATAAGACAGCGAGCTATTCAGATATTGACAGGTGTCCATTTAGATTGCTACGTACCGTCGGTGTAAACGGGTCGACCGCCGCGCCGCATTGAAAACAATTTTTTGTCGCGACTGACTAAATCGTGAGTTCGTGTACTGTATTTACATATTACCTGATTTCGTGTGGATTTCTGCAATAATGTCACAGTCATTACCATTTCTGAATAGACTGAGAAAGATGATTGAAAATTACGACGATTTTAAAATAGACGGATCATATATTTTATATATTCCTCGCAATCGTCGATATATATTTCGTGATCGCAGAGAGTGTAAAAGACATTTAAATTCGAATAGCCATCAAAAAATATACCTCGCACAAAAGAGGAATTTTGATTTGTGTTTAATGTTCTGCGCATGTAGCCTTTCGTGGAACGTGGTCGACAATATTTACTTTAGACGTTTTTTTTTTGCCAAATATGTATCCGGTTTTCCATTGCCTAGTAGCCATACATTGTGTAAAACATATTTACAGAATTACAGAAGATATATCAACGTGTCGTGGAAAATGTTAAAGAAGACATACGCAATAAAGAGTGACCGCAAGTTTCGCCCTTGAAATATAACTTCAAATCTATGCTAAATAATAGTTTATGATGAGACTTTCATCTCCTGAAAATTTTAAATTGAGGCAGCATTTGGTTCTTGAGATATCGATAGTCAAAGTTCTCAATTTTGCATGGGTTCACAATTCATTACATTCAGGAGATAATGATTCTTTTGACACAACAAGTTATCGTTTGCGATTTATTACATACAGCAATAATTATTTAAACTTAAACAATTGCAAATTCTTCCCTTCCTCCTTATCTCAATTATTCAAACATTTCATAGTTTGATGGTTTGTATTACACTACTCATAGCCGAAATATCGCAAATCAGTATCGAATTGTTTATACTTTAAAAGGTTTTTTAATAATGTCTGAAGACTAAAAGATGATATTTAAAATGAATTTACGTTTAAAAAAATAAAGAAATATTAATTCCCAAATGCTTAATACATCTTAAGAAAAAATGGATCGATATAAGCTAAGTAATATTGGATTTCGGGCTCATGTAAAATTGACAACATTGACCCTCGATATCTCGAGAACCGAATGCAACCTCAATCTGAAATTTTCAGGAGATTAAAGTCTCATCATAAACTATCATTTAGCATACATTTGAAGTTAGATTTCAAGGGCTGCCAAACAGGCGAAAAATGGCTTGTTTTTGCGGTCACTCTTTCTGTGGCTGACAGTGGACGAAACAACCGATTTTCGCAGTTCGTTAATGTCCTGATACGAATTTTAGGTGTTTCAGATATTTCGCCCTCGAAATTGATAGCAAGGGTTTTTCAACAAGGACTAAAAGTATAGAAATAATAGTTAAGTTGCCCAAAAATTGTAAAAAAAATAAACACGTGCATTGTCCTCTGTTGATGTCAAAAGTAATAATGTACTGGTGTTAGTGACCGCAAACAACTGTTCGCAATACAAACAACTGTGCGAAATTCGTGAAAATAATATGCGTGGTGTTTCGTCCTCTGTCCATGTGAACTATTTTAAATTTGCACTTTTAACTTTAGTAGATGTGGAACGATCATTTTCCCTCTACAACCATATATACAGACCAAATCGCTCACGTTTAATGAGAAGGAATGCAGAAAGACTACTGGTCGTGGCAACGTACGCTCAAGCAATGCAGACGATAGGTATGTACTCGTAGATAGGTTACATTATTAACACATTTTTACTCCTGTCTTTTTGATCTCTCACATGTTGTCTTACAAGTCCGGTCCTGCGTTACAGCATACGTCCCAAACCCTATTTATGACTCCAATAAAAGGAAATGTTATAAAAGTTTAAATCCTGTCGCTGAAAATAGTTTAAACATTAACTAATTTAAAACAAAATTTTAAATAAAATATGTTAAAAGAAAAACAAAGAAAAGTTGTGGTGTATACGATACCCCACCATATCATTTATATGACAATTTCCCATACGACCCACCATAAAACTTATGAATGTCTACTGTCAAACTGCTAGTAATAAAATTCTCAATTTGGAAAATCTTAGCAATAGTAAGGGCCATAGTGATTGAAGTGATTTTATAAATGTAAAGCACTCTAGGTCAAAAGATGTAAATAAAAAAATAAACGAGATTATGTATAATATGTGACAAACAGGGTATTATTGTTTACAGAATGGAGTTTCAAATCAAAACAAATAAAAATTATCATTAAAAATTCGGAAATGAGAGTAATTTTTTCGGTCACACAGCAAGTGATTAAAAACGGAGACTATGTCAATAAATGCAGATTTATCTCTGATATCCAATTCTGAAAATTCATTATTTCATATCTAAAAACAAAAAATATATGGAGGTGCGCATATGGACCTTCATGAATCACCCGGTGTACATAATAGTTCAAAATGAATTTCCATAGCACTGCCCAAACAGGTGTACTACTTTTTTTAACCAACCTATCGGTGTGTTTCCCTGTAGTTTGCTAATTGCACTTGCAAAATCATCAATTCAAATTAAACGTACTTACGTTGACTTGCACAATACAAATGCGGCGGAAGGCTCGGCTAACATTAGTGCGGCAATATTCTAGCTCTTCATTAGTAATTAGTTGCAATCATTGGCAATTCGTACTAATTATCGCTAATAATACACTTAGCGTTACCTCGTCAACACTGGAATTGTATTTGAACATTTAATGCGGAGTCACGAAGCGCGTAGACACGAAGAATGTATTAGTAGGGTGCGGCAAAATTCGGTGATATACAGCTGGGAAGATACTTTAAAGAATTAACTAAGAATGTATAAAATTGTTAAATATACTCAATAAAAGGTACTAGGCACTAGATAAAAAGCTCTTGATAGTATACTTAAGGGGTAATATCACCTTGTATTCACTAAATTTCACGTGATTTTTTGAGACGTACCACGAACGATAGGAAAGAGATAGAGATATCACATCAGCGCCCGCAAGGGAAAAATTCTCGGACGGTCGACACGGGCGTACCGCTACAGGTCACAGTTTTTAATCTGGAACAAAAAACAAAAAAGTTCCTTAAAATATAGTCCAAAATCTAGCGATCGCAGGATTTTTTTGAAAAATTGATTAAAACAATGGCGTTATTGTTTTTTTTTTCTTGTTTTTTTTGAAAAAATCGGCCGAAAATCGCCTAAAAAACTATAAAAACAGATTTAAAAAAATCCTATTTTACGAAGCCTATACGTATAGCTTTACTCTAACGACGTGGTGACGTAAATGAGGTAGAGATTAAGGGATGAGTGAACAAGCACTTGTGGGTGGTCTTATTTGCAGTTCCTTTTGAATTATAATGTATGTCACTCTAACAGTTTTTGAAAAGAGCCCATATTGAGAATTAAAATTCAAACATAAAATCATCAGCAATAACAGTTATAAGTACGTATATATGTATGTATGTCTTTATAACTCCCTCTTTCAACATAACACTTGGTAACTACGTGAAAAATCCCTGCTGACACTTTACAACTTAAAATATATATGTTTATTTTTATATTCCTTGTGCCTGTTTGCCTCCACCACGGTAGCAATTCAACTATCTCTTTTTTATGGGTTCGAAGAGGGAGAGAGGGTCTTATTTTCGAACCTGAGCCCACATGAATATGAAACGAGTTCCGCCATTTGTCCTCTGGTATTCTTCTCTTTGCATACATATTTTCGGGACCTTATAAGCTTAGGAGGCAAGGACAAAGGATTTTCTTATTTTCTATTTTTGCGAGATGCGGTTTTCGCGGGATTGATGCTGATTTACATCTGAAGGAATTTTTATACTTGTTCCAAAATGGCAAAGGAGCTTATTTGCAGTTTATCCTTTCACGGGGCTCGTCGCCTCTCCACCTGCTCTTTGCCTTTCGGATTTTATTTGCAACTAGCTCCTTTATGAATCAAGACGCAATTTCACAAAGTGTCGGATACGGGTTTGTCTGTTTGTATTTTCCGCGAAGATATAATTTTCTCTTTAGAGTAAGGTACTTATTTACTCATGTTAAATACCTTAGAAATCCTGCCCCTCTTTGGTTACTATGTAAGTAGGTACGTGTTTTCATGTTTGTCTCTTCGAAGTTCCTATTTGAAATGTCTCTTCAAAGTTCCGTCTAGCTCCTCAGTTCTTTGTGTATTAATTTTAAACATAAATCACATTCAGAAGTATTTTGTTTACAACAAAGAAGCAGCTAGTTTAGCAGCAATTGCAATAACACCTTCTAAATCAAGCAGCAGGCATGAAGAAGTGTATAGGAAATTCGAAAACTGGTGTCAATCACCTATTCAATGTTAAAAGCAGATGTAAATGTCAAAAGAAACATTGACATTCAAATATATGCAACATTAATAGCATTTTTGAAGAGAAGATCTGTGAGTTATCACGCTAAAAAATCTATGATTGATTGATTGAACTTTGAACATCATATTAAAGAGGTTGTCATCAAAAAACACCATAAATCACGATAGGTGGGTTATCAAATATTTTGGAAGAACTAGAAATAATATGAAGCTGAAACGCCATACACCATGGGGAATACTGGTATGTGTAGAAAGAGGATGAAGAAAGGAAGCATAATATATAAAATATGGTATGTTCTATTTAAAATAAGCGACTTAATGAAGGGCATATTTGTCCAAATTTGACCCGCTATTTTGAGCACACCTGTACATTTTGCCGTGTATCTAGGATACGTAACAGTAAACTAAACCTTTAATATCCAAAAAATTCAACATAGAATTCTTAGCAGTGGTTATCAGTTAAAGTTTAACAGGTCACTTGTCGTGAAAGGTGATAAGTGTCGTTATCATCGTCATGTTTGTCTTTTCATACTTTTCTTGTCTATTGTGCTTGTACACAAAAAGTAATTTTCTAAACTATTCGATAAAACAAATGAAAATACTTTCATTCAAGGATCGCGTCGAATTCCAGATATAGATAAAGAACGTCCGTAAAACACCCTTTTTATATAAATTGCCTTTATCATAATTTGTGACCAAACGATAAAGGCAGCGCCGGCCCTCTCGATATATTATTACGTCTTCCATAGTTTTCAGCAACGTACATTCTTTTTATCCGCAAGGGGGTATTCTTCTATTAATTTGGTTGGATGAAGAAGCCATTTTACGTCTTTTGATACATTAGTTAATAACAAACTATCGTCGTCCTCTAAATTGAGAAACTGAAAACTGAAGCATTAGTGTCGCCCATATTTTTGATAGCCATTTTTAGGATGCAAGAATGGTTTTCCGCTCATCGTCATTTACCAACAGAAGTAACAGATCCGGATTTCGATCTTATTATATATCATCAGTGATCTAATCAAATTTTGACGTATATTGTGGAATTAAAATTTTCAGCAACAGTGTGCTCTCAGGTTTCGCTTCAGACTTGAACACAGCGCAATTGATAATTTTGTAAAACTTCAACACGCCTACGGAGACAGTGTTTTTTCAAGAGCCCAGGTTTTTCGATGGTTTAAGGCATTCTCAGAAGGAAAAGAGTCTCAGAGTCGATTGAAGATGAACCACGCAGGCCTTCATCGTCATCTTCTTGATCTTGTGTGTTCAGATCGTCGGTTGAGACAAGAATGATCGGGGAACAGTTAAATTTGAATCACACCACTGTTCATCAGATTTTGACTAACGAATTGGGGATGAGAAAAATCTGCGCAAAATGGTTTCAAAAAACCTTTCGCAGGAACAAAAGGACATCAAGAGAGAATTGTGTCTTGACATTTTGGATTTGATTGAAAATGATCCCGATTTTATGGAACGTGTCATTACTGGTGATCAGACTTGGGTGTTTGAGTACGACCCGGAAATCAAGCGCCAAAGCATGGAATGGCACACTTCAAGCTCTCCAACACCCAAAAAAGCAAGAATAAGCATGTCAAAGATAAAATGCATGCTGATTTGCTTTTTTGATAGCCAGGGAATTGTACACAAAAGAGTTTCTGCCTCCAGGCCAAACAGTAAATCAACACTTTTACAGACAGGTTCTTGAAAAACTTCGAAAAAGGGTCATGCGTGTGAGACCAAACGTCAAGAACAACTGAATGTTGTATCACGACAATGCGCCTTGTCACACAGCCATTTCAGTAAACGAGTATTTTAGACAGTAAAAACATTCCTGTGGCTCCTCAGCCTCCTTATTTGCCTGACTTGAGTCCTTGTCACTTTTTTCTCTTCCCGAGATTGAAATATCACCTCAAGGGACGTCATTTTGGGACCATAGTAAACATTCAAACGGCTGTAACCAACCAGCTGAAGGCTATTCCAATATATGTGTTCCAGCACTGGTATGAGGAATGGAAGAACCTTCTCCAGCGCTGTGTGGCTCCTCAAGGGAGTTATTTTGAATGAGACAATACTGAATTGTAATTCTATTCGAATAAGAAAATTAAAAAAAAAAATCAGTCTCATTACTTAATTTACACACCTCGTATACTTCCAGTCCATTACGTGGATGCGGAAGTAAAATTAGATTACTTATTATAAAAATGGGAAATATAAAGAAAATGTTTATATCGAGAAAATTTTTGTCTAGCTTGTGGTGAGGCACTGTCTCACCTGCCCACCCTGTAAAGCCGTCACTGATCAATACCTCGTTTGAAATTTTTATTAATCGATTGAAATTATGCAATACAATGCTAGCGACATTTCAATCTGATCTACTTGGCTCTCGATATAACGAACACAAAGGGCGTTATTGAATAAAAGTTCGCGATATTATAATTATTTCCTTAATTAAAATATCGAGGCGAAGTCCGACTGCAATTGCAGCTTCCGATAAAAACTGAAAACTTTTAATTCGAATCGGAATTAATTAAATAATTGAACTGGAAGTCGGTGTCGTAAATTGATTTTCCATCTTTTGAGAAGCGGATTTCAGACAATTAATTATTTACTCCGTTTCCTGTCCGTGTTCCGTCCGTACAGAACGCCCTGAATAATTGCCACGGCAGGAGTTGAAATGTCACGAAATAGAGCACCCAGCCCTGCGTAAAGGCCAGCCCGGTGGATACTATTTTCGGCATTTTTCGGCTCGAAAGTGTTCACTTGTATCCGTAAATAATGCGTTTCAAGCTAAAAACCGGTGGAGAACGAAAACTAGCACATACGGGGTTAATATAAAGTCCCGGAACGGTCGAATAACCTCGTTATTTTATATATTTTTTGATATTGTTGAGGATTAAATTTGATATTGTTGAGGTTCGTTCAAATTTGAATTTAAATAATTGCGCCATTGAAGCGCCATTGTGGAGAATAAAGCGCGTGCGCTAAGTACGAAAGGTCCGACGCAAATGGTCAGCTCTTCAGTTTAGTTTAGTTTAGTCACAGAGTAAACAACCTACTTACTCTGTGGTTTAGTAGCAGTTTAGTTCATTTAGAGTTGGGTTCACGGTCTCTTCGTATAGGTACCGTGAGTTCGCTCAAGTTCACGATGCCACACATCATGTAGTAAAATCGGTTAGTAAAGTTTAGTTGTTTAGCACGGTTCAGTCCAGCCGCATTGTAGTAGTATAGTTTCAAGTTCCTGCGGCATTTGGCTGCGTACAGTTGTATTATTGTGTTTGAAAACATTTGTTACTTGCTTTAGTACATGTGTATTAAATGTACAGTGAATCTCCCCTCGACGATGAAGTAAAGTGTTGTTAGAAACGAACCACAGTAGTTTCTCTCTCAAGCCACCCTATACAGTCCACCGCTCTACAGTCTGCAACCCCGAAGACCCCCCACATTCAACAAAAAAGGAGTTACACCCCGGTAGCCCCTCAAAACAGATATGATTATACTTTTTAGACATCCAGTTTCACAGAAAATGCTAAAAATGCATGTTGGTCGTAAGTTGAAAGATGATCGAGATTGCGACGCACATTTTTGAGAAATACTAACTTAATTTACCAGAGAACATAACAAGAGCCTAATTTTGTGAATCAAATAAACTGCTCGTCAAAATTAGCGTAACACTTATTAGACTACCGCCATTTGCGTTCTATTCCAGTTAGAGACTTATGGCTTATAATTTTCGGTAGTCCATAGGGTTATTTTTAATGCCCCGAAGTCGCTACGTTGTGACTTAAATGGTTCTCCTTCCACACCCCAAAAGCCAACCCATGTCGAAATTTAAATTCGCAAGATTTTGATGGCAATTTCAGAGACATACAAAACTCCATCCCGGCACACACTAAGACCTCCTCTATAGGTTCTGTGCATTTGGTCGCTGTCCAATCTCTTCAACCCGTTTGAAGGCTCCGTAACCCACCCCCTTGCATTTACTTTGTGTTTTGCGTGATTTGACCTCTGTTTGGCGAATCCATTGATCCTAATGCTGCCAAATAAATTGGCGTGGGGTGCCACAACTCGCTTTCACCATTTGATAACTCAAGCACCTCTTCAAGCCAGACTTACACCTTTGCTTGAGTTGTCAAAGGGTAAAAATGTATTTGATAGCATTAGGATCTATGGATGCGCCCAACAGAGGTCAAATCAGAGGCAAAACCCAACGTAAATGCAAGGGGGTGGGTTACGAAACCTTCAAACGGGTTGAAGATGTGGGACAGCGACCAAATGCACAGAACCTATAGAGGAGGTCTTAATGTGTGCCGGGATGGAGTTTCCACCCGACAGCGTCCTTTTTAGTCGATCCTGGAGGTCTCTGACATTGCCATCAAAATCTTGCGAATTAAAATTTCGACATGGGGTTACTGGTCAACTGAAAACATTCATTGGATGGAACAAGTCCATCTGCAACGTCAACAGCAACCTCAAATGTAAACGTGTCGGTTGATATGGTTGGAAACAACATCATATGACCATTTTCTTAAGAGGAAATTTAAATGGTGATGGCTGTTTAAATTTATTGAGGATTGAGATTGTACCAGCAGCTTTCTTTCCAAATCCGAACAAACCGAATCATCCAAATGAGAGTATTTGATTCCAACAAGATGGAGCTCCGTCACTTTTTGCATTAAATGTCCGTGATATAAAGTTGATGATGGACCCAAGAAGTCGAAAAGTCTGACTCAAGAACTGATAGTGCCATTTTGTAGAAAAGAAAAAGTGGTAATGGGAAAGTGCAATTAGTTTAAAAAAATCTCTTCAAATAAAGTCAGGCATAAATAAAAAATGTTCCTCAAAATTTCGTTTTTTTTTTCTGATATCTCCAGAAGTATTCTGAATTTCATCAAGTTCTAAACAAGCTCCAAATTGACCAACTTGGCCACAATTTAAGATCCCATTGGTTACCCTCGAATTTGGAGATCATCTTTTGAAAAATGTTCGTTTTCGTTTGAGTCTCATTTGATATTCGTTTGCTATTTAGGTCCAGCTATCAACCCCTAAAATCCGATGTGGATTCCATTATGAAGACACGAGAATTTCAAATTCCACCAACCGCCGTTAGTTCACGCTATTTTGCTCGACTGTAGCAAGATGTTAGAGGGAAAAGTTTATTTAACCTGCAGTGCTCATAATTATTATATAAACGTAGTGCATCTGAATCCGACGATGTGTGGCGGAAGTTGGCGAAGTTACTTAGGTAATTACTGTGCTCTACATCGATGTTACGCAACTCTGAGCAAGTCACAGATATCATCGTCACACCTCTGGTGATAATATACTGCAATACAATATTAATATAATCCAGGCAATATAGCAGAAAAGTGTTCAGTTTTTAAAAAGAGTCCTGAATAAGGTTTCTTGGCGCGACAATTAGGTATAAAAAATAGTAGAAATGGATTGTGTATGTTGGATAAATGGATTAAATTGGTATGTAGGAAACCTTAGTAAAAAAATCGATAAAAGTGCCGAAAACCGTTTTTTTTTGCGGATGAATTTACGAAAAATTACTTTTTTTCGTAAAACAAAAAATAGCACGTTGTAGCGCTTCAAAAAAACCGAAAAAAAGTCAGAAATTATTGCACAAAAAATAAAAACCGATGACAAATACCCATTTTCTGAAATCGAATTACATGGGTTTTAATGGTCGCAGAAAATTCTGGCTTAATTGTAGCTTAAATTGTAGCTTTTGGTTGTGCCCATCTGCAGTAAAAATTTCATGCAAAAATAATAAGAACTTTTTGCATAAATAGAAAAAACTAAAAAAAGTTCTTTTCGAAAAACGGCTTGAACAAGCCGAAAAAATGGTCGTAGAGCATTTTTCCTGGGCTTAAATTACTCGACATTAAATTCCCTACAAATCCATGATCGTGACTTGTGGGAGAGGTTCATTCAATCGGCTGAAAAAGGCGTTTGAAAATCAAGCGGTGCGTTGCCTCGAGCGCTCGGGTAACCGAGTGAAGGGGAAGTGGACGCATGGTGGGGGAAGCCTCTCCCGCCGCAGACGCGCTGACAGAAGTCTGCGGCGAGAGGGGCTTACCACGCGTCCACTCACTTACCCGAGCACTCGAAGCAACGCGACGCTTGATTTTCAAATGCGTTTTTCAGCCGATTGAATGAACCTCTCCCACAAGTCACGATAATGGATTTGTAGGAAATTTAATGACGAGTAATTTAGGCCCAGGAAAAAATGCTCTATGACCATTTTTTCGGCTTGTTCAAGCCGTTTTTCGAAAAGACCTTTTTTAGTTTTTTTCGATTTATGCAAACAGTTCTTATTATTTCTGCATGAAAATTTTACTGCAGATGGGTTCTTAAACTTTTTAAATGCTAGGGTTGTTTGAAAACCAAAAGGACATCTGAAATACAGTCCAAACCCCGGTCCAAGTCATAGCATCTGTCAAGATTGAGATTAAAAATTCAAAATTCAGAGAAATCGCTTTATTTGGGAGAATTTAGAAAAATCATTAAGGGAAGCCATTCAGAATTTCTTTCTAGACCTTTATATCAAGTTTGAAGTATTTTAGATATTCCAATTTAGTATCTTCCGTTTTTTTTTTTTTTTAGTTCTGAACCACTAAATATTTGTTTACGTTGTTTACGTTGAAAGTATGAGTAATATTTAAACTAAATTGAATCATTCAATTTAACATATGTAACTATCAAATAGCACTTCCGAAGTAAATTTCAAACGCATATTTCTCATACCTAAAAAACACTACAGGATTTGAAAAAAAAAGACTACTATATGTTCTTATTTCATCAAATTTTCTGCATTTTCACGATACTCATACAGTTTCCAGAACAGTTTCTTTGAAATCCATTTGTCTAGTAAAAAGTTGAGCTAACCTGTCGCAAATCGTAGCACTGTCAGTTAATCGATGAGTCCCATAGAAATTATTTTCAGTTGATATTTACGAAAAGAATTCCCTAATAGAAACGTTTCAGGACATGTCCGTCAGAAGTTGTTTAGAAAACACCAAACTGTCACGTATTGTTTCCGGGCGCCTTGGAAAGGTCTTAGATAGATCAAAAGTTTTATTTATTTACTAGCTACATATATGGATTTAGCCTGCAAGTCTGCTATACGTTTTTGCAACATCGGTTGGACATAACTTACATTCAGTTAATAATGTATCGTGCACCCCAAAAACACTGAAAAATATCTGATGAATTTCTGGATCAGAGGGGGCTCAATGCATTTTACACAATTTTGTTACCTTCATGATTTGAGAAATGGTTATAAGTAGAGTTGGCCGAAATGTGGGAAGAAATGTTGGCTGAAAAATGGGACATAGGCGTACGCATCGTAATAAAATACATGTAATATAATAAACAATATTAAATATAGTAGCAAAAAGCAATAAATTCGCAGTTTTTATCATACAAGTATATGTATGTAACACTTACCCTCTAATTTAGCTTGGTTAACAATACTATTTCGAACTGGAGAAGTTTCTATAGTTGTCTCCGAGAGTTTTGTTCGCTGTGGTGAAAATTTAATATGTAATGCACCTTCAGTACAAGTTTGAACTTGTTAGAGTCATTTGTTTGTTCTTTGTGATTGTTTCCGTAAACCGTTTTTTAGTGCGTTTTAAAAATGGGTGACATTAATTTTGAGCAACGGTGTGCTATCAGGTTTTGCTTCAGACTTGGAAACAGAGCAACGGATACTTTTGCAAATCTTCAACACGCCTACGGAGACAGTGTTTTTTCAAGAGCCCAGGTTTTTCGGTGGTTTAAGACATTCTCAGAAGGAAGAGAATGGATTGAAGATGTACCACACAGCGAAAGGCCATCATCTTCAAGAACCGATGAAAATGTCAATAGAATACCTCGAAAATGGGTCATGCGTGTGAGACCAAACAGCAAGAACAACTGGATGTTGCATCACGACAATACGCCTTGTTATTTTGAAGGAGACAGTAGTAAATTATAATTCTATTCGAATAAAAATAAAAAAAAAGTCTCATTACTTAATTTACACACCTCGTAAAACCAAAAAATCTGTGCTGTAGTACAAAAATTATTAGAATCTTAGCAACTTCAGAAAGGGGGTTCAAATGACTTTCGTTGCTGACTGTAGATACGACGTGGATGTGTACACTACATTATGTGGATGTGGAAGTAGGTGGTCCAAAATAACCCTGTGGGATGGACACACATTGACGTAGGCGCTCCTGTTTTAACGACGTTCTTCTTGGTTTAGTTTCCTAGACTAACTGTAAGTTGTCGGAGCATTAAGTAAATCTCATACGATATTCATAAAGTTCCACGGAAACTTCGTGTGTTTTCATTCGGTTGTGTCTCGACGATAATCCGGAATAGTTGTTACTCCTCAAATTCAAAAGTTACGGGTTTAATTATTGCAAACAACGTTCAAATATGGTTACACGAATTTCTACACACCTGCTTATAATTTCATAATCGGTATCGCCGAGCTCACGCCATCGAGGCACATATCGGCTCAATAGCTCGAGTTCCTCTTATTGTCAGAATTTATAACCGAAGCATGACAATGCAAGTACGGGTGAACTCAATAACTAGCTGATGTGACGCCGAGTCACAGTGTTAATAAACAACCCAACTGTAGTAAATCGACGCGATGAGCTTTTGCTTGCGCAGAATACATTGTCAAAGTAACATCACTCTTAATACAACATGCGTACGTACGAGGGTAGTCCCAGAAGTACCCGACCTAAGAAAGGAAACACAAAAAAAAATGTGAAAAAAATATCTTTATTCCTCTACATAGTCTTTTAGTTCGATACACTTTTTCTAGCGTTGTTCAATAGCTTCGATACCCTCGTTATGGTGAGAATCGTCGAGCTCCTCAACACAGCCATCAACTGCAGACTCCACCTCTTCATTATTGGGAATTTTTTTTACCATCGAGCCATTTTTGCCAGTTTGGCAAATAATCCGAACTTTAACTCATTAATTTTGGCCATCGCGATAACGGATGTGTGAACTGATGTGTGAACTGTTTTTTCTTGATTTCATCACTCATACGCTGAAATAAGTTAGCATAATACTCACCGTTGATTGGAACCGTCTTCGCCTTCTTTGGAGCTGATTCTCCCTTTCAGTTCATTGTTTTGACTGTTCCTTCGTCTCAGGTGTAAAGTGATGGACCCATGCTTCATGGATGGTCATAAATCGACGCAAAAACTAGGCTTTATTGTTTTGAAACTGCCAAATACTCGATTGATACTTCCTCACAACGTTGTTTTTGTTCCAATACGAGCAAACGTGGCACCCATCTTGCGTATAACTTTCTCATGTCAAAATAATCAATCAACATGCGATGTACAACATTTTTTTAAATACATACCTACCATGTCTGCTAGCTCGCGCACTGTCAGTCGACGGTCTTCCAACACCAATTTGTAAATTTCCTTCAACATTTCTAGCGTGGTCACCTCATTTGGTTGACCACTGCGATGTTCGCCTTGGCAGCTCGTACGGTCTCTTTTAAACTCTGCCACCTAATATTTTACTGTTGTAAACGAAGGAGCACACTCCCCCAAATATTGGTTAGCCTGAGGCCTTTTAAATGAAACTATTGAATCACATAACAATGACCAATTTTTCCATGCTTACAAATTCACTGAAAGCCTTCATTATTGATGACTACTAAACAAATACTAAACAACTTAACGTCGCCAAACTTCAAACTTAACGTTTACCATAAGGTTGGTACTTTCTACCATAGTCAGGTAGGGTACTTCTGGGACTATCCTCTTATGTACAAATGTACATACATATGTCTCTACATGGTTTTCCGTTTATATACGGATTTGAATAAAAAGCGCAACACCCGGTATTTCAATAATCATAAAATCAATTTATTTAAACTTTTCACACAATATGTCCTTACTCCGATATAAAAAAATGATTTAAATTTAACTTTTCATTATAAAATAAACAACAATTAAAAAATATTCAGTAACGTGTTGCACCACCGTGATTATTTATGCACCCATTTACTCAGTGGGGGACAGATTTTGGCATTATTATTAGTGTGTGTTCGAGGTGTTTATGTTGTCGGCGTCGGTATTACATTATGTCAATAATAAAATGTCATACGTGCAAACGTCTAAAAAAACTACTATTTGATGACAAAGTGAATAAATCCATCGGTGATTTCGAATATTTATTTTATGATGGCGCGGCTATAATTTTTAGATGTGTCCGTTGAAACAGCTTTACAAACTATAGTAACATATATAGTAACTAATAATAACATATAAGTAACATATATAGTAATGAAGGTATGACGCCATACAAACATTACAGAACTCTCGGAGGCAACTGTAGAAACTTACCTGATGTTACAGTTTTTACGAATCTTCTCCAGTTCGTGAGAGTAATGTTAACCAAGCTACGTTGCCAAGCTAATTGAGAGGGTTTTACGTACATACATATGTGGTTATAAAGTGTGAGTTTATTGCTTCTGTTACTATATTGAATATTAGTTACGTTACTTTGTTACATGTATTATATTATGATGCGTACGCCTATGTATCATGACACATTTCGGTCAATTCTATAAAAGATCAATGTCACCTTGGGGTATATTATTCCAAGCACTTTGTATGTGAAACCGAGGATCATTGAGATTGTCTGAGGGATGGGATAAATGATAACCACATACAAGATATACATATTGCATTTAGTCGTTATATGTAAGTAAGTGCTAGTGAGTTAGTCGTAAGACTTTGCCATGATCCATTATCATCTCTTCTCCAGATGATTTGAATACTAAGAATATTTTTATTCTCTACCTTTCCGTGCACTGTTATTCATGTGAAATAAAATCGTGTAACTTTTTTTTTAGGTAAATTTGAACCATGAATTCTGATATCTTTTTTTATGAGAAACATTTTTTTGCCGGCATGTTGCTGTATACGAGCGAGTTTTTTTATTTTTAATGGAGTATCTGCCACAAAGCTCTTTGTATTTAATAGCGTGTGGGGTAAGGCTTATAATTTACATTATAAAGTAATACTTCCATACTAACAGTGAGCGTCCATAATACGTTTTAACAGTTCGTTTAACATGCAAATTTCGCCCATTTTATATATTGGTATTGGATAGTTACGTTGGTAGTGGCGGTTTTCATTTTCTGGCTGTTCGTCATTATTTACAATTGCGTTAACTATTAACAAAATGCAAAGTTCTGTTTACGAAAATCGTTACTATCGTCGAAAACTGGTTGGTTAAATGATATTTTCATTAGGTAACATGCGTCTCAAATTTCTATTCTGGCGAGTTGCAACAGAGTCGGACTCAGGTCACTACTATTACAAAACGATAGTTCACGAAAATATATACGATACAATATATCATACGATAGTTAATATAACGAGATATCTAAATAAAAAAACGTTATGAAAGTCGACCGAGTAAAAAAAGACGCATTTCTGTAAATTCTTAAATTTATAACCTTATGACAGTCATTACTTATTTTACAAATGTGACAGTCACATGTCAAAAGTTTGACGTTTCGTTTTGAGCTTTGACATAACCGTTATTTCCATTTCTCTCGTTCATAGCCAGATTTGATGACGTTTTTTTTTTTGGATGTCTATACATATGATACAATAATGAATATCTACTGAAATAGACATATACATTTTTTTATTGTATGGCCTGCTTGGTTCCGAGGCTTTTTTTACCCATTGCAGTAAGAAAAAAAAGAGGTTTTAGGTTAAAATTAATTTTCAAATTAAAGAACTTTCCACAAATTTTATATTAAATTGCAACAAATGCTCGAAATGATATTACAGGCAATCTGAAGTTTCAAATTACACCCGCATTAAAGACAAAACCAAGGTCTACCATTTCTGATTATTTCTGGTTGCTACTTTGTTTATTTACTGGCAGTGTAAACACGCAATAATTTAAAATTTACTTTTTCTTAGCTAAACCACTCTTCCGATCAACATTTTGCAAGAAGTTAAGGAGTTTCGGAAGTAGGCTATTCAGTAAAAAATAAGTTACTGTGTAACATGCGGTGGCAATGCGATTACTATAGAAACGGACATCGGCAGCATATCGATTGTTATTCTATTCCTGTTGCGGCTCGTGATAGACGCTCTAGTATTCCCTGTTTATAGTAATTTAACCCTGCTGTGCTGCTTAAGTGCTGATTTTTTCTCGCCGCAGCTAGATACATTACCGTAGCGAGATTCCGAGCTGGAAAGAATAAATAACGGCGATAAAGCTGCGCGAGGACGTAGGATGACCCCGAGAAAGCAATACGTCGACAAAATTATTGCCCCCGTAAGGTGGAAGGGTCAACAAAGTCTATTTCGAATAAATTACTTTTCGCCATGTAAGACCCGAGCTATACAAATCCTCTTGGGTATTTAATACTACGCCTAACCTAAATATCTCGCGCCGCCGGGGGAACGGGTCTCCCTTTTTTTCATCAGCAAGAAAGTCGACACGGCATTTAGATGATGCAGATAGAAGTGCCCTCGGAGAGGGCTATCAGATACCTTTCCTGCTCCGTTCGCATTGAAAACTGACATAAAGTGGAGCATTTGAGATAGCCGAGAACCCTGAATGTAATAAATCTCTTAAGGGGGTAAACACAATTAGGTGGTCAAAAAAAATCAATTTTTTTTCTCTAAAAAGTTTGGAAATTTCCCGTAGAACGCGCTCGTGAAAGTTTCAGAGCGAAATTCAAACTCCTTATATATTTTTTTTCGTCAATTTTCGAGAACGCATTTTTCAGCGCGCAGCTGGTATACGAGAGGGTCGGCAATAGTGAATGTTTTATCTATATTGTATCTTACTTTGAAATACCCAAGGCCGGATTTGTATACCTGAGAGTATTATATACATATACAATAACATGTACGAAGCATGTACGAAGAGATTGAAGGCCTTTTGTACGTCCCTGGAATTGCTGACTGAGTCGTAAGTACCATTTTTCGGTACTCAAAACAACATTTTCAAAATTGGCAACCACGATTATTTAAAAACTACTCGGCCGATTTGGCTGAAACTTTCAGGGTTTCTTCTTTATACTCTTAGCTCGTCTGTAAACCTAAATGTTTTGGAATTTTATGTTGCAAAATTTAATTACACATCCACACAAAAAAAAAGTTCTGTGCAGCGAGCATGCGGGTATGGAATCGACATATTTTTTAACGCTGATTACGAATCCGAAGACGAAAAATGTATCTATCGTGTCAATTTTTCAGGGCCGACCCGTTAAGGGGCCCGCGGGGAGATTTTCCTAAATCTGGCCCTTTTGATGCTGGTGACCAGAGAAATAGAGTTGGTGGAGTCCTGTAGCACTGAGAAGTTGATAGAGATCAAGGACACCCATCTCCATGCACTCAGCAATCATTCTCGAAACCCCTAAGCGATTGAACATCTTAATTTTAAACCACTGAACATATTTTTTTGGGAAATGTGAATACATCGTGGTATGTCACCAAGAAAGGGAGATAACTTGTTGAGCAAATGTGGGAACCACAAAGTAAAGGAGAAGGTTACCGAAATGGACAGGGGAACCAAGTTCAGAACGGGAGTCCAGTTTGTTTCAATCAGATAATACACTGGGTGACCCGAATTTCCAGAACCGTTTGGTATTTGTTCGTTTATCCGCTAGAACATTTTCGATTCAATCTCTCACTGATTTATGGGACAAACTTACTACTGTGAAATTTTGTTTTTTTTTTAGTTTTTTTTTTAGTTTTTTTTTTTCGTTTTTTTTTTTGTTTCCACACTCATTTCACACGTTCTCACTCCTTCTGGATGACATACCACGATGTATTCACCCTTCCCAAAAAAATATGTTCAATGGTTTAAAATTAAGATGTTGAATCGCTTTGGGGTTTCGAGTATGATGAGAGAGGGGGGGGGGGGGACTCTGTTTCTCTGGTCACCAGAATCGACAGGGCTAGATATAGGAAAATCCCCTAAAAAAAAATTACGTTACTGCACCTAAGTACGGCTCTGTCATGTAGTAACCAGTTTGTCCCCTACTACAAGGCGAATTTCCATCTATGCCTCTGTTATTTTTAGAGCTACTAAAACGATACCATAGGGATACCATATACCGGTTAGGAAAATGCAAGATTTCAAAGCCGAGCATTAATAAATAAGAAAAGAATAAACTCTGACAGATAGAGGAACTGACAGAGAAATATTATACCCATAGTTGCCAGACTAACATGTCATTTTAAAACTTTATGGGCGTTATTCTCTGTCTTTCGTGATAGCGTAGCAATAAAATATGTAGGCGGGACGCCCCGCCCATAAATTATAATGCGCACGTGTGAATTGAATTATTACATCGTTATTGGTCTACGGAAAAAAGCACTTGAGTATTCCTTGCGTACGCAGTTGGTATTTTAGGCGATTCCATCGTTGGGCCATTTTCTATAAACAGTTCCTTAAATGCAAACAAATATTTAACAAATAAAACAAACTGTTTACGGACATCAACATGAAAGACCACGAAATTTAAATGATTTACCGGCCAGAATTGTACAAATTCTAAATTGTTACGCTTAAGAAATGTTAGAACGCGTAAGAACTGAGTTTTACGATAGACTAGGGTTTTGCGAAGAACAAAGGGGCGACATTTTGAACCACTTATTCAATAGGCATTTTTTCTTTCTTTCGTCTTATAACCGGGTTGATTTATATTTATATCTTTTAATTTTTTATAGAACTTCAATTTTATTTTCTTGCAGACCGGTTAGTTAAGGAATACAAAAATTTGAAAATAAATACAATTATGTTCGGACACTTCTTTTTTAAGTGTATGGGATAATTTTAAGTCAGAATTACGTAAGAATTTCGTTTCATACAGCTAATTCGATGTACACCCTCATTGCTGCGAAAAAGTACTGAGTCCGACTCACTCAAATTCGTTAGGTGATGGGCGGTGTCTCTCCACCTCCACATTCCAGTTTCTGTTAACGCGCAGGTAACGTTTTACATCATACGTTTCTAATACGTACACAAGCGTGAAACACTGGTGCATCTAACTGTCTTTGTCTGTCCTTACTGGTGTCTTTTAACTTATTCTCTTCTACACATGTATCGCCAATATGTTATGGTGCAATTTCCTATGGTGTATATACTTTTTTCGGAATATACTGTCAGGAAATCAAATGAAATATATTGCAGTTGTTTAATTATCTTTTTTTATGGAACACCCTAGATTTTCTTTATATTAATTAAAAAGATAGTGACACCACTAATATAATTTATGTCAAACTGTCAGGTCACTGTAAAAGTTTGAAACATTTCTTGCGAAATGGGAAGTCTGAAAAAAATAAAACATAATTAAATTTGTCATTTTCGAGTAATATACATACCAAATTTAAAAGAAAATAACATCTATAAAAGTTATTCAACAGTTCCAGGACTTTGTACTAAATTTGTATATAACACTACATGTAGTTTAGTATCATTCCCGACCTGTTTTTATTGGTTGATTACAGCTCATGAGGAACAATCCAAAAGTGAAATTGTATAAAGTGTAGCACACCGAACTATTCCTGATACTTCAAATAATTTACGTGCAATATGCACGCCAGGCCTGCATCATCATCATAACATAGTATAAAACAAAGTCGCTTCCCGCTGTCTGTCCCTGTCTATCTACTACCTATGTATGCTTAGATCTTTAAAACTACGCAACGGATTTTGATGCGGTTTTTTTTAATAGATAGAGTGATTCAAGAGGACGATTTGTATGTATAATACATGCATAATATAGTACAGAAACACTGATAATTTTAGAGGTTTCTAATGTGATGTCGAAAACCGTGCGAAGCCGGGGGCGGGTCGCTAGTAAAATATAAAAGCGGGAGCATGAAATTTAAAGCTCATGCATTATACATAAATTCCTCCTTGACAATACGTAATAATTAAGAAGCGAGGCGTATTTTGTTTTGCAAATTGCTGTGAAACAAAGTGATACATTCCGTATTTATTTCTCCATTTCTCAGTAAATTTGTGTGTATATAAATTTCACACAACTTTCAAAAGCACAGTAAAGAACTATTCAAGCCTATTCTTCGTTTATTTCGACGCACAGTTTTAAATATACAGTGCTTTCGTAATGTGCTGCTTTACTGTTTTACTTTTTGAGTGTCCCCAAGTGTTTTACTTTTTGAGTGTGTAAAAATAATCTAAGGGTGTCAGATCTGGTTACAGAGCTGGCCACTCAATTGGTCCCCTCCTTCCTGTTGGGGAAATCTCGTCAAAATAAGCATGGACGGGGGCTGCATTTATTTGCACGGGCCACAATTATTTACATTGTTTAAATTCTGATAATTTTTGTGCTACAAAAGGATTACAGTTTGTGTTCTGCGTCTAATAAGTCCAAGTTGAAGGTGATGTGTCGATTTTGTGAAAATAAATGGCTAAAAAGGTAAAAGAGCGATGCTTTCTAAAAACTCTGAAAATATGAAATCCTTTTCAAAGATCTTGGACTCATATTAAAGGGAAATTTTTCTGACTATCTGACTAACTGAGCCAGTTTCCAAAAAAATTCTAACTTAACCTAAAAATAAAGATTCAAAAAAACCCTATGCGCTACACATAAAAAATTTAAAGGAATAACATCCCTCTAAATCTCTTTTCACATAATCGACATATCTCCTTCAACTTGGGCTTATTAGACGCAGAATTTACAAGCTGGAATCCTATCAGAAGCAGAAAAAAATCAATACCGTGTACAAACATTATCAAAGCAACTACACAACGTGGGGGTACGAAGTTCCTTTACTGACTGTATGTAGTACCTTTAACCACAATTATTAGGCGAAATAAAAATTCTCATAAATTGAGCAGAAATAGGTATAAATATTCAGCGATTTATTGTCAACAATAAGTTTTATATGGTCTATGAAATACATTATAACTAGATGACAAACATGTGTCAGGTAGCGAACATTTGACGCGTGTCATGAGGTAGTATGCAGAGAGTAGTAGACATGTTATAGTCGTTCTAATTTTAATTGAAAATGATAAATACGCCTGGGGAACAAAAAAAAGCGGTGCAACTTTATGATTCCATGGGCGTGCATATATCTTTTATAAATTCATAATTGTGGAATAATTTTTTTCATTCAAATCAATATAGGAGATTAAAATTAGCCTGCATACAAAACTCTTAATATTTGTAACATAATTTGCTGTAAATAATGCTCATTTAGCCAGACAATCTCAAACAATTGTCTGTGTTAATAAACCTAGCTGAAATACACGTCACTGGCGCCTTAAACACCTAGAATTTCTAAAGTCGTAAATCATTTTAACGACGTCGTAAAAATATTATGGCACAGTGGACCGAATAAATATTTTGATGTATTACATATAAAGCAATCCTATTACTGGTCGACATTTGCTGGTTGCCGGCATCAGTGTTGCTGTCATCGCGTTGCCGGCTCTTTAAAATTTTCTTAAGTATAGTAACATACATAAAGTTGTTTTAATTTATAATTATTTTTTCCAGCAATTTTAAACGCTTTATTTTAATGCTAACTAATAAATTTATATCTATGTATTTTTTTTATATTTCCAAACTAGCTTTCTAAGAACGTCACGAACTAACAGTTTACTGAAGTATGAAGTATATTTGTATAGTGAGCTTAGCAATTTTAGAAAATATATCTGACAACCTTGCTTTTTCTACCTATTTTCAATATAAAATGGAAATAGAGTACAGGATTAATAAAGTTTAATTCACGATCTCGTTTGTTTGAAATTTGCCCCTCATACCTAGACTACAAGGAAAACAAGAGTGGGCGTTTATAATTATTACAAAGTGGGCGCGTATTTGCCCCACCAATTTGTCTGCCGGCATTTTTGCGACGAATATTTAAATTATAATTAATTATTTTCCTTACAGCTTTTCACTACAAAGTTGTTGTTTGTTCATTAATTTTCGAGGTGCCTAGTTGTCTACGTTGGTGTGAAAATCATTTCATTTTTCGCATCAATCCATCTAAACAGGGTGGACCATCAGTAATGCCACATAGTGCAACAGTAGATTCCTCGAGTAAAAGTATTTATTGTGATTTAACTGAACTTACCTTAGTCCAATTTATAGATGATCCACTGGTAAGAGATAACTGACTAGAATTATTTACACGATGCGATATAGAAATGGCCTAGAAGTCTGCAACACGATCTTACATACGGTCAGCAGAACTGCTTTGTTACCATGTCAACCGCCGTAAACAACACTGTGAAATGCATCGGATTTAAAAAAACTTCATTTTACTTAACAAAATCAAATGGCAAAAAAAATGTTAAAGTAAATGTAAAGGCCGATAAGGGTAATTTCGATTAACTCGTTCAACCTAATATCCTTGGCTATCGTGAAGCAGTGTGATTATGTCGTGTTTGTGTGTTCAACAAAGTTAGCTCCTTCGACCACCAAAGTTTTTCCCTAAGCACACACTACCAGTAAGGCCATTAAGTCCGCCATTTTTTATGTTTTACAAACATTGGAGAGAATGCGTTTAGAATGAATCTTAAAGTATTTTCATTGTCTTTCGAAGCAAAATTAATGGCATCAATTTAATAATATAAATGCTTATGTTCATAAAGGTTGATTTAGGAGAACAATAGAATTTCCATATAAATTCTTTTCGAAATTATTAGTAACGAAAAACGAGAAGCATCTTCCACTATATAACGTAATATTTGCTGACCATATTCATCTTTATTATATTATACACAAAGGGCCCTTCGAATCGATGAAATATCCTTTTGATACTTCGATATTAAAGATAATAATATTCATTGTCAAAGGGAGGATCAAAGATTGGCTATTTGCCCTCTCTACAAAGGTTTTATTAAGTTTATGCATGCTACGCTGGAAGCCGGAAGAATTTAAAGAAAAATCGAAGAAAAGGCCGCTCGAAATGAAAACGAGTGGTGAAAAAATAAAATGATTCAACTTTTTAATCATATTCAACCGTTTGTTATAAAGCATTTGATATGCAGGATTGGAGTTTCTACGTATGTAAACGGCAAAGCGTTTCTGCGCATATGCTCCTCCCTTAAATGTTTTTTAGCTATCCGTGTTGTAGCATTCGTCAGTTCAAACTGTGCAACATTAATTACACGTATTACTAAAACTAGAAAGAAAAAAAAAAAAAAAAAAAAAAAAAAAAAAAAAAAAAAAAAAAAAAAAAAAAAAAAAAAAAAAAAAAAAAAAAAAAAAAAAAAAAAAAAAAAAAAAAAAAAACGGGGAAGGGAGGGGGGGGGGCGGCCGGGGGTATGGGAAGGGGGAGGAAGGAGGGGGGGGGGGGGGAGGGGGGGAGAAAAAAAAAGAAAAAAAAAAAAGGAAGGGGGGGGAAAAGGGGGGGGGGAACCCCCCCGGGGGGGGGGGAAAACCACCCCCCCCGGGGGGGGGGGGGGGGGGGTTCCCGGGCCCGGAAAACCCAAAAAAAAAAAAGGGGGGTGTTCCCGGCCGCCCGACCCAGGAATTTTGGGGGGAGGAGGAAAGGAAGAAAAAAAGGGGAGTTTTAAAGGCCTGGGGGTGGGACCCTCAACCACGTGTTTGGTGCTTGTCCTTTAATTTCAAACTGGGCACCGCTGATGGTGTAACAGAGCGCAAGATTTTCATCACTAGCGCATTCACCATATTTGACAAATATTTTCATTTTATTTGGTAATGTTCGGCGATACTTATTTTTGTTAATTGTCTTTTATTTCTGGCGAATTTCGATCATTTTTTGGTCTTGTAAGGCTAATCTTTGTTTATTGACAAGAAACATTTTATCGTCAATATACATAGGTATCAGGTGAGTATAGTACACCCAGAATAGAAATAAGTTAGTGATGATCCAGAAAAAACGGCATCAAATCGTCATCAAAACGAAATTTTGTTGTTGTCAAACTTTTCACAAGTGGCTGTCACAATTGTAAAATAAATAATGGCTGTCACATGATGTAACAGCCTTGACAATTAAATAGGGTTATACATTTAAAAATAGAAATACGTCTTTTTTTTTCTCGGCCAACTTTTATGACTTTTTTTTTATGGTTCGTTATAATTAGTTTGAACACCTCCTTCATTTATTTTGTATAAAACGTAACTTAAAAGTTAATTCTTGACATCTTTAAAACCAAGGGCGTAGCCGGGGGGGGGCGATAGGGGCGATCGCCTTTTTGATTTAAATATTCTTAAAAGTTGCTATAAAGAAGCGAACTTTCGTAAATAACAATTGTCAAAGTCAAATTACGTCAAAGTCAATTTTCGTATTTTCGCAAAAGGCTACTTGACTGAAAAATCATGGAATTTGACTGTGAAATCTGTATCATAATGAAAATTTGTATTATAATGAACCTTATTATGAAACATGCAGAAGACATATAATTTGGAAATTATAAAATTGTCGTGGAAATTTTTTATGAAATTTTCCATCGATTTAAATAATATAAATCTGTAAAATTTGAAAGCGATATCCATTTTCATTCCTAAGCCAGAGCCTGGCTGGTAATCTCGTGGTCACCTAATACAGGAATTTATAACTTGTTTTGCGCTGTGGCAATTAAATATAACTTATTCCACAAAACGACGCCAAACACGTTAAGACTCGAAGAAAATATTTGTGATGCATTATTTATCGAAAGTCCGCCATTTTTCTCCTGCTCCGCAATCGGAAATCCGCAAATAATCGACATTAGATGTTAGATGTTCCATCGGGATATCCTTAAATATTCAGCACTGGTATACCTAGAGTGTTCGTCATTTTGAGAAATTTATTATTCACGGAAATGTTTCGGCCTCGGATGTCATTGTTGACGAAAACGCCTTTTATTCGTGTTTGTAAATCCGAAAATAAGTATACCTACTACGCTTGCATCGAATAAAATGTGTCTAGTACAATCTCAACATGTACTCCTATAGTTTTAAATATGGATATGGATATGCAACAGTGACCCAAATTTGATACTTACCACAAAGATGTCGCCTATTATTAGAGTTGGCGATATACATAGTTACATGAGGAATGCCTTAAATAAGCTTAGGACGATCAAACCTTTCTTCGCAAATTGCCCGAGACGTATCGTTTTTGTAATATTTTAGAAAAAACCGAAAATCATTATTTTACGATAAAATAATGATATGGCGATAAAATAACGAAAATGATTTAATGACAGAAAGACGGATGGCTAATAGTTGACACTCGTAGTGACAGTTGTACAAAAATCACCCACAACAAGATGCAAAATGCCTTGAAATTTCCATAAACTACCTGACTTACATTTTTTGAAAGTACATTATAATTAAGACATTTTTTGTGACATACATATTGGTCACCACCAAAACTATAAATTATTTTTTGTTTTCGAGCATTGAATTTGGGACGCAATGTATACAGGGCGTTTCGCGATGGAGACCCTTTAGAAATGATTTTGAGGAACTATAAGTAATGGCATCGACATAAAATAATGGACTTTCTTCTGTCTTACTATATTCACACTGAATACTAACTTCACGCTATAACTATATCGCTTGTGTCATATTTGAATTATATTTACTAATTTAATACAACGTTCATAGCCTGGCCTTAACTTATTAACTGGCCTACTCTAAAATGAACATTTTTCGAGATATTTTAATCTTAAGAAAAACAGTTTGCAATAACAAAGTCTTAGATGAAATAACTTTGGTTGTAATGATATTTATAGTATTTTTTATTATATGGATACGAAATGTTGACCTTATTGAAAAATATATTAGAGATACTACAATATGTACAGGGTATTCAAAATAAAGGACCAAATTTGAACAACTTTGTCCTTTCTTAATGGGGGAGATACAATTAGAGGGTCCAAAGAATCTACTGTTTTTTTTTTTACCTAAAAAGATAGTAAATGTATCGTAGAATATGCATGCAATGTTTTAAAATCAAATTCAAAGCCCTTCTATTTATTTTGGCCGTTCTTCGAAGAGAGAGCGTAGTACGCATTTCGGCGCTGTCGATCTAAGGGACCTTTTGTCTATAGTGTCCTCTTCTGATATACCTTGGGACGAATTTATATGGGCTCGCCAAGAGTTTCAGCAAAGTATAAATGAGTTTTATGAAGAATCTGAGAACTACTGATGCGCCTGGCATCACTGATTAAGGCGTAAGTATAGTATCATTTTCAGGCAGCAAAACCTTTAAACGCGTTTTTCTCAAAACAGCATTTTTGAAATTTTCTGGAAAGATATCTCAAAAAGTTCTCAACCGATCTTGACGAAACTTTCAGGATTTCTTGTCTATATAACTAGTTTCTATGTGAACCTGAAAAGTTTATACAATTCGACTTTGCAAAATATGAAAATTATTGTAAAAAAGTCGAAAATGTTTTTTTCGATTTTTTTTTCGAAAAGCTTGCACCATTTTTTCAATTTTTTTCTTCATTTTTTTATTGGTTCATATAGAAACTATAACATTAATTAACTCCATTTTTTTTATTGGACTGTTTTAAATGAAAATTACGGCCTCCAGAACTCCCGCAAGTCGATGCCTCATTCTTGGACTGAGCTGGTGCTGCATTTGACATTTATAAATCTGCCATTTTGAAATTTAAAAAAAAAACATTTTTATATTCTTTAAACATGTACAAAACATCATGCCAAAATTCAATAAATATCAAGAATTCCTTCATAGTTAAAGAAAGTATGAAAAATGCTTGATTTTTGACCTTCTAATTGTATCTCCCCCCTTAAGTCACTTTTTCAAATTTCAAATAGAAAATCACAGTTTTTAAAATCGTTCGTTTTTTTCATCTTCTTTCGATACATGTGTAGTATCCTATATATACTAATAACACCTAAAATGTACGGATAGGTAAGGCTGAATTTATACAAAACGTTCCCCTCATTTTCGTTAAGACCCTTCAAAGTTTTCGCAGTTTAACTTGGTACGAATTTAAATGTTAATCTTAACATGTCATGTCAGTGGGGTTGTCTTTCGTTTCGAAGTCAAAATTGTACACCGTACCGCCTTGTTTAGACATTTTATATAATTAATTAACATATACAACGTTTTCGCAGTTGTTTGAAGGTTGCTACGTGGCATTTAATTAAAATAACCAGATTGTGGTTAGTTTATGTTGAGAAAACGTTGAAAATTAGAAAATGCGTACTTCCAGAGTTCTTTACTTAACATAGACGGTTTCTTTAACTTGAACTAAAATGCGTTTGTGCTTTTAAATTTGATATAGAATCAATGTGGCGCCATAATCTTATTTGGGCAACAACTAACACAAATTGATTCTCAAATAACACTGTTCTGCATTTTGGATTTTTTTGTCACGTCCTGTTATTTTCTTGCGTCTACTGTAATGTGCTGCATTCAGATATGAGCTCGGTTTTTACCTATCACATCAAGTTTTTAGAGAATGGAAGAATATAAAATATGAGAAACCCAAACCATAAGCAATCTAATGAATTTTCGAAGATTAAAAAAAAACAAAATCACTTTATTTTTACCAAATATACTTCATTTTGTATGGAAAAAAGTATAATACCATCAATAAATCATTTTGTTGTCTTTTTTCGCGTGTATTTGCCGGGATCGGTTTCATATTTAAAGGCCCAACATGTTTGGGATAAATTTTTTACTATACCGTGTTCGTCTGAAACTGCACCTAAATTGGCACGAAAGATTTCCAAATGGGAATGAAGAAAATGCAGCTTAAAATACATGTTGCAACCTAACGTGTAAGATTGGATAAGTTCTTCAACTAGATCTTTGTAGTTCTCGATTTCTTGTTACCTAGGAAGTTGCTACATACATTTTTGAAGGCAGTCCACGCCCTATTTTTATTTCGGGAATTTTTGTCGTCAAAAGTTTTCGTATTTGGGGCACAACGAACATTCCTTCTTTAAGCTTTGCCTCACTTGCGAATTTTCATCTCAAATAAAGAAAAGCATTTCCTTCTGGATTTAAGGTTTTAACAAAATTTTTTAAAAGCCCTAGTTTTATGTGCAGAGGAGGTGAGTAAATTTTCTGCTGCTCTGCTAAGGATTCATTAAAGACGTTTTTCACACCGGGCACAATGTTTTCAGGTAACGGCCATTCTTTAACGACATAATGTTTCGCATTAAAAACAACACTATTTGGTGTAGCCACTCTGCAGTCCTATAAGTATTACAACAACTTTTAGATCGACACAGATATTCCATTTATGATCTTCGTATTTTATGATTTGAAGTAATATATGCATGTTCTCGTACATTTCTTTCATATTTACAGCGGAACCTGTGGGAATAAATGATTGTTTTGAATGAATGAAGAATTGATGGACGTTTCCATTAAACAATAAAACTGCCTTCAGACTTGTCTTCGAAGAGTCAATTAACAGTCGCCACTCGGTAGGTTTATAGGAAAGGTCAAAATATGTTGTTGATGTTCTTTAGATTTTGCTACATGATACGACAATTTACAGGTCAGTGACAATTTACAGGTCAGTAAGTGTAAGAGTTAGATACCGGGTAAGTATTATAAATGTTAACCCCCTTTTTATTTATGTTATTTCTAGCCGATTTGGTTCGTTTAAAATGTGGTTTCGAACGATTTTTAACGTAGTTTCCGAATCTATTAACGGTTTTTGAAATTTTTGTAAAATATACGAGGTGTGACAAAAAGTATGATTTTTTTAAATGGAACACCCTGTATATTCATACATATTTCAATTTATGGTTCTGTTCTGAATACAAATATATATAATTATAGCATATTTGGATAAGGAATTTTTGAGTTATGATGAAATATGTAAAACAACAAATCTACATATTATCATATTGTGGCGAAAACACCAGTAGGATGGAATCGAAAGCAAATACCGATATTTTGTATTCCAAATATTAAAAAAAAAAAAAAAAAAAAATTTTTTTTAATTGCCGGCCGGCCAAGCGATACAGCATAACTAACACCGCCCTCTCACACTGTCACCAAAATAAAACCACCCAGAAAAAACCAACCCAACCAACTTATAAAACAAAAAAAAACCCGCATATCGTGAGCCCCCACAAACTTCGACCCCTTTCCCTAGGACGTACCGCCCCAAGAGCGTCGATCTGGACGCTCTGGGTGCATCTACATAAGGCTAGCGGCTGCTGGCACATACGCGATCCTTGTACAGGGGTATATGAGAGGCATATCGACGTGGGATTTTTTAGTCTATCTTTGAACGTGCGTCGCGGTCTTCGTAAGATAACCGAATATAAATTGTATAAAATAAATTAGTATTAGTAGTAAGTGTTTAGTCCGTGTTTGTATTCTTAGTTAAATAAATAGTATTAGATTAAAGTGTGAGTTTAATTTTTCACACCTTACGAACCCGTAGTGAACAAAACGTTACAATATATTATAAGTTGCTTACGAAAATAAATTTTAATTTTGTGTATAGGTATGTCAAAGTGGTTAAAAATTATTTGCAATGTCTAAAATTGTTTATTCGTAAAATATTTGTCAATTTGTTTATTATTTATTATGCATAACTAGCGGTTATCAAGATATATATTATATATTTAACAAATGTCACGACAAAATATAAAACAAAAGCAGACACAGATGGATACAAATAAAACAGAAATATCAAACTTACAAACATTAGAAAATAATTATTACATTGTCTCTTCAACATAACTTCCATTATTTTCTATGCATTCGAAACATCGCTGAAAAAAAATTAATTGGACGCTTTCAAATACAGCTGCATTTTCGTTAATAATATTTACTTTCTGTCGTATGAGCTGTTCTAATTGCACAGTGTCCCCGATAGTTTTTCGCTATAAATATTGTTCTTGAGAGTACCCCAAAGGAAAAAATCTAGTGGATTTTGGTAGTTCGTCACAGGTCTAACGTTATGTGGGGGAGCTCCGTCTTGCTGCCAGATTGTTCTTAAATTTAAAACAATTGGCAAGTTATCCAAATATTCTTCAACTTGTTCTTGTAGTAAGTTAAGATAAACTTCACCTGTGAGAGTATTTAAAAAAAAATGGACCAATTATTTTGTTTCGGTGTATCCCGCACCATACATTAACAGTCTTACGTCTTTGTTTTTTTAGTTTTTTTACCATATGAGAATTTTTTGTGGCCCAATGGTGATTGTTATGCCTGTTAAATAAACCAGCAGTAGAAAACTGCTTGGACTCATCAGTCATCCAAAGCACATTATGCAAAAATCATGGTTTTCATTATATCTTTCGATGATTTGTTGACAAAACATTATTCTCTGTCGATGATCTAAAAGGTTTATATTTTTCCTTTTTAAAAGTTGCATAACGCTGCTCTGGCTTAAATTTAAAACTTTAGATATAGAATAAGTAGACTGACTTGGATCTTCTATGACCGATAATAAAATATTCATCTGTATTTCCTCATTAATAATATTCCTCGTGTTTCTTCTAGATGCACTATTTAATGAATTTGTATTACAAAATCTATTGTAAATTTTCTTGAACGTACTTTAGCAGGCATAGTCTGATCAGGATACTGCATTCCAAATTCCCTTTGTGAAGCAGTCATATTTTTATTGCAATATAAGTATATTTCTCAAATTTTACGCCTATTTTCTCAACTATGATAAGGCATAATACGTTTTTTCTAGCACACAATATTAAATTAAAGAACCCCAACATAAAAAACACTGACTAATAATGTTAACCAGTTTGACGTTTATACAAAATTAAAGTTTTGTTAATTTTTATAACTATATATATATAATTTTAATTTTGTAATACTTACGGTTTAGATTTGTCATTTTACATATTTCGTCATAACTCAGAATATCCTTATCCAAATGTGCAATAATTACATATATTTGTATTCAGAAAAAGAACTGTAAATTGAAATATGTACGAATATACAGGGTGTTCCGTTTAAAAAAAATCATATTTTTTGTCGCACCTCGTATATTTTTAAAAAATTTCAAAAATCGTTAACCGATTCGGAAACTACGTTGAAAATCGTTCGAACCCACTTTTTTGAAAGAACCAAATCAGCCAGAAATAACAAAAAATAAAAGGGGGTTAAAATTTATAATACTTACCCTGTACATAGGTAGAAATTATCGAAATAACACATTACAGTGTAATCTAATAATAATGATTTTTTCTATACAATACCACTTTCTTGGACACAGTGTATATGTATTACACTTAATGCTCTACTTTTTAAATTTAGTTAGTTGGTAATACAGTCAATACATTAATACTGTAAAAATTGTGGATGTTGCATTACGTCTGGTTTACACTATCCGTTTACATTAATACTGTACAATGCTCATAACAGGTAGTTCTCAATTTATATTATGATCAAGCTTCTAATCAAATAAAATCCTTATGCAGACTAGAGCGTGTAACTATTGTTATCGGATAATAACTACGTTGCGATGTAAATTAGCGCTCCGAGAACAATAGTGATGGTATCTGAATGCGTAATAATAGAATAGGGTGACCCCATATATTACATTGCCCACATTGTATAATTTGGTGGCGTTGTGTCTTACAAGATTAATACAAAATTATATTTTAAATAAGGTATAACATTCTGCCACAGAGTAAAGACCAGAAGGAACTTCTACTTCTACGCAATAAAATTAGATTATTCTCCAAATCGAAATTGTATAAGTAGGGCATCCTGATGATGAGTCATTAAAGTTTATGAGAAAGGAAGTTGACAAGGCAGTATGTTAAGTAGCAAAAACAGTATACAATGTGTTCAGAATTTGTGATGGATGTATTGCTGTCTTGGAATCTATAACAGATAGGATAAGGGTTATATCGGCAAAGCATAACAAAATAGTGAATCGATCTGTAGGAACGGATGGAACACGGTGTATTCCAAAAACCTTGAAAGAAATTCATATCAGTCACTTTACAAGTATGTACCATATAAATAAAAACTCTTTTTACATTTACATCGAATTAATTCTTAAATTGTACATAGGTATATCTACTTTTGCTGGGCAGATATTAATCTAGTCATCTAACTTTTTCTAATTAATCTGCCAATTTAAACAGCAATTATAAATTTAACTTAGTCCATAATCCGACACCAAGATACTCCATCTGCCCTAATTCCATTAGCTGCCACTGCTTAAAACTCGACTAAGCCAGCATTAAGTTCAACACGCCTGCACATGACTCGTGCATGTGAACCTTTAATTTGCCCAGAATTGGTATTCGATTAATGCACATACAGCGGTATCAGACTTTTTGTGAATACTAATTTCAATCACTGTATCATAATAATATATGATACATGTAATACAACGAAGTAAAGCAACTAATATTAAATATATGTATGTAGTAACAAAATCAATAAATACACACTTTATTATATGTTTAACTTACCCTCTTAATTAGCTTGACAACGTAACTTTAGCAGTGCTATCACGAACGTTGGTTAGCAGTTCTGTTACGAGGATTCGTAAAAACTTTGTAACAAGATTATATAGTTGTCTCCTCTGAGAGTTTTGTTTCAGCCGTGTATTTTTTTAATGTACTTTTAATCCACTTTTGTAAATAACTGCGTACGATTTTTAGATAGGTACGTAACGTTGTGCGACTTGGTAATGGTAACTCTAGAACGTATTTCTTCCAGAACTCACGAAACCATCACAGTCTATCACAGGCATTTAGCATTAAAAGTAAGTCGAACATAAACTGAGTTTTCATTGGCATACCTTTTTTATGTATCACACTATGTATGTGACCCTACAGAGCAGTTTTTCCTTACAAACTCTACACGACGGTCTCGCCATCATGAATAAAATAAACATTCGAACTCACCTATTTATTTATTCACTTTGTTAGCAAGTGGTATTTTTTTAGGCGTTTGCAGGTGTTATTTTATTATTAACGTAGTACCGACGCCGACGACGTAAAACCGTCGTACATGCTAATAATAATGCTAGAGTTTTCCAGACGGTCAGACAAAACGACTGACGGAAGACGCCAATGTCCTCAGCCCTCTTCAAAATCAGTGACATATGAAATTTACTAGTTTTCTGTACCTACTTTAAGTTGCACAAAAAGCAAGATTGCATTGGTAATTTTGCAAGATTGCATCACGTTTGGGAAAAAACTTGAAAAAACGCTATTTTTTAGAAATTATCAATGAAATTCTCTGGAAAAAGTGAACACCCTATACAAACGTAAACGTAGTATTATAAATAATAATTATAATTGAATTGTTATAACTTTTCGCTATGTGTTGTATTATATAAAAACCTAGAAAAGTAACATTTAGGATATTTTTACCTATAAATACTACATATGTCCCATTATTTATATTCTAATCTCTAGTGATATTTTTGACAAAGCGATTTAACCCAGCAAATTTTTTATATAAAAAAATCGTATTAAAAAAAATCGAATATTCTGAAGTTTCTGGCCAGATATCCGGATTTCGACAATACAATAAACGGGAGGAAAAATAATAAACGAGAGCCTCGGCTTATTTTCTCGCCAGGAGAATGCAGCGGTGACATGTAAAGCCTGCCCTCTAGTGTGCATAAACAGGACTTGATGTTTCTTTTTAGTTGACAAAGAAACGTATACTAAAGGTACAGCTCTTATAAAAAAGATCCTAAACTATGCTATATAAAAAGAAATACGCTCTCAAAAATAAGTAGGACGCCTTCGTATATAATTTTGGGACTTTTTGCCACACAATATTGAATAATTCAAATCTCCCCGAACTAGTACACAAGCCCCATTAGCTGCAATATAATACCAATTTCGATATGATGATAGATAGCTCGCGACAAAGGGCCCTTTAACATAAGATGGCTTTTAGATCAACACTGTGACTATGCAGATTATTCGATAATTAATTGATTAGATTAAATGCCAATGTTGCCCCTCAATAGGAATATGGAAGGACAGGTCTGTGATAAGCAAAATGACCACACATGACTGTAATTGGACGGAGTCCAATTAACCCCGCATATTTGCCTACGGGTTAATTTAAGATCAAAGCCAAGCCACAGACGTTTATCTACTGATGCGAGCAAATCGATTATCAAAATTTAGCGTTGTCACTTTAAAAGATACTTTTCGGTTTTTTTGCGACATATATGTTGTAAATAATTTAATTCTTACAAAAAATGTCCAATTTGTTTTCTTAAAACCATGATGTTGACATAATTGTGTTTTTTTTTGAGGTTGAAAATTTATTCATACACTTTATTGCTTTGTAAAGGCAGTCCTTTCGATATAACTAAGACAACTTCAATTACTGTAGAGTGTAGAAGGTTCACTTAATATGACACTATATTTCAACTTTTAGTCAATTCAAAATTTATGTTGGGTCAATTTCAATCAGGGTCAATATTTACAAAGAAAAAACGTACTTGATGGGGGTTTGGGAGTTTTCTATGTGAGTTTTTACTTCTTAAATAGTGTGTATGTTAAATGCCCACCTCCCTTAATCATGCATTTTTCTAAGCGATGGACAAAACCATACAAAGCCATACTCGTAACTCGTTGTGGGGAATAGCTTCGATTTCTTCTTGGACATTTCTTTTAATTGTCTGTGGATCGCTAGGTTTGCTCATGAACACTTTGCTCTTTAAAGAATCCCAAAGGAATCTGGTCTTGGACAGTGCCAGCCAACGCTTATCACCATTTCCAGAAACGAGTCGTGTAATCATAGTCATGAATGTGTAGAAATGTCTGCTGTAAAATTTCTATACTTTGTCTTGCAGTGTGACAGGTGGCACGGTCTTGTTGGAAAAAGTAGTTGTAAAGTAAACGAAAAGTAGTTGTGGCTTTCTTCTTTTTTGTAGTTGCGGTATAAAATCTTCTTCATTTTTCTCAAAGAAATACGCGCCGATGATCTTTGATGATGCAGCACACCAAACAGCCACTTTTGGTGACTGTAACGGCCTTCCACAAATTTGACATGAGTTTTCTGTAGCCAGTAATGAAAATTATGTTTATTGACTGTGCTGTGTAAAGTGAACCGAGCTTCATCACTCATACAAACATCACTCGGACAAAACCAGCCATACTCGTAACTCGTTGTGGGGAATAGCTTCGATTTCTTCTTGGACATTTCTTTTAATTGTCTGTGGATCGGTAGGTTTGCTCATGAACACTTTGCTCTTTAAAGAATCCCAAAGGAATCTTGTCTTGGACAGTGCCGGCCAACGCTTATCACCATTTCCAGAAATGAGTCGTGTAATCATAGTCATTAATGTGTAGAAATGTCTGCTGTAAAATCTCTATATTTTGTCTTGCAGTGTGACAGGTGGCACGGTCTTGTTGGAAAAAGTAGTTGTAAAGTAAACGAAAAGCAGTTGTAGCTTTCTTATTTTTGTAGTTGCGGTATAAAATCTTCCATCATTTTTCTCAAAGAAATACGCACCGATGATCTTTGATGATGCAGCACACCAAACAGCCACTTTTGGTGACTGTAACGGCCTTCAACAAATTTGACATGAGTTTTCGGTAGCCAGTAATGAAAATTATGTTTATTGACTGTGCTGTGTAAAGTGAACCGAGCTTCATCACTCATACAAACATCACTCGGACAAAACCAGCCATACTCGTAACTCGTTGTGGGGAATAGCTTCGATTTCTTCTTGGACATTTCTTTTTAATTGTCTGTGGATCGCTAGGTTTGCTCATGAACACTTTGCTCTTTAAAGAATCCCAAAGGAATCTTGTCTTGGACAGTGCCAGCCAACGCTTATCACCATTTCCAGAAACGAGTCGTGTAATCATAGTCATGAATGTGTAGAAATGTCTGCTGTAAAATCTCTATACTTTGTCTTGCAGTGTGACAGGTGGCACGGTCTTATTGGAAAAAGTAGTTGTAAAGTAAAAGAAAAGTAGTTGTAGCTTTCTTCTTTTTGTAGTTGCGGTATAAAATCTTCTTCATTTTTCTCAAAGAAATACGCACCGATGATCTTTGATGATGCAGCACACCAAACAGCCACTTTTGGTGACTGTAACGGCCTTCCACAAATTTGACATGAGCTTTCTGCAGCCCAGTAATAAAAAATATGTTTATTGACTGTGCTGTGTAAAGTGAAGCGAGCTTCATCACTCATGAAAAGACATTTACGCAGCTAATATGAAATTACACTACGAGCTGGAACAACACGAACATTAAATTGACGACGAAATAATCGCTGAGTTACAACTATGGAATCAAATTTTATAACATTTTCAACAGAAAATATGTGTCGTTGTTTATTCCAAAGTTCCATTTTGACAACTATCAGAATATCTCCCAAACCTCCTCTTTAAATTACTATTGTTAATTTTTGCGACTGCAGATTATCTGATTTCTTATAGCTTTTAAAAAACTGGACAAACCGTTTTGGCTCTCACTTTATATGACATTGGTAGTTCTTTTGATATTGCAATAACGCAACTGATTCTATAATTCTTGTTTGTAGATCAATTTTTTTAAGATCAAATTGTTACAATGGGTAACTTTTAAATTGTAACAGATTCGAAGTAATATAGTATTTTAGTTTTTTCCAGATTAAATTATAAACTGCTGGAAATTTCCTGTAGCTGAAGGCTTACAAAAACAGTAACATGAATATGTGCCAGGTATGTTCACCGAAACGCAGACTAGACGCCCCTTCAAATGGACTGCACTCTTTCGTTATTAACATAGCAGAAATAACTTGCGAAATGGAGTTGAAAGTATTTACAACTTCTGGGTAAGCCTGAATTACTTTGGTGAAACGTTGAAATTGTTCAGCTTTTGTGGATTTGCGGTTGGGTTTTATGCTTTATTATGGCCGCATTCAATGCGGACTTGTGAAGTTCTACAAAACGGACGAAATACATATAAATCCGTAGACGTTACTACCGAAATGTAGTAATGTAGTTTACAAACCAAGTTTTCAAAGACCCAAAAACAAATCTACGAGTTTGTATCCACATATAGCTTGTTACTCAACGTAATGTTTTAGAGTGTGACCTTTGAACATATTTTTAGTTTGATTCTTGAACCAAAGAATCTCGGCTTGTGTTCCCGGCACGAGAAATACAGTGGTGACATACATATAAGGACTGCCCTCTAGTATCCACAAATAGAACGCGGCGTGTTCCAGCGCGTCAGCAATCGCTAGATGTCGTTTCTGCAGCACAACATTAACGGTAGGTCCGTTAAGCTTAAATGTAAATTAGAGTAATTTACATTCCAAATTTCGACGTTATTGGGTCTCATCAGCATTATGCTGAGAATCAGCATTATGCTCTTATGAACGAGAGCCTCGGTTTGCTTTCTCGGTTGCTTACCTTGTCAGATCAGTGGAACACATGGAGTTCTATTTCTGCACACTAGAGGGCAGTTCAGATGCGTCGCCACTGTAAGTGGTAGTTTAAAATAATTAGTAACTGTTATTTGAGGGCAGATTATTTAACTTTGATAATTTAGCAATGGAACGGAAAGTTTTCGAGGATTAGTTGCCGCCGGTGGAGTCGGGAATATAATCGATTACTTTTAAAGATTGCACAGGTAGTTTCTGAACACGTGTATGAATTAGTTCTCCTTTTATGGAACTGGATTCGCGTCAGTCTAATTATTAGCGAGAAACGTTCGCGTGTTCTTTATACCTCTCTTTGCGAATACCTGCAGGATTTAATTAGATCTAATTAAATTCTAGCCCGAGAATAGAACAATCGAAGAACCTTACTAATTAAATGGTAGACCAAGAAAAATAGTAGAGAACAAGTAAGGCGAGGTCCCATCTTTTATTTTGTTTGAGTCACATTCGTGCGTTACATGATTCGGGTTAGCACTGTGACAATGATTATATATCTGTTGAAGTCTGATAGGGGTTATGATCTTTAAGGGGTATTTGTTAGGTAGTAAAATAGATTGACTTTCAATTTTCAATTTAATTTCTTACTACTACTACATATTGATGTAATATTAATTTTATTGCATATTGTGGGTACTGCAATTTATACATTGTAGATTTCTTCATCTCTAGTTAAGTAGTTGATGACGTTATATCTAATACAGGTTTTAAAAAATAAGACCCCATTCTATTGAGCTCTCACTTTCAATGCAAATTGAGAAAAAACGGAGAAGTCAAACATTTTTTAAAAGATTAGGGGCTGTTAGTTAATTCTTTATTAATAAATCGAACAAATTTCAATTTATTTCATTTCATTTTATCCCTCTGTCGAGTTGAATGTAATTATTGTACTCTAAAATGTAATTGTTATGGTTGCCGCAATTTGCCGGTGCATTAAAGATTAACTATATCATAACTTCGTTAAATAAAGAAATATTTGATTCAAAGGGTATCCCCCCATAAGTATGGTGAAATGCCCCCCCCCCCCCCTTTATTTTTTATTTTCTTCGCATGATGAATGTGTTTCTTAGGGCTAATTATGAAAGGTAGACCGAATTTTAGGTCCAAAAATTTTCCTCTCAGCTAGGTATGGAAAAAACTGTTTTTTACGTTTTATTTTTTTCTCAGTTTTTAACTGTCGAAAAAATCTGAAAAAATTCATGAGTACAGAAAATATGATTGATTTTATTTATTTTTATTTAATATTTTATTTAATTTTTTTCAAGCTCATTCAAGGTCATTATGACCTCTAAAAAAATTATTCAAACTTTCTCATCTTTTAACCAAAAAAAGCTTCAGGTTCAGATTTTTAATATGTTATATTTTTAACTGTTTTTTACTACCTCATTTTTTTCAGATTTTTTTGGGTGGTGGGTCATGCCCAAAAGTGCGAAAAATCAATTTTTTGTCCGTGAAACGACTTAAAACGGCTTACAATCATCATTTTATAGTGTCCTGATTTTTTTTGCACTAAAAGGACTCAAATGACTTCAAACAATTAAAAAATATAAAAACTACTAGTTTCGATAAGTGGAATTTTTTTTCTTACTATTTTTAGTGAACATATTTTTACTTTGCACTAAGAGGACTCAAATGACTTCAAACAATTAAAAAATATAAAAACTACTAGTTTCGATAAGTGGAATTTTTTTTTCTTACTATTTTTAGTGAACATATTTTTACTTTGCACTAAACGGACTCAAATGACTTCAAACAATTAAAAAATATAAAAACTACTAGTTTCGATAAGTGGAATTTTTTTTCTTACTATTTTTGGTGAACATATTTTTACTTTGCACTAAAAGGACTCAAATGACTTCAAACAATTAAAAAATATAAAAAACTACTAGTTTCGATGTGGAATTTTTTTTTCTTACTATTTTTAGTGAACATATTTTTTAATTGTTTGAAGTCATTTGAGTCCTTTTAGTGCAAGAAAAAAATCAGGACACTATAAAATGATGATTTTAAGCCGTTTTAAGTCGTTTCACGGACAAAAAAATTGATTTTTCGCACTTTTGGGCATGACCCACCACTCAAAAAATCTGAAAAAATTTGAGGTAGTAAAAAAACAGTTAAAAAAAATAACATATTAAAAAATCTTAGCCTGAAGCTTTTTTTTGGTTAAAAGATATGGGATTTTTAAAGTGAATAATTTTTTTTGAGGTCATAATGACCTTGAATGAGCTTGAAAACATTTTTACACAAAATTAATCATATTTTCTGTACTCATGAATTTTTTCAGATTTCTTCGACAGTTAAAAACCGAGAAAGAAACTTAAAAAATAGGGTTTTTTCCATACCTAGCTGAGAGGAAAATTTTTTGGACATAAAATTCGGTCCACCTTTCATAATTAGCCCTAAGAAACTTTCATCGTGCGAAGAAAATAAAAAAAAAAAGGGGGCATTTCACCATACTTATGGGGGATACCCTTTGGACTATTCATAAAAATATATGTTTATTTCACACTAAAAAATATGTGTCCGCCAGACACCGAGCCACACGCTGCTATTAAGGAGAGCGATGTTGCCAGAGTTAAATTATAACTATTAAACGTAATGAACATTAACTTACACACCTTGTGCTAATTCAGAGTTAAATTGTGTTTTTCTGTTGCAAACATTCCATTTATTTTAATTTTGCTAATACATATATTTTTAATATACATAAATACACACCGACATATTGTAAGTGGTTAACGTCTACAAAGCAGATATATACTTTATACAAAATAAAAACCTATGCAGTGATACCACCACTAAATTAGACAGAAATAAAAACTATAATGGAAGGTTTTATTGCGTTTTAAATTTTGGCTTGATATTCGTTGTTATGCAGTTGGCAGCAGATCCGAGGTTGCCGTGTTGTATTACTTGACACACGAGTATGTCGAGAGTCTGAAATTATCTGAACCTTGCATTAGCTTCTTTAATAGTGGTTTGTTTCTTTTTTAAGCTTCAAACTTTCACCTTGCATTGGAAAACTGTTATTTTCAGAACAAAGTGTTATAGTTGTCAGACTTCCGTTTGACAAATGTCAAAATACGTATTACTTATTGATTTGCTGATTTCACAGCATTTCCTTTCGAAGCCTATGCCTAAAAAATCAACTTGAAATAAATTAATAATCTCGAAAATCTTCCAGGACGTTTCATTGTTTTTTAATTTTGCATGAACGTAAAATTAACTCTATTCTGGCTCTCCCTCGTACGTATTTGAAAACGTTGGTAGCCCAGTAATTGCACACGTCCAAATACGCACAACTGTTAGTCATCCTCCCCATATCAGATAACGAGTTGATTGCAATCAGGCAAATGAAGGATTTGCGTCGGCAATTCCTGGTAGCAAATAAAGGGATCCAAGTGAAATTAACGATGTCACATCTGGCGAAGAGGTGAATCCGCCCTCACATTTTTTCCATTAAATGATGGCCGATAACTCAGACTGTACAGGGTTATCCATTATATTTTGACCCCCCTTTTATTTCGGTTATTATAACAAGTACGAAAAAAATCCTATAAAAATTGCAGTTTCCTTATGCCTTTTTAAAATTGCTCCAAAATATATTATTTATTATATAGGTCGCGTAATACGGAACACAACGTTTTTTTTTTTTTTTTAATAAAACACCCTATACAGTGTGTCTACTTAAGTTCTCTACATACGCGAAACTTTTTTATCATTGATTCTATGATAAAAGTTACTCTTTAAAAAAGTTCTACTTGAAAAAATAATATTAGGCAAACAAAATTTCAGCTAACATATACAGAATGGTCAAAAAATGGAAAAAGTCATAATTAATCCAATATTAATTAAAACACTATTTGCACTCACTTACGTGATCTGTAGATGCATGATCACAAATATTGTCTTAATTTGGTAAAAACCGGTGTCTTTTTTTAATACACTAAAATTTAATTTCGACTGACTCATTTATTGCGTCACCTACTCGTACATCGTGTAGCGAATTTATTTCATCCACTATTTGTAGTGACTCCGCTAACGACAACGCACTGTTCTGTACTTTTTGTCTGGCCTCCTACAAACCTTCATAGTTACTATGAATATTTTTTAAAGCTGTTTCAACGGACATATCTTGAAGCTGCAGCTTCGGCAGGAGTCAATTATTGTAAAATAACAGCTTTAATTTTCTGATTTTCTGGGAATGACTCACCAATACAGAACCACAGCCGCGTATTTTTTAATGCACTTTTAATCCACTTTAGTAAGACACTGCGTACATGTGGTATATAAAGTGCTGGCCACTGAACTTACACATAGAGACTTTTAGGTAAAATTTAAAGTTCAATATTTTGAACAGGAATGCAAATTTTTGAACGCGGCTTGCAAATTTTAAGAGCTAGTTTTTTTTCGGATTAAGCTGCATGACGTATATTTATCGTAGGACCATAGGTTTATTATATACGGGGTGATCAATGAAGTCATGCAAAAAATCAAAAAGTTTGTATGAGTGAAATTTCCGCAAAAAAAATTTTTTTGATAGTTGCAATATGGTTCGTTACTAAGGTAACATCAATATCTCTAGACGTTATCGACCCGGTATAATGTGTAAATTTCAACCCTCAAATAAAATGCTTAGACCAGAGCAAATCTTCGTGAAATAAAGATTCCAAATCCGCAAAAACCATCAAGAACCGTCAATCCAATGTCAAGTTATAGCATTTTAAAAATTTTGCTACCTAAATTTTATGTTGAGTAGTGTGTACAAAGCCTAAGGGCCTTAATCCAAAACTGACAAAAAACGTCTAGAGATATTGATGTTACCTTAGTAACGAACCATATTGCAACGATCAAAAAAATTTTTTTGCGGAAATTTCACTCATACAAACTTTTTGATTTTTTGCATGACTTCATTGATCACCCCGTATATAATAAACCTGTGGTCCTACGATAAATATACGTCATGCAGCTTAATCCGAAAAAAAACTAGCTCTTAAAATTTTCAAGCCGCGTTCAAAAATTTGCATTCCTGTTAAAAATATTGAACTTACAATTTTGCCTAAAAGTCTCTATGTGTAAGTTCGAGTGGCCAGCAGCTTAGATACGTAATGTTGTGTGACCTGGTAACGGCATCTCTGGCACGTGTTTGTTTCCAGAACTCACGAAATGGTTGTTTATCGAGTACATTCGGGTACATCACAGGCACTTAGCGTTAAAGTAAGTCGAACATTTAACTAAGTTCTCAAGGGTAAACCCTCTTTTTTATTTATATGTTTCACACTATTTATGTGACGGCTACAATCGCGTTTGTCCCTTACAGACTACACATTACGGTCGCGCCGTCATAAAATAAATCTTCGAAATCACCGATGGATTTATTAATTTTGTCAGCAAATGGTAGTTTCTTAGGCGTTGGCATGTGTGACATTTTATTAAAATAATATTGACGCCGACGACACAAACACCATAATAATATCGCTAGAGTCTGCCAGATGGTCGGGCGAACCTATTGAAGTCAGGATCCACCCGCCGCGTGCCGCTGTATTGCCAACCCTAATTATCACTAAAAACGAATATCGATGACGTCGTCTCAGCAAAAAAATATTCTGTCTTCTGAAAAAATGTTAGAAAAAAATGTCTAAAAATAAAAACAAACAGTATCAATGGTACAATGTGTTTCAATCTATTAGATGTCGGTAGAGTGTTTTCTGATGTAAAGCAATGAATACACCCCGTTTTTCATATAACTATGTTTACAAGTGTGTAACGGATAACGAGATGGCTCAGACATATCTGTATAAAATGCCATTACCATTCTTATTATGGCTGTTACTTGGGTGAATATAATGAGATTGTTAAGATACACAAGATACAAAAATATATCTGTATAAAATGATATTTTATACAGATACAATTTTGAAATCATGTTTATCACGGTGCTATTGAAGCGAAAATAATGGAGATAGTTAAGAGGGCACAAAAAAAGTGACACTAGAAATTCAGCGCTGAACATGATTTTTAAATTTGTCCGAAAATAACAATTGTCAAAAAAAGTCGTTGTCACAACCAGTAGTGTTTCTGCATTTCTTCTTGTTAGACGTGAGCGATCTGGCCTGTACATATGGTTATAGAAGGAAAATTTATCGTTCTACATGTGCTGAAGTTAAAGGTGCAAATTCAAAATAGTTCCCATGGATAGAGGACGACACACCACGCCCATTATTGTAAATGTAAATACACTACACGAACTCTAAAATAAATACGTACACGGTGCAAACTACGTATTCACAGACGTTTATTAGTTAATCACTCACGACACATAAAATTATTTTAAACTTGACGTTCTACCGTTCGTCAGGCTAATACTAATTCAAAAACGGAACGTTCGCTACGCTATATGGTTAAATTGCATACAGGCTTACCTCGCTCGCGCATCGGGAGAGTCCAGCGTGTGTTACCAGGCACGGTCAGTGGCGTACCTGTGCACGGGCAAGAAATACACGCGTACATAATTTACAATGCGCTTCAAAAAATACGGTTTATACTACAATAATTACACTACCCTGCAAAATTTTGAAAATTGTGTGCCTCTGGAAAATGAATAGTAGTGTTTCCTAAGTAATTTTTCCCGATGAAAACAAATCCGGGCTCAGAATTGCCCTATCATGTCAGGTTTTTGAAATATTCTACCTAAAAGTGCAAAAAACACTGTTTTTTAGACATATTTGAGGTTATCTAGCACCGCGAATTTGTTATTTCGAAAAAAAAACCTTGTGTGAGATCTTATAGTACAAGTATTCCTCTTTTAAATACCGTTGAGTTTGCTCAAATATCTTTTTTTTCTCACCGAGATATCGCATTTTGAAATTTTCATGTTTATGATTTTTCATATACCTGGAAACCCATTAGGGACATGTGTATATCAAAAGACTGTTTTTTTTTTATTAAGAAACGTAAAAAATATTTAAAAACAAGATAGACACAAAAAAACAGCAATACTTTGTAAAACCACCTTGCAATCATAGCAATATACCTATCACCTTTAAATCTCCACAATCGTTTAACGCGATTTAGTATGGTTTCTAAGTTATCATAGGTTTATTTCATTGTAACTGAATGGGCTAACGGAACAGATCGTTTCTTGTTTCATAGAACCCCTTTAGCGTCCCGTGACAAGTTAGGTACAAATAATAATTTCAATTATTAATAGAATTACCCCGTAATATAAAAGAGAAGCAGGTAGTTGAAAATGGGACGTGCTGGGTCATTTCTGTGAAAAGGTGATTTAATAACTACCTAAATGAAAGGCAAAAAGCGCATTGACATCAATGTTACCAAAATCATGTTGACCTGTGTTATTGACAACTATAAAAGATAACGATGGATATAGAAGATAAAAGATATATAAGATTCATCAGATATATAAGTCCAGGGAAAATCTTGCATGGTAGTGTTACTATTAGAGTTGTATAATATCGACCCTGTGTTGTGGCACACTTTCCGGACCCTAATCATGACTTTGCCGGTGGAAATTTACCTGCATCCCTAGTTCGGGCGTCATTGTGTCGATCCCATTGTTTCCTCCCGCGAAGGACCGAATTAGCAGTACGTCCTTATTCCGCCGACGGTGTATTGTGCTGCCGCTGATGAAGGTGCACAGGCGAAATCGGAGTAAATTAGTTTGGCCAGGTACGGATGGATGTAAATTCGTTCCTATCGTGTCCACTATGCATTACCGTTATGGTGCCATTACACGGCTTAATGAAAATGTTTTTTCGCCAAATCAATCTGCATAATGCACCGAAAAATTAATCGGGTTTTATCGGATACAGATTTTTTGTTCATGGCATTAATTTATTGTAAAGGGCGATTGTTGTATCTTGGTCGCCTCGTTTTATTCGAAAACGGCTAAAGGAAATTGCAATGTGCGGAAAATATTATGTTCCACCACTTCTAGAATTCGAGGGTTATCTGATTTAATTGTGGGCATGTCCTTTACTAAATTTAACTGAGTGATATTTAGTGATTACGGCTTGGTTAACTCGGTTATTTAGTAGTTCAGGAGGATTTCTAACGTTTTTATGTTGTTATTAGTACCTAATTAAATTTGAAAATATGTGAAAAAAATATACATGGTGAGTCAGAAAGAATGAGACAACACTAAACTGGAGATACTAGACACCAAAATATTATGACTGAGCTTAACATGCCTTATACCAATGTCGCTGGCTTAAGAGATACAGCGTGTTCAAAGTTTAAATTTTATTCTGAAATTTCTTAATAATTAAGAAAGTTTTGATAGTAGAAATCTGAATATTGGTAGTTTTATGTTTTTTAGTGTGAGAATTACGAATTTTAGGCTTATTTTGACGTTGCTTCTAGAAGGCGCTAGTTTAGCCGTATTATTTAGGTAAATTAAAACATTTTTTTATCTGTTGAGCCACGCAGATATACATAATATGTACATGTGTCGAGAATCTAAAGGAACGCTCAATTCCTACCATCATCCTCAATTCCTCATCCAAATCCAATGTAAAAAATCTATCGGTTTTTAAGTTATTTGTGTTGTGTTTGCAACGAAGTCTTAACTAAATAAGTTATACTAAGTGAAAAAAAAAAGAAAATAAAGTTACCACCACAAAGTTGTTATTTGCTCGTGGAGAAAACCAGCAAGATAGGAAGGACAGGGAATTAAAGGAATCTCGCTGATTATTCTTGTTTATTACGACTAAATTACTATAACTATAACTATACCAAAATGCACTTGTACTATTTGCCAATGTCACTATAAATATATTGAATCTTTCTATGGGGATATGTCTATATGAATTGAACCTTTCTATTATTAGAATATTTTTCTATTAATATACGTTTTTCCAACAAAAAATTGGATGTATATGGGATACTACTAGAGACATCTATGAGGCAGTAGACAAAACAATGAAATATGATTATTTGATTATGAAGAGGACAGAGAGGCGTAAACAATTTGCATTTAAAAGGTTCAATGTATTTTGTTACGATTTTTTTATAGATAGAAGCAATCAAAGCAACAGTAAATGACAATAATAATTTTTGGTAATAGTGATAATGACAAACCTCAAAATGTAGGGTGTCCATCACCTACCTCAATACATTTTAAAATACACCTTCTTAAATGTCTCTGAATGTTAAACACATTTTTTCTATTATTTTTAAATGTATTCGCGGCTTGTTGTATTCTCTGCCGCAATTCCTGAACATAATTAACTTCTTCCTGATAAACGAAATCCTTAAAATTTGACCATAAAGAGAAGTCCAGAGGGTTTAGGTTTGGACTTCTAATATGCCCAAACAAATTCACTTCCACGGCCAATCTACCGATGAGGAAAATACTCATGCAAATATTGGCGTACTGGAAAGGCAAAATGTGGTGGCGCTCCGTCGTGCATAAACCACGTTTTCTCTGTGGTACATCTTCTGAGGAGCTCGTTTAAATGACGTTGAGGACAGTTTAAGTACCGAGGACCAGTTGATTGGGTGGCAATTCAAAAGGTCCAATGACAAAATTAGAAATTACACCACAGCAAATGCTTACCTTACACTCCAGTTGAAAATGTATTTCTTTTACAGGATATGGGTTCTCGGAATCTCACAAATGATTGTTCCTCCAATTAAAAACTCCCCGACTAGTAAATGTCGCCTCATCGGTAAATAAAATCGTATTAAGAAAATGAGAGTTTTCGGTTTGCATATTTTGTAAAAACTGAGTAAATTTTAGGAGAGCTGGTAAATCTTGAGGCAATAACTGCTGAAGAGTATAATGATATGGATCGAGCATTTTTTTCAAAATTTTACAAATGGACGCTTAGCTTAGCTCCGTCGTCGCACTTAACCGACGAGTACTCACACCTGGATTTTCCGAAACACGAATTAAAATTCCATCTTCATCCACTGGGATCGTTTTCGGAGTACCATGGTCACTTTTTGGGGAAAAAAGTCCAGTTTCGCCTAAGTGATTGTAAAGAATTCTGCAAAGTTTATGATTAGGTTGCCTTCTTTTTGGATAATAATTGTAGATATCTGCGGGTCGCCTCATGTCCGTTAAAATTCGCCTGAGCAAAAATACAAATATAACGCATCTCGCTGTTATTGTCGTGGTATTTTCTGATTACTAGCTAGTCCTCTTCATCAATCAACAAAATACATTGAACCTTTTAAATGCAAGTACACTTTTAAACCGATAGATTTAGACGACCTAAACAAGAGTACCTTTTCTCTGTAGAATTAAGCGTTCTTTTATATTATCAACTTGTTTTACGCATGACTCAACAGATAAAAAAAATATGTTTCAATTTACCTAAATAATACGGTGAAATTAGCGCCCTCTAGGTGAAACGTCAAAATAAGCTTAAAACTCGTAATTCTCACACCAAAAAAAAAAACAACATAAAACTAGTAATTTTCAGATTAATATTATAAAAAAGTTCTCAATTATTATATAAAATTTAAACTTTGAATACGCTGTATCTCTTAAACCAGCGCCATTCGTACAAGATATATTTAGCTCAATCATAACATAATATTTTGGTGTCTAGTACCTCCAGTTTAGTGTTGACCCATTCTTTCTGACTCACCCTGTATATTCTTGTGTGATCTTTTGGTGAGTCACACCAAAAAAATTCCGGGCCTTAGTGATACTCAGTTATTAGTTAATCGATTCCTTAACAAAATAAGACAAGTGTTCCTATCACTTTCAAGAATTTCATTGCTGCTGCTTGTCTAACCGTTTATTTACCTCAGAAAATATAAAACTGAGTGAACCAACTGTCATGGGAAGTGTATGTGCTCAACGTACACATGACCAATGACAGGTTTAAAGACATTAAGTCACATAAGCCGCTATCCAATAAGATTACCGCTATACATAGTTCATCCCACTGACCTTTTTGCTATCTGTTAAGATCAAGGCATTCGTATGGTATGTATATAATTCCATTTTAATATTTGTTCAAGGCGCGTGCAACCCATTTGAACCGTAGCCTTAGTTTCGTATTATCTGGTTGCAAATGTTGAGCTGTAAATCCGCACCGTTTAAAGAATAAAATACACAGACAGTGTAATTTATTTCTTTTTTGTGTACAATTGCAACAATGAGGTAACCACCACGAAAGGGAATTTGATTAGTGGAATATTCACACAAAGATGCATTCGTTCGTGTTCAGCGGCTAGCCTAGTTAGCTTTATGATATTTACGAGTATTTTCTTTTTGCGTGCACGCCTTTGTGTTTGGTTGTGTTGAATTTTTAATAAATATACTTACCGCCAACATCATAGAACGTCCGACTAACCTATAACGTAATAACAGGTCATTATATGATTATTATTTATTATTAGGACCTGAATTAGTAACGAAAACTGCCATTGAAAAAATGTTCCCTTCTCGAAACTTCCGAAAAATAATATAATCAATGTCTACACACATTTGGAATTAACAATAAATGTAAACTTAAAAATTTTTTTTACTGTCAACCATGGAAAAACTAGCGTCTCTCATATGTTTCAATAAAAAAATCAACGTATCTTATTATTTTCATGTAAAAAAGTATCTGTTTTGAATCAGGTTTTGCTAAATATAAATACTCGTACATTCTTGCAAGTCATGGTTTTAAGTTCCTGTAGTAAATGTTATTTACGATGTCTAGAGTTCGACAAATTTAAAATTATCGTCAATTGAGTGATTTTGAACATTATTGGTGTGACGGATGCTCAGTGGCGGTTGGTGATATTTCTGTTAGCCATATCTTGAAAACGACGCACAGTGATTCAGAATGAACGTAAAGCGGCCAACAATCGTGAGTTAAGCCAATTTTAGCTTAAAAACAAAAAATAAAAATAGGGTTTTGTTCGTCTTGGACTATATTTTCAGGATCCGTTTCCCCCAATAGTGCTAGAATATCGTGTAAGTGCTGTAACATCGCTCAAACATCGCTATTTGCGGGATTGTTGAAAAAGTGTTTCAGTTTTCACTGTTTTTTCGTGAACTCTTTTAGTTTAAAAAAACTGATATTTTTCCCGTTAACGGGAAAAATACGTTATCTTACGTTAAATACATATATCGCACGTGTCCCAAACAAAAAAATTTGTTTACACGTATGTGTAATAATAATTGTATAATTCAATAACCTAACAAAATTAAAAAAAAACATTGTTTTTCCAAGTGCGACATGTTTTTAACGTATTTTTTCCCGTAGAATCCGGGAAAAATATCAGTTTTTTTTTTAAATAAGAAAGTTCACGAAAAAAATAGCGAAAACTGAAACACTTTTTCAACAATTATGACCGATGTTACAGCACATACACGATATTCTAGCATTATTGGGGAAAACGGATCCCGATTATATAGTCCAAGACGAACAAAACCCTAAGTTTATTTTTGTTTTTAATCCAAAATTGGCTTAACACACGATTTTTGGCCGCTTTACGTTCATTCTGAATCATTGTGCGACGCATGGGACCCACTTCACTTTTTAGGTGATGACTATACACCTCTCGGAACATTTTGTTTCCCAAAATGAAAATGGCCATGACTTTAAAAAAAATATTTTGTAACAAATCGAAAAACCGCTCCTTATATTTGTTTCTAGATTATGAAAAAAAATATACTGCAATTATTCCACATTTGCTGACGGTTTTTTCACTATAAATCCTTTCTGTAAGAAGTGTATAGTCATCACCTAAAAAGTGAAGTGGGTCCCATGCGTCGTTTACAAGATATGGCTAACTGAAATATCACCAACCGCAACAGCGGATGCTGGATTTAGTCTTAGGGAAATTGCTAACCGTGTAGACCGTAACGTGATAACTGTTTTAAGATGTTAGGTTAAGTGGTCTGAAGAAGGTGTTCACAGGCGTCCACAAGGACCAGGACGTCCTAGGAAGAACTACAGATCGTGACGAACATCATCTGAGATTGTTGGCGGTAAGAGACGGATTTTCCACAACTTGGGAAACTTTAGTACAAGGAGTGTCTGTTGCGTCCGGATATCGATTAAAAATATTCTATACTTACTTCTTACAGAGCGTATCTATGTCTACCCCAAAAAAGTTTGTAGTAATAGATAAGTTTATATAGTCGTCTCCGAGAGTCTGTGGTGAAAATATATGCTCATATTTTGAGAACGGCCGTTCGACATCTACTGATGTAAATCAGGCATAATACCCTTTAATAAAATACTCTTTGTACCACTTATCGAATTTGTACATGCACTATCATAAATTTGTCTTAATTTGGTAAAACTGGTACCTTTAATACACTTATTTTCAATTGGCTCATTTATTGCGTTATCTATAGCTCGTAGCAGCGAATTTCCTGCGTCCACTATTTATAGTGACAACGCGAAACGACAACGCACTGTTCTGTAATTTTTGTATGTATTTATAGTTACTATGAATCGTTTTTAAAGATCTTGAAATTTGGTCTGGCTCTCCTTAATAGCTGCAGCTTCGGTAGGGTTGAATTGTAAAATAATAGTTTCTGGAAATGTCTCGTCAGTACATAACCACAACCGTATATTTTTTAATGAACTTTTAATCCACTTTAGTAACTACGTACAGTTGGTAGATAGTTACGTAACCTGGTGCGCTCTGGCAACGGCATCTCTGGAACATATTTGTTCCAGAACTCACGAAATGGTTGTTTATCGAGTACATTCAGCCGTACTTAGGCACAGGC